>PVLA01001262.1:0-382029 GCA_004027455.1 Hydrochoerus hydrochaeris
ATGAATTTTACTTATGTTTACCTTTTCTGAATGTGCTATATATGAGTTCATTCAAATATATTATATAATATGTCTTGTTTTCTAGTTACCACCATTACTCAGATATATTACAATATTTGCTTGTATTGAGTTTTGTATCCTAGTATTTACCAGGTACAAACACATGTATTATTTTAAACTATGTAACCTTAAATTATTTTTTCACTGCTAGTATAGTATTAATGTTTCTATAAAACTTATGCTTTACTGTGGGATTCCATTAAGTTCTATACTATATTTTAGTCAACAATATATATTTTTACAACAAAATAACTTTAACATTTCTTTGGAAGCTTGCTAGGAAAAGAAGTGTTGAAAGGTTATTTTTTACAAGAATTCCATTGCACATCTTTGGCAATTCTTTGTGACTATGTAGTATAAATAGTGGTAAATTTAGCAGTTTCTGGAACTCCTATTAGGGAATTGAAAGAATGCAAGCACTTAAAATTTTGTTTTATTGTGTAGTGACCCCAAATGTAGTGCTCTCTTGGGGAAATATAGTTGTTTTGCAAATTTAAGGATCATGAAAATGGAGAGTTTTTAGTGTGTTCCTTTCTACTTTCCCAGGATGGGCACTTCCTTGGGACAGTAATAAAGTTCAAAATTACTGAAACGTGTCTCATGGCATCTCAAAGAAGACAAAACAAAGCAAAACAAAACACTGAAAATTCCCAGTGACTTTGGCAGTTTAAGTCAGAAACTAGGGAAATATTTTATGGTTTTTTTTATTTGTGTCTTAAGAATCACAGTTATAATTTACATGATAAATCAAAATGTTGTAAGTATTTATTACTTGGTAGCATTTATGATTGCTAATTATTATTTTATAATCATTAATCCTCTGCTGATTTGTAAGCTGAGAAACAACAATACCTCTTTGTCTTTATCATCATATTAAATTAGCTACCAAAACCAGCTATTTATAATTCACTTCACTTCTATTTTTCCACACACCTGTCAAGTACAATGTTTTTTTATTCATAATGTTATTTGCAGTGATACTTCAATCCCAATTTTACAGATGCCTACTTTTCATATCCCATAGCTTTTTAACTTATATTGTCTCTAGAATATCCTCAAAATTAGTCTTTATTTGTGCTTCTATAACTGTCAAATATTTAAAACTTCAACAACTATAGATTCTTTTTGATAATTATTGGCTATCTGTTCCTTATCTGTTCATTTTCATTCACCTAAACACAGTCATTTGGGAAGCTGGGAGAGTATTGATAGCCACAAATGTTTCCTGGTACTATTCACTTTCTTCTACCCTTAATTTCAGACTCATACCCATATTCACATTATTGAAGGCAAATGAGGTAAAAAAATGTATATTGAAAGTGTCAAAGGAAAATGCTTTTCCTGTCCTTCGAAGCAGTTATCATAAGAATATTCCTGCTCATAATCGTGAGAGTCTTCATGATTTTTCTCCCACTATATGCCATACTTGAACAGAACCCTTTTCTTCATAATCGTCCTTTTGATTACAACAACGTGGACATCAGTCAACTTGGACTGACTCTTCATTCCCATTACTATATTGTGAACTTTTGTTACCATCACAAACTGGAGATTTAATATTGTTATGCACAATCACAAAAGATATTTAAAATTAGAAGTTATTACCTCTACAAGTTTGTTTTTTATTCTGCTGTGGTATAGATTTTGATGCTGCCGTGAGTAAAAAATGACTCAGAATTTCACCCTAAACACATAGATGAGGTTTCATAATATAACTTGTAAAAATTTGGAGAATTTTCTCTCTTGAGCATTACAAATAAAAACCAAAGTTTAATGATTTTGAGAATAATACAGTCTAATATTTTTTGTTCTGTGGAGTTCAAAGAAGTTAATCAGGGTCCAATGGATATTTTGCTTATATAAAAATACTGACTTATTATTTTGGGAAATTATATATGATAAAGCAATGTGAAAGTGACTAACATTATTTTCTTTGACAAATTTGTGCACTACTTAAAAGCTGGCAAAATGTAAGAATAATTTGAAGATTAAATTTCAAAAGGATTATACTATAGGAAATAGTATCAATATAATATAGTTTAGTTCCTAATAAAATATTAAAAAATAATTTGGTGGTTGGAAAAATGATTGTTTCTTAATTGTAACATATTTGTAATACTTCTTACTAATTATAAAAAATAATAATCTCTAATTTTGACCACTCTAGGTAAAGTCCCTTAAGCTGCTTGACTTGTGTGTGATTTTCTTTACTAGTTGTATATTCTCAACACATGTCATGACTTTTGTCAAGATGGTTCCCCAATCATAGGTGGGCCTTTTTCAGAGGTGGCTGAATATGGAGTGTGTGATTGAGTCATGGTGCAATGCTAGGTTTGAGGATTGGTGATTATTAAATCAGTCCACCGATTTATCTGGCACCACCCCTAATTCCAGTAGCCTAGATACAATATAAGTGATGGGGAGAGGCTTGCTTGCTTTGCTACCTTATGCCCACCATGAACTATTTCTCATCCACAATGCCCCTCTGCCATGCCACCTGTCTTGGAGACAGCCAATTGTGAATTGAAACCTCTACAAAATTTGAGCTAAATAAAACTTTTATTGTTTAACTATCAGTGTTGGATATTTTACCTCAGCAATGAGAAAAGTAACTAAGACAGCATAATACAAAGAAAATAAACATGTATATTTTCAAAACATATGTAGCCATATAATAATCTCCTTTGTCATCCCGTACTAAAGTCTCATAGAATGATGCTAAATCCTTAATTCCATGTAAAACTTCTGATTGACTATTAACCAAATATCACAAATTCTTTTTTCCTTTTCATATCGATAATAACCATTTACTTCACATTACCTTTTACAAGATAAAGTGCTTTACATTATATATCCATTTAAAATTTCAAATATATTACGGTTTATAAACTCCTGATTTGTTAATATAAACAGTACCCAGTAATTAGAGATGAGCTTGATCTTATGTATCAAACACAAATATTAGTTTTTCACATTCCATGTTTTCCCAACTAGTAATTTTAATCACTTTTCACTGAGAAAAATACATGAGCATACATATATAAAGATATTTCATTTTTATATGAAATGATAGTATATTGCATATGATAGCATATATATATGCTATTTGTATAATAGTACATTACTCTAATAGTACATTACTCTAATAAGGTGAAATTTTATCATCTTTAAGTAGTTGTTTAAAATAAAAATAATAATCATAAGTTCAAACCTCCATAGGAACTCCTAATTATAACAGGAAATAGTGTACAGTTTAGAATGGTTAATGTAAATGTATTCTGTACCTATATTATATTGAGTGGTCTAATCTACATGTGTGTCTTGGTTGTTTTCTCATTGTTTTAACACAATGTCGGACACTCACAACTTAAAAGATGAGATGTTCATTAGGACTCATGTTTTTAGCCTATAGTTGGGTACGAGGCAGGAAGACATGATGGAAGAGACTAGCAGAGGAAAGCTGCTCATACCATGGCATCCAGGAAGGAGAGAAAGAAGGGAGGATTTGAAGAAGGAGATGGGCCTTTCAGGCCATGCTCTGTGTGATCTGCCTCGATCAAGCTAATTGATTGACAGCTAGTCAGCCTAACCCCCACGTTAGACAACCACCTTCCAAAATCCCACTCAGGAGAACACGAGGCTCTTGAAGACAACGTGGTCTAAATCATAAATATGTAAGTGTTCATAAGTGATTTTATTAACTATTCTTGTACCTATTCTTATTTGTAACAAAGACAATATATTCTATTTATCACTTCTGAGAGTCCAATTAAACTATCACTTATTTGTATGAGCCCAAATCTATTATTAGTTCATGATCCAGAGCTATTCACAAAATAGCAGGTATGCCAATGATGACAGAATATTGTAAGTGAATAACTATAAAACAATAGCATAATTATGCTTTATTTTGTCGTTTTTTGTTGAATGAGGGTAAAAAGCAGGAAGTAAATCAACCAAACTACTATCAAATAAAATGTAATGAGATTGTCAAGATTGCAGAAACATTTGGAAGATATTTTTAAGAAGAAAAGCAAAAGAGATAAAAAGAATAAATTACAGAAGTAAGAAATAGAGAATAAAGACAGAATATGAGACATTATACAATAAAATAAAGCAAAAGAATGGATAAAAAGCTAAAACAGAAAAATGAAATTAGCACAAATAGATATATTTAATAGAGCAAAATAATCAATGAATAGGACAAAGCAATAGCAAACAAAAATGTAGAGAAAGGCAACAACATATCCTAAAAATGAGTAAGTTATAGGAAAATGGAAAGAGCATTCCAGGAAAGAAACACATGAGGCTAATAAAAGAATAGTGTGTTTGAAAAAAGGAAAAGGGGGGTTGTGTCCAGAGGATGCCTTACAGATGTGAATTTCTTCTGGCCCATGGGAGCTGCCTTAGTAGGAAAAGAGAATCAGCCACACCACAAGTATTTTTACTGTATGTTTTCCACAATACAACCCAGACTTGGCAGAATACCCTAGTAAAACTAAAGTTAGATTTATTTGAAAATGAGGCAGATGCTGAAAGCATAGCTTAGAAAAACAACGTGGCTCTTCAACAGACTGTTTGAATTTTTCTTTTGATTTTCTTTTCTTTGTGACAATCTAGGTAAGCCTTATGATCTGACTCAGAGCTGCCTTTGGAACCTCTCAGTGTAGTTTACGTGTTCACCCCTGCTCAGCTACAGCGGTCAGAAATCCCTAGAAAGGAACTGGGGATGTAGCTCAGTGGCACAGTGTCTGCCTGGCAAGTGTAAGGTTGTGAGTTTGATTCGCAATACCAAGAAATAAATAAATAACTAAATAACAGAAAAAGAGAAAGGCAGAAAAAGAAATCATTAGAAAATTCTCACTGGGAGAAAAGAAATGTGCTTCTTTCCAACTGCATTCTTATCTTGCTAAATATGCATGTGTGCAGCGTTATTCTTTCATCCAACCAGTTTCATTTATTGAATAGCAGAGCTAATGCAAGAATGAGTGAAATATGTGTAGTTTGGGATTCTTGTTTTAGTCATCACTTTTTATTTGTTTTTGTGGTTTTTTCTTAAGTTGGAAGAGTCCATATATGTATGACACGTTTTAACCTTTTTTGAATGATAATGAATCTATCCTATTGATAATCCATAGGTCTTCTAACAAAAATCACACAATATATTTTTGTGAAAAAATGGTATTTATAAACTACTCTCTCTTAAAGAAAATGATAAACTTGACTCATTTGTAGATAAATAACTCATCTTGAGGCCATGATGTTAAGTAAATTACTCAGACACACATGATATCTCTTATATGAAAAACTCCCTATGTGGAGAGCACAAAATAAAAGACAGCAGGAAAAGAAAATAAGAAAAACAAAGGTATTGTAACCAAGTGTAGATAATGTTTCTAAAAGTGTATCCTTTTTTTTGGCTTTTTGAGACATGGTCTTGCTATGAAGTTAAAGCTGACCTAGAATTCACTTTGTAGATTAGGCTGGCCTCGAACTCACTCTTTCCTCAGCTTCCTGAGTGCTGGGATTACAAGCATGGGCCATCATGCCCAGTAAAAAGTGTATCTTGAGTTATTTTATATATTCTTTGGCCTATTGGTCTGAATTTCAATCTGTATATATATATATAATAATTAACATTATAAGGTCATATATGATGTATATGATGAATCTGATGAATCATATGTATGTGATGAATCATATGTATATGATGTATATGATGAATCTGATACTGGAAAAATAAAAGAGGGTAAAGGGAGAGGGGAAAGGGGAATTGAAATGTGTTATGCACATGAATTATACAGTCAATGTAATCATGTACTGCAAACATGTACAAACAAAAGTTAAAAAAAAAAAGAATATGATGAATCTTAAAACCAAAATAGTTACTAAGTTAAAAGAGTAGGAAACCAGGTGATCATTTGTAGGCTTGATTTCTCAGGTTTCCAATTTGCTAAAAGCTTTTTCTACTCTCACCTACAGAATTCCTTATATTTCCTTGGTGTGATAGAAGTTGTAAATCATTAGTTCCTTGCATCTCACATTAGTTCCGAAGTTTGATTTGCCTCATCTCTGAGAATATTTACTGGTGTGTATTCTCTCTGTGCATGGACTCTGTTACAAAATTTATCTAATTGTGCCATTAGGAGTCTAACTTACTCTTAAGGAATTCATATGCTTTTATGGAACTCATGAAGGTGGGAAAGAAGAGAGAGGGGAAAGTGGAATTCTGGGTTATCATCTAGGAGTATGTCTATGGTTAATGCTCATTATTGAAACTAGTCCTCTAAAATTTTATACAGGTTAAATATATGGCACATTTACTGTTTTTCTTCAGTTTTTTTTTTATTTTGAAACAGAGGCTTATTAAATAATTCCATCTGGCCTTGAGTTTACTATGTAACCCAGGTTGCCCTTGAACTAGGGATGATCCTCCTGCCTCAACCCTCTGAGGGCTGGGATTACAGGCATATGCTACCTTGCCCAGCACTATTGATTTATTATCGCTTCCTCAGCTCTCTATAAACATGTACTACTGCATATATATACAGATATATTCAGCCTACTCCGGGGCTTAAAGGAGATTTTCGCAGATCAAGTTCCCAGGTTAAAGAACACACATATGCAAGACAGCAGAACAGGAGGAAGCATGCAGCAGAGCAAAGCACAACAGCCACCTGCATCTTTATTGTATAATTCTTATTCAGGTTGTTATCACTTATTTACATGTTTACATGCTAGCCTCATTTCCACATGCATAGCTGTTCACTGTTAAGTTATCATTATATAATTATGCCCAACTGTGGGCCTGCTCTGACTCCCAGTCATATCCTCAGGACTGTCTGGTAGTATCTTTGCATGCCCTGAGATGTGACTCAATCTGAGCAGTTTCTGGCATCCCACCCCCTTAAAGGTTGGGAAAGTCTCCTCTTTGTAAACAGCCCATAAAGTTGACCCTTATACACAAGAACCACAACAACACTGCAGGGAACAAAAAAACACTACTAATCCCATTGTCATCATAGTATAACTTATGGGAATACAGAGCCAAGTGGATCACAAGGATTTCCACCACTGGGTAAGGGAATCCTGCTGCATGGCCTGGATCATGACACCTCCCATCATCTGTCTCTTGTAAAGTTTCCTGTACTTGTGTCTCATGATCAGAGATATAAATGTGACATTTAATGTAAGAGGGCATAAGTGCCTCCTTGCATTGTAGTCACCAAATTAACATCATATGGTTTTGTAAAACCATTTTTTTTTCATTTGAAAAATGAAAGGTATTTTTTCATTTTCTCATTCTTTAGTGATGTCAAAGCTTGACACACAAGATTTAAAACCTGGGCCATATACTGAAGAAGGGCTTTAACTTGAATAGGTAAGTCTATGTTCCCTGCCCCTGGCAGCATCAAGACCATCAGATAAAACCACCAGGCCACTTGCTTATAATGGTGATATCTGTGATACAACTGTGTTCCAACTGTGGGGCGTGTATGTAAGGATGGATTTGATAGTGTCTTTAACATATGGAAACATATGGAAATTTCCAGCTGCTGCTGTTCAGTGATGTTGGTTCTCTTGTTGCCATGGGTTCTCAAGGAAAAGATTGCTGAGCTTCTTTCCTGATAATGTAGTTAGTTCACTGTTGTCATCATCAAGGGATCTCAGGACCTTGCTGAGACTATGACTGTGGTTCACTTCGGAGGAGCTCTGGTCCTTACTTTGAATGTCACTTCCTGACTCCTGAGAGAAAGATAGTGTGCTGTTTAACCTCCAGGCGAAGCTTGTCATGCTGGCTTCCTGATACGGGCACTGCTGCTCTCATCATCAGGGGAGCTCAGCTTGTTGTCTCTGAGGTTGGCTGTGGAACTTTTTGGAGGAGCTCTTATTTTTACTTTGATTGTTTCTTTCTGGCTCTAGTACAGAACCCTCAGCCTACTGGCACAGATCCTTCATGCCACTGGCATAGACATTATAACTTCCACTGCTGATCTTGGAGCCTTTCCAACACAGACTCATGAAACAGATATGCATGAGTCATTGTGCGCTCTAAGACTTCAGTTGGACTTGTGGGAGGCATTGTCATGGGCTCTAGGTTGTCAGCTGAACTCATACAGGGTATTGACATGGGATCCAGGCCCTTGGTCAGATTCCATAGGTTTTAGTGTATGGATATGCACTTTCTTTGTATTTGATTCCTTTGGTGACAATTATAAACAATGTTATAAATTATGTATCCTGTGTGTAATTGTTTTTCTTGCCACCCCTGACTATAGCAAAATTTGGTACCAGAGGAGTGGGGTTATTGCTGTGACTATCCCTGATCATGTGGCTCATGAGCCTTTAGGAAGGGCTTGTGGGAAGACTTTGAAAAGGTTTGGAGATGTTGCTTGAAAGAGTAGCACCAGAACACCGTAGGCTGCTCTGAATGGAAGGTTCTGGATAGAGCTCAGAAGCCCAGAAGGTTGATAGAAATTCTGACTGTAAAGACCAGGCTCAGGAGAATTCTGCTGGTAAGAAGAACTGCATTGGTTATTGGACTCTAGACGAAGTGTTTTATAACTTGGCAGAAAGCTTTTCTGAACTTTGCCTGTGTCCAGAAACTGCCTGAGACTGAGATTAAGAGCGATGGACTAATTAATCTGGCAAAAGACATTTCAAGTCAGTCAGATGTTGAGGGGGTGGTATGGCTATTGTTTGGTGTTGTTATCAGATTTATGTTGCAAATCAAGAGCAAAGAGCTCAGCAGGAAGATTTAAAACATTATGAGTTTGGCCAGGAAAAAAGCTCCAGTAAAGCTGTCGACTGTGAAGATAGAGCTGAGATCTCGATTGCTGAGAAGGAACAACAAAATAAAAAAGATTGCCTGCAGGCATCACGGGAAGAGGCAGAAGGTCCTCATCATTTGCAGCCTCAAAACTGCAAAAGGAAAAGTCTTTTCTCTGAGGAGAAAGTCACAGAATCCCATGTACCAGAATGGTGATGGAGGCCACAGAATATTCCAAAATGGCGGTGGATGCATCAGGTTCCAGAATGACAGTAGCATAGTGAGTTTGTTTCCCAGAATCAGGTTCAGGTCCAGGCACTGGACCCCTACAACTGAAAGAGAGAAAAACCTGGCTACTGCTCCCGCTGGCAGCAGACCTTAGCACCATCCACATTGTGCTAATTAGATGCATACCGAATGAAAGAGTTCTGAGGTTTAAAAGGCTTGTACTCCAATTTCAGATAGCCTCAGAAACTAGACAGTATTCCCCTGAGAGGGCAATATGTGAAGCTGTGAATGTGAATCAAAGGTGCCATGGAGAACCCAGAAGTTTGGAAAAGTTGAGTGTGAATCATCTAAGAAAAGCTACAAGGAAAGAGTAAAGCCAACCCAAGGGAGAAGCTACCAGAAGTGCCATAGGGGTAAAGTCACTTTGGAGCTCACGATTTGCTACAGATTGCTTCAGAGGCTGGTAATGCCACTACAAGACTTAATGTTTACCCTGCTGAATTTTGTACTTGCTTTTGTCCCAATTGTTTGTATCCTCCTATTTGTAACTTTTAAAATGAAAACCTTTATCTTGTGCCATTGAATGTTGAAATGTTTAACTTTGTTTTGATTGTACAGGAGTTTGAAGCTAAGAGTTTGTCTTAAATCTCAGAGATGATTTAAAATTTGAGATTTTTATCAATGATGAAACTATTAGGACATTGGCAACTCTTGAAGATGAACTAAATGCCTTTTACATAAAGAGATGTGTATGAGTCTTTGGTGGACCAGGAGAAGAATGTTATGGTTTGTGTCTGGGTGTCCCCCTTAAAGCTACATGCAGTCATGGGGGGCTGGCCTTTGAAAGATGGTTGAATCTATAGTTCCATGATTGATTTATTGTCTGGTGCTGGGAATGGCATCATGAGTGCTGCGCCCACCATGGAGTGGGTAGCTTGCATATAATATGAGAGGGAAAGTGACTTACTCTTCCCTTTTGTCCTCTCACTCTTGTCACTTGCAGATTCCATGAAAGGTTGTCCCTCTGCCATCTGCCATTCTGCCTTAGAGTCAGCTGAACATACATAGAAACCTCCATACATACGTAGAAACGGTAAGTTAAATTATCATTTCCTTCCTTTATTTAGCAGGTATTTTGTCCCAGAAATGAGAGAACAGTAGCAAAGACAAGCAACATGCCCCAGTGAACAGATAAGTACAATCAACCTGTGGTATCATAAACTCATAATGTGTCCACAGTGGGCCAACCAGTGGGCACTGTAGCTATCAGATCACCCCATCATTTTTTTTTTATGTCTTTTGCCAGTGATGTCTGGTTACACAGGTTAGAGAGGATTCACTCTGTAATCTGGCTTTTTATTGATACATTTATTGTTGAATACAAGACACAGCTATATCTAACAATGTTATAGGAGCTTCCATTATCCACTCTCAGCTATTATACATAACGGGTCTCAGTCCCTGTGAGGTGGATGTACTTTTCCAGATCAGCGCCTCAGTGGCCTGTAGTCTTTGGTCCCCAGCAGAGCTGGTCTAGTGTTGCTGCCACCTGTCAGTCCAGTTGAACAGGGATATCAGTGCAATCCTCCATAGGAGGCATTCAGCTCCCTTGGTTGCTTGGAAGTTCCATGCACACTCAACAATGTGATTGGTGGTGCACACAAACAAACGTGTGCGCATGAGACAACACTGGTTGGGACAGGGCAGAAAGAAAAAACATTATAAGGAGATCTAATCCTACCAGGAGTGTTATGGTTTGTGCTTGGATGCTCCACTCCCAAGCCTCATGCAATCATGGAGGTGGCTGAATCTGGGTTTGTAATTGGCTTGTTGTCTAGTGCTGGGATTGGCAGTGTGAATGCTACATCTGCCCAGGAAGGGAAAGGAAAGAAGGTATGCTTTCCTCTTTTGCCTTTTCACTATTGTCATTTGCAACCACCCTGAATAGCTACCCCTCAGCCATGCCACCCTGCCTTGGAGCCAACTGAGTATGGACTGAAACCTCCCAAAAATAAAAGATAAATAAATCTTTCCTTGCTTCATTTTGGGAATCAAATATTTTATCTAAACAACAAGAAAAAAGTAACCAACACAAGGAGGATGCAGGCCACGTGTTCATCCTGTGATAGGATTTTGGCTAAAGTCATTTTACTTCCAGCTAAGAATACCAAATCTGGACTTCATTTGTCACTGGGAAGATAAAGGAGTTGGGACTAAATTCAGTACCCCCAGGGGAGTGGGCCAAATGGCGATAATGTCATTCCCTTTCAGAATGGTGGCTCCAGCAATGGACAGAGAGTATACCAAAGCTTTCTGTGCTCAAATTTGAGGTGTATCACTGTATTTCTACAGCATGTTTAAGTCCTTCCCCTGGGACTCCAAGAGAACACAAAACTGTCCACTAGGCTGTTTGTAGACCAATTCCAAGTCCACTGATAGCAGTCTCCTGACTACATAGTCTTCAAGGTGGGAAGAATGAAAGCCCCTTTGGTTACTTAGTACCCTCTTTTGTGGATTGAACACTCATATGTACTGGTTGTACTTTTAAGAAATTATCCAATGGGCTGCCACTCTTATATCAGGTCTGCTCACTGAGCAGTTGAATTGCCTGATTTAAGACCTATACCTGCCCAGTGAAGTTTGGGGTCAAATAGACCAATTTGATTTTTAGCAGCCCATTGTATTTCTGAAATATTCTAGCAGCCTGTGGCAAGTGGGACCCATGAAAGTTCCATGTAACATCACAGTATCTGGCCCATTGTTATGCCTGGTCCTCTGTAAAATGTGTGTGTGTGTGTGTGTTTTCTTTTTTGGTCAAATGTAATTTTTCCTGGTATCCTGTAAGTCACAATCAATCACTGTAAAGCCTTAATGGTATAAGCTTGATAAACAGAGAGCACAGGGTATCAAAACCTACATCTGTGCTGTATCTATGGCAGTTAAAGTGGTATCTATGTCCCTGTGAGAGAGACAGGGGCTGATATAGTCCATTTGTCATTGCTGTAGTGTGTGGTGTGGCAAGTGTTGTAAGGACCTTCCTCCTCCAGGGGCCAAATGAGCACACTGGGTCTGGATACATACTTTTGACCTCAGTCTTTGACTCTGCAGGAGCTAAATCCTGTTGTTATTGCTATGTTACACCTCTCACAGGTCCCACTTGTCCCAGTCCCTTGTGCAGTAAAGGTGCCATGGCAGAAGGTTGCCCTTGGAGAGTGGCTATTCTCATCAAGGCATTATCTAAGTCATTTCCCAGTGAGAGGAGGAGCTTATGCTCTGAAATATTTGGCACGTCTCACCACAGGTCAATATCCCAACCCACAAAGGACAGTGTCCTGTCAGTTCTGAACTTCCTAAGCCAGCAGCCAAGGTGTCAGCTCCCCTAGAAATGGCCCAACCATTCATGTATACATGTAGGGGCACTTTTTTATGTATCACAAGTAGTCATACTTCTTGCTACTCTGCCCATTTGTTTCACCAGTCCTGGTTTTATACAAAAGATTTCCATAGTGGGCTGGACAGTGACTCCTGCTCAGTTGGGGGCTGTGCCACAGTTAAGCTCCTCATTATACCAAGCATTGGATGGAGGTGCCTTTTTTTTTTTTTTTGCACAGGGTCTACACGTCATGTTCTGTAGTTCACATGTACATCACGGATCCCAATACCATTAATGTTTCAGCTGCCAATGGGCTAACCAAGAAAAAGACCTGGTGTTGGAGGTCAAAGAGTGTGGGCCTGTGCCGCTCCACTGATTGGATGGGGTGTCTATGTCCATATCCAGCTCTTTCTCCAGTATTCTGTCTGTACTTTTATTTTATTTCTGTCTGTTTGCTATCCTGTGATGCTTTCACAGGCATATATAGAGTGACACACACTGCTACCAACTTTTTAAATCAGGAAATACTGGCCATCATTTCTCTTCCCTAACTGTCTTAGTTACTTTTTACTCATTGTTGAGACAAAATACTTGATGCCCAAAGTTAAGGAGGGAAAGATTTATTTCTTACAATTCTTGGAGGTTTCAGTCCATACTCAGCTGGCTCCAAGGCAGAGTGGCATGTCAGGGCTGCTGTTCTTGACCACCGCAAACAGCAAGGCATGAACTGGCAAGAAACAGACATATATTCCTCCTACCATTACATCATATCCTGGCTCCACCCCTAGGCAGATGCAGCACTCACACCACCAATCCGAGCTCTAATCAATGAACCAATCACAAATGCTAGATTCGGTCAAGTCCATAATTGCATGAGGTTTGGGGGCCACTGACATAAATCATGACAATAACTATAACTAAAATGCAACAGAGTGCTTCCCACTTCCCCTGTGTTTGTCATAGCTTCCAATCAAACCCATTGGCATACACACTGATAGGACAAATGGCAGGAAAGGACCAATAACTCATAGGGCTTACACCTGTGAAAAACCCTCTTTGAGTTCTGAAAAACAGCTTCTGTTTTACCTGTCCAGTACCATCCAGCACCCTTCCTGATCATCCAGTATAATGGGTGCAGCAATGTAGCTAGGTGCATATGAAAGACTGCTAGAACTCTAGAAAGCCCACAAACACCTACACTTTCAAGGGTATGGGATATGTTTGCATCATATCAATAACTTCATTGGAGATTACTTTTGTCTTATTTGACCAGGTAACACTCAAGAATTTGATACACATGCCCAGTCCCTGTACCTTGTCTTCATTCATGGTCTACCCCCAAGTCAGCAAAGATTTCTTCAGGCTATGTATGGCAGCTTCCAAGTCTGTCAGGCAACCAGAGGATAGAACCATATCATCAATATAGTGGAACAGTAAAAAAGATGTGGCTTGGTCCAAGGGGCCAAGTCCTGAGCTACCAGTCCATGACACAAGGTTGGAATATGCAGATAGCCTTGTGGAAACACGTAGAAGGTTTATTGTCTGCTCCCCAAGGTGAAGGCTGTATCTTGACTGTCAGATGCAATAGCAATGGAAAAGAAGGCAACAGCCAAATCCACAACATAATGGTATCAACCCAGCATCACAGTAAAATAATCTATCAAGTCTGTAGTCTTAAGCACTACTGTATTCAGTGTAGGGTCACTTTATTTAGTTCCCAGTATTCTTCAGTCATTCTCCATATCTCATCTGGCTTCCATACGGGCCATAACAGGGAATTGAAAGGGTTCTGTGTAGGGTGTATCATGCATGCTTTTTCCTGTTTTAAGATAATCTATCCTATCTCTTCCTGGCCTACAGGTAATGAGGACTGCTTCATGCACACAACCCGCGTGGCCTGTGAGAGAGTCAGCCATGCATGGTATGGATACCCTCATATTACAGTTTTTGTCACATAAATTCACAACCAGAATTCTCCCTGTGGGGTTTCTAGCCAAACACCAGTCAGTATATCTATAATCACCAGCATGTATTCAGCAACCAGGGAAAACCAACATCACACAGGTGTGGGAACAAGGGCACAATACTCAAAACCACCTGGACCTTCCATACTGTGATTCAGTGACTTCCATACCCTTCTATGCATGCAGTATGCCCTATAAAATGGTCTGGATTTGTCATGTATTAGTGTTGCCTTGGCCCTAGTACCCACCAACACTATTATATGCTGCACATTTTGGGGGGACCAGTAAATAGTCAATTTCATGTGTGACCTCTCATCTCTCAGGACTCCCAAGACCCACATACATTGGCCTATCTCCTAATAGGGTTAAAAAGAGCCCAGGGTCACTTCTTCCTGCTTCACCAGGGCTGCTTTGGCCTTCTGACCCTACCCATTGACTAGTATTTCTGTTTAAGGAAAAACTGTTTCCATTATAGTCAGCAACACACACAAAATCTGCCCATCTAAGTATTCTGTGCTATGCTGGCAGCCAGCAGGGCCATTCAGATTTGGCCACTCCTTGAGAGTACAGCACCAGTTGCCTAGTTCCCCTCTCCCCCTTTTTCAGCACAGTTTTTATAGATCTCGCTTTACCTTAGTGCTCTACTTTCATGCCTCCCATCCTGGTCAAGGCATCTACAGCTTTGAGGATCAATCCATTCATAAAGGGGCTAGAGAGGGTTCCAATGACTTGAACGTGCTAGCCAGAACACTAGCCAGGATAGTGTCCTGTAAAGTGGCATCAGCAGTTTCTCATCTGGGCTATAGTACTGCAGTGTGAACATCATTTGCCACATGCACAGTTATCAAGCTTAGATAGACTGTCCATTAAATGCTAGATCAAGTCACCTGGATTCTCTCAAACAAGGGGGTCATTGTCATCAACAAATTTATCACAGTCTGATTATCTGCTTCTGGGGCTGTTCTCTGCACATCTTGCAGAACTTGTCTCATAGAGGTGTGTTGGCTCTGTTTGCTATTCAGGGCATCTCATGTGGGTTTAATTCTGTGCTTTCAGACTGGTTATACCACAACCATGGCAGCCACAAAGGTGTTGTTTCACTATCTTTTGTATTAATTGTTTTCTCAGTTCCCACAGCACTATGGCTGTATAGGCCATGTACACTGTGTGCTTTTATAGGTAGGAAGACCTTCCAGTCTTCTTCTCTGGGCTAGGGGTTCCTGTCCCTCCACTTTTTGTTGAATAGGCAGCCTAGCATGCAAAACCAGGGAATTTTCCTGTGTTTTTTTTTTCCTCTGACAGTACTCTACTCCTGTGTGTCTTCAAAAAATGTTCCTAAAGAGTATATGTACTGTCTCAAGACCTAAGATTTCTGACAATCAAAGACACTCAGCCTGTGAGTGACACTGGGAGAGCATATCCACACACATCATCTTTAACAGATAATCAATCAGCATGTAACTACTGGGCATATGCTGTGTGTAAGGAAAAATAATGATTTTTTTTGTTATTTGAACTTTGTTCTGTAGTTGACATTCACAATGTTTTCAATGTTCAATGGCTTAGTTTCTACAAAAACTAAATATCAGGGAGCAGACGGTGAAAAATAGTTTTTGAATCAATTAAGAGTTTGGTTTAAGATACATTTACTCATACATTATGATTTTGAGAGAATGTATCTGGGTGTAAGTTTCTTCATTGTTAAAATAAAGATAGTGGTATAAAATTTATAATGTGATAATGAGAATATAAAAATTATGTATTTAAAATTTCTGGGAAATAAATGCTTAATATAATGGCATTATTTTGAGAGATGATGAAAATCTTCTGGAATCAAATAATAAACAATGCCATCATTGGGGCAGGGACCCTTCTAGAGTGTTGGTGAGAGTGTACATCAGTACAACAACTTTGGAAAGCAGTATAGAGACTTCTCAAAAAACTGAAATATACATTCCATTTGACTCAGCTCTTTTCCTTCTAGATATCTTCCTCAAAATGTTAAAGATATCATATTACAGTAATACGTGCACACCTATGTTTATAGCACAATTCATAATGGCTAAATCTTGAAAGCATATATATATATGGTAAATGAAATGTAATTACACACAATAGAATATTATTCTGTCATACAGAAAGACAAGCTTGAATAATTTTTAGAAAAATGAATGTTCCTTGAGAAAATAGTATTAAATAAAATAAATTAGACACATTGGTTAAATATTTCATGGTTTATCTTATATTAGAAACCAAAAGAATAAATGAAGAGTAAAATCAAAGATAGAAAACAGGAAGCAAAGAGAGAGAGAGAGAGAGAGAGAGAGAGAGAGAAAGAGAGAGAGAGAAAGAGATCTTTCTTAATGGGGAAAAGGATCAAAAGATGCAGGGAGGAAAAAGGGGATTAAAAACAGTAATTGAGCTTTATTATGTTCATGTAATAACTGCATATAAACAACTAAACATTGGTATTGCAAACGTGCACAAAAGTGAGCTAGAGGATCAAGGTATGGATAAATAGGGGAGGAACAGAAAGCAAAGGAGATGAAAAAGAGGAACTAAAATGCATCATATCAATGTTCCACAAACACATACTAATAAAAAAGGGGGAAAATAAATAAATGAATGCTGGATATTTAGTATGGAGAGATATCTGATAATATTGAAGTTACAGTATTTCTTAGCTCTAGAATAATTTCAATATGCCAGGTTTTGTTACACTTGCCTATGTGTGTGAGCTATGTGTGTACGCATGTATGTAGACATGATTGTATAAATCCTTTATCTATCTATTATTTAGATATTTAACATTCTGTTTTCTGTTTAGTCAGCTATCTTGCTTGCTTCCATCTGTCAAGTTAGATATGTATAACTAAATCTTCATCTATAACTTGTTAATATCATTGAACAACTATGGATTTTGCAGCCTTTTTCTGAGTTATTAAAACCAAATGCTAAAAGTAGACACAAGCATAAAGTATTTAAATAACTTCCTTTAAACAGACATCAAACCTCAAATACATACTTCATCTTAATAAGTTTATTAATGTTAACTACTTAAATAGAAGCAGTCTGAGGAGGAGGTCTGTAAGTGATAGGATAAGCTATCAGCCTGAAAATGGAAGCAATTACCTTGGCTTTGAACACTAGGAATCTCTCCTTTCAACACAAGGCATCAGTGTAAATAAGTCTGCAATTGAATTTGTTCATTTTGGTCTATCATTTTAGACTGAATGACCTGACTACTATAATGTCTAGTGCTGTAGAGGAGAAATATTCTCAAAACTTTGAGTATGCTCCCCTTCCAAGGCATGGGTGTCCCTATGGTCTAACAATTGACTCCTATGTTCCAGTAATAATCCTCTCAAAGTATGAACAGTGCTCTTTATGCTCTACTTTTCAAAACCTATTGAATATTGTCACATAAGGGAAACATTTCATTTCAAATACTTATTTAAAATGAGTGATCATCAATACATTTGCTGTCTTCTGTAAGTGAAAGAAATGACATTTGTAACTTTAACAGCATCCCAGAGTGCAGATTATTTTAAAAATATATCATAAAATTGCAGGCAGTATAAATGACACAAATCACAACATTCTATCAGAGTCTAAAAATACTGAAGTAGGTCATGGAATATAATCTTCTGCCTTTTGAGTATAAGGTATATTACAGACTGTCCTTTAAGAACACAAAACTGTCAGATAAATCAAGAAGATAGTGCAAATAAAATTATAAGTTAATCTAATGTTCAAGGACAGAGTCTATGTAGAAATATTAAATTAGAAGAAGTTTATTTACCCAGACCCTGTGGAGAGAAGAGAATGTCTTGCCAAACTGATGCCATCATCTGGTTTTCTTGCCAAGTAAAACCCTGTGGTGGAGAAATGTGCATCAATTTGTCAGACTCTGAAATTATAACTTTGAATTGCATTACTAACAGCATATTTTTTTCAAATATGTCTTCAATGAACAATCTCAATCTAATTTTCCATGAGAAATCTGAACCAACTTTTGGATTTTGATGTAGTTTTTTGAGGGAAATAGTTTAAGTTGGTCAATGTGAACATCATCCTAATTCTGTTTGAAACCACTACTGTAAAGTTAACAATTTTGCTTTATTCATTAATTTTATTATATTTGCTTTCACAGCTGAGTCTTTGAATTGCTGAATAATTACTTGGCATTCTGTAGGGATTTAGGGACTTAGGTTCATCATCATCTTAGACTGGAATACCTTTTACAGAATGTCTGTGGAAGGTGTTACATGCACATTTAGAACCTGAAATTTTGTAAATATCCCCGTAGTCAATTAAATAATTTAGAGAATTGCAGATATCAAGGAGATTTCAGAAAACTTTGAGTTCAAGCTTTGTATTGATTGATTCAAAACAGGGATTTCCCTTGAATAATCTCAGGAAATTAAAGACATGTTTTGCAGTTTATAAGGAACTGTCTGACTCCTATAACAATCATTACTCTGTAAAACTATTTGCTGCTGCATATATATAATAAAAAATATTACAGACAGAATAGACTAGAACAGAACAAAAAAATAAAGATTTGGGAAAATTATTTTACATAAAAAATACAACTGGGAGCAATGAATAAGAGTGTATGATCCAAAATTATCCTTTTTTCCTAAGGGACTCCTTTTAGAATCTAAACATAAATAGGTTAAAAATGAAGAGAGTGAAAATTTATTGGATAATACAACAAAGGTATAGGCAGAAAGGGAAAAACACAAACAGAGCATATTTAATGATATCAAAAAACTTGTACATCCGAAGAAAATTGACAAAGTAAAAGTCAACCTAGCAAATGAGAAAAAACATTTGTGAATTATGCCTGATGAAGGATTAATATCCAAGAATTAATATACAGGACTCTTAAAACTTACTAACAGCCAAAAACAAACAAACAAACAAACAAAAAACAAATAACCTGATTTAAAAACAAATATGGATTTAAATAGGTACTTCTCCAAAAAAGCTATGCAACTAGCCAATGGGCTTATGATAAATGTTTCATTTTAAGTAGGATGATGCAAATCAAAACCACAATGATATATCACATCATACTCATATCTCTCAAAACAAAAAGAAAACGATTGGTTAGCAGGGATGTGTATTGTTGAATGTTGTTGGTGGGAATGCAAAAAAAAATGAAGATGATATGAAGAAAATAAGATGATTTCTTAAAAATTAAAAATAGAATTACTAGGGCTGGGGATTTAGCTCAGTGGCATAAGTGCCTGCCTTGCAAGCCCATGGTTGAGAGTTCTATCCCCAGTACCGATAAAAAAAAAAAAAAAAGAACTACTAGATGATACAGTAATTCTACTCAAAGGTTATTTGAAATTTATTTATCTTTATTAATAGCTATTATAAACACTGTTCATATTTATGTGTACACATTGATAAAGGTATCACTAAGTATAGCCAGCCAAATGTAGAAGCAACTTGTGTCCATTGGTAAACAAAGAAACAAAATGCAGTGTATTCAAAGAATCTTATTCAGTTTGCACAGGAAAGATATCACAACATATGATACAACATGGTAAATTCAGAAGACATAATTGTGGGAGACAACTCCAGTGACTTCCTTTGAATCCAAAACAATTACTGTGACTTTGATTATTTGGAGACTTATTTCCTTATACTGATATGTAAAAAGCTGGCTAGAGTATTTCCTTTTCTCTTCAATTGGCTCTAAGCATTGCAAATAAAGCTACCTGAGGTACTAACATACAATCTCTATAGCCAACAGACAGTCCTGTTTCCTCACATAGTGTTCTCCATACAATACAGATAAGTACAAGATATGAGCATGGGAAATGTTAGTGCAAATTGCTCCGGGAATGTCCACTAGGTATGAGCCTCAAGATAAAGAGGCTATGACTCCCCAGGGCACAAGAGTTTACATATCAAAACCAAAGCAATAGCCACCCCCGCCCAAACAATTCCACTGCTACCTTAATTGGATTATGTAAATTGATCCTTCCACATATCTTTATCTCTGCAATTGACAGAGACGCCAACCTTGCACCTGGCCAGCCAGCTCAAGTTACTCATGTAATCCCCCCATCCTCACCCTCACTCATCCCTGAGCTACCCCCTTCTTCACAAGACAATAAATGCTGGGAGAGGCCTAGGATCAAGGCCTTTGTCTGCATGTCCTCAAGGGGATTGGATTTAAGACCCCTTGGCTGCCCTTAACTTGGAATATGTCTTGGTGTTTTTACTCTCACCGGGGGTTGCATTGGTGGTGGTAGATTGGAATTAACTTGCTGGGATTCCAATGACATCTCAGTGGGATTACAAATATAACTTTTTGGATTGTGAGGAAAACTAGAAAGAGGACTACAATACTTGGATGACTGAACTCCTTATTTGGGTTTACAATAATAATATTAGAGAAATAGATCAGTCACAAAAGTGATGAATACTTTGTGATTTTACTTACAAGTTACCTAGAGAGGCAGAATTCATAGAGAGAATTTAGAAAAGTGGTTGCCAAAGGCAGGAGGGTGGAGAGAAATCAAGAAACATTTGGGTTTCTGTTTTGTCAGCTATAAAGAACCTTTTTAATGGGTGGTGCTGAGGGTGGCTCAACATTATGAATGTAATGAATATATACTCAGTGTAGCTTAACTGGATACTTAAAAATAGTTAAGATGGAACATATCAAACCTTTTCTCACTTAAATTGCTTTTTAAAAATTTGTTTATATAATGAGAAAAAAACCCAAAAAGGATAGAAATATTACAGAATTAAGAAAAGAAGATAAACAGTAAGAAATCACTAGTTGATAAATTACATATTGTTCTTTTAGAAATAGTTTTTCAAGTTACAAAATTAAAGCACACAAAGTGGACACTCAAGCAGTGGGAGTGCAAACAGATCTGTTCAACAATCCAACAAGAACCTAGAAATATGTTTACCAATCCTACACACCTAAACATACATGCAGCTATATCTTTTATAGTGCTTCCTATTTCCTCTGTTTTACAATAGCAATTATACATTTTATAATTTTATTTAAAGAGAAGAAAAAAAAGCAAAACAGAAAAAAGGGTAGCAACAATACAGAATTCTAAAAGAAAGAAAAAGAAAGAAAAAAAAAGGAAAATGAGAAAAAACCCCACCAAGAAATCACTAGTTTATAAATTACATAGTTTCATCTTGGATGTAGTAGTTCAAGTTACAAAGTTAAAGGATACATTGCAGACATTAAAACAATCAGATTACAAACAATTCTGCTCAAAGATCCAACAAAGATTCAGCAATATGGTCATCAATTTTACACACTCAAACATACATGCAGTTATGTCCCTTAGAGCACTTTCTTTTCCTCTCTTTTTTACAATAGCAATCACACATTTTGGTTTTATTGCATTTGTAGTTCTTATTTACTTTTTACACTAGAGACACAATATGATATTTATAAATATGATTCTTATTTATTTCACTAATGAGGATAGTCTCAAGTTGTCTCCATTTACCTATGAAGGCCTCAAGATGATCCTTTTTTATAGCTGAGTAATATTCCATTGTATAAAAATGCCACATCTTTTTCATACACTCTGCAGTTGATGGGCATCTTGGTTGTTTCCAGGATTTAGTTATCACAAATTGTGCCACTATGAACATGGGTGCACATATATCACTGTGATATGAACTTTTCAGTTCTTCTGGGAAAATACCCATGAGGGAAATAGCTGGATTGAATGGGGCTTCCGATCCTAGTCTTCTAAGAATTCTCCATATGGATTTCCATAAAGGTCACACCAGTCTACATTCCCACCAACAGTGGAGCAGTGTTCCTTTTTTCCCCACAGCCTCGCCAACATTTGTTATCAGTTGATTTCTTGATGGCAGCTATTCTTTCCGGAGTGAGGTGGAATCTCAATGTTCTCACCTAACTTTGAAAAACATATTTTAAAAATTTTATGGAAAAGAAATTTTTGCATTACCCAGAAAACAGAGTTTCCTACACCTAAAAAGGAAGTATTATAAAAGGAGCAATTATTTATAATTTTATTAAAGGATCATGCAATGAAAAATAACAGATTATAAATCCATTTAAACATAAACACCACTGCCAAACACAGTTTAGTAACTGTTTTGTTGAGGATCACTAAATAACTGTCCTATATTACAAAAGTAACTGAATTGGAAATAGAAAACTTAGTCATGTTTTCCTCCTGGTTCTTAATTTAATAACCGCAACAATAAAAAGTATAACTGCTATTATGTCAGAGATCGTTCCTTTCACACTTTTCTTTTGGCATTGGTAAATGATTCAATATGTACCTAGATTTCTTCATACAAATCCATATCATGAAAGCATTTACATCACGCGATGATTTGGAGGTTTAAATAAAGGTGAACTGGAGTTGCCAAAAAAAAAAAAAAAAGCTTTTAGTATAGTGTTTAATTCACTGTTCTCTCATTGCTGAGACAATATATATGATACTCAAAGTTGATGGAGGAAGTCTTATTTAGCTCAGTGTTTGGAGGTTTTAGTCCTATCAGTTGACTCAGAGGGAGGGTGGCACGTGGCAGAGAGGGGCAATAGTTCATGGTGGCGTAAGACACCAAAAAACAAGAGAGAGTGAGACAAACCTCTTTCTCTCCCTTATTTTGTGTGGCGGCTATTCAGTCTACCACAGATGTCACACAAGCACCCTTAATCCAAGTACTGTACTAGAATCAATCACAGCCTATTCAGCAATGTCCAGAAAATCCCTGTGACCACATGAGGCTTTAGGGAGACATCTACACACAAACCATAGCATACAGTAAGAGCTCAGTGAATTTAACAATGTTTATAAAAGATGTAAATCTGTATGGTACTATTAAGGGGCATAATCCTAAATACTTTATGTTAACCCTTGTTGATGTTGGTACATTGTGTCAACTTGCAAAATTTATTCAGCAGGGAGCCAGGATTCTTACTTTGTAGATATCCTCATCCTGTGCAAGAGGAGAGCACAGAGGTTTGTGAGAGCTTACCCTCCTTGGAGGGGACATGGCCTATGTACAATATAAAGGAGGAAAAAAAGGCTTGTTCTTGCTGCTGCCTTGAAGTGTTGCCCTGATGTCCTCAACCCTGCCATGGAGCCAGTTGATTATGGACTGAAACCTCCACAAACGGAGCTAAATAAATCTTTTCCCTCCTTCATTTTGGGTGTCAGGTATTTTGTCTCAACAAAAAGAGAAATGTGACCAAGAAAACCCTATAATCCAAACAAGCATATGTTGCACTTAATTTTATCATCTCTATTTTATATCTGAGGAAAGGTAGGCAGATATATTAAATAATGCCAAGTAGGCATTTGGAAATATGAGTCACATTATTATAATTCTGTTAATCTATAAATCCCTGCCTTCAATGGTAGAATGCCTATGGATGGCATTTAAGGACATAACAACAAATTTCCCAAAACAAAAAAAAAATTAACATGCATAAGAATAATAGGATATGATCATAGAAATTAGATTTATGAGAAATCAGTGAAATATATCTTCTCACATAATAAGAAAGTTGACTTTCTTGTATAATAATATAGACCTAGGATTCAGTATTTAACCATAGTGGAGATACATTATTTTATTTGAAAGAATGTTTATACATTACAGAATCTCAGAAATTGTTCCAATTAGCTAATAATTTTATATTCTATGTATTATATAAATATATATTCTTTGCAAAAACACCATCATATATCTTATATATTCATATATATAAGATATATGATATCAAAAACATCATTCATATATCTTATATATTGTAGCTTTACATTTTTTTGTCAATAGTGTCACCTATTTTCTAATTGTCACTCAAAATAAATATACACATTTTCAGTAGGATGAACTCCCATAATTTACTGTTCATGCTTTATTTACTTCTGACAGGACAGTATTATAAGTAATGGTTTTGTGTCATTTTGCATATAGTACTCTCACATTTTTATTTCCAAACTGAACACTAGGTCAAAAAATAATGAACTTCCTTTTGTCTTACAATATAGTCTGATAACAATTTTCCTTTTATTTATAAAATTGGTACTTCTTTCTATAGGTACTGATTTCCTCACAACTGCCTACTTGTGTGTATTAGTCACTGTTCACTGGAGTCGGATACAACAGAGTGCAAGACAGCTCTCTGTGTGCTGGAGACCCAATGGACCCAGTTGAAGGCTGGTAGTCCACTGCACTGCCCCGTGTGGGCCTGTGTCAGCAGGCCAAAGTAGCTGTGGCAGAAAGGCCCAAGGCCCAGCACTGGAAGATACTGTGTCTGTGCCAAAATTTTGAAGGTTGTTTGCCAGAAGTCTGAGATACCTGCCCTGGAAGCCAAGAGATGACATCTAACAAGATGAAGAGTAAAGTTCCCCGGAAGAAAGAAAATAGCCAAAGCTTCTTGGAAGAAAAACCTCTGAAACTCTTCCACAGAAATTCAGCTGCAAGGAAACTTTTCCATGGAAGATCAGTTGAAATCCTCTCCTCTCATTCTCTTTTCATGCGTTTTCCATGGCAAACCTCCTTAAGGGGGTCTTCCAAGCTCTGAACCATACATACCCGCTCTGTTTAGCTGGCCTTTTCCACTCAAGGTGACAGTCTATTAACCTTCACACAGTGTTAAGATTGTTTTTGCTGTTGTTTCTATGTTTATTCACAAAAAAGTAGAAAGGATTCTTCTGAAAATAGACTGGTGATTTGGATAATAGTTCAGAATACTTGTTTTTAATCTAATAAAATTTAAGGCAACTGTTGGTGGAATGATATAAATAACACTATTCTTTTAAAAATGCCAGTAACTTCAGATTCATCATTAAGTATTTATGTGGGTTAGATATGCAGAATTATCTAAATTCCAAATACTTCACACAGTGGCACATACTACTATACTATCCTTTTTTTTCCCCTAGGGGCATTAAAATGGTATCACTAGCTCTCATAATAAAAGAAAAATTCTTGCCTTTTTTAATAAAGCTAAAATAATCTGTATTCTTACCATCTTTCTTCCAGCCTTCTCCAACACACATTTTCATTCTTCTTTATATACTTTTTCATTCTTAAATTCAGTACTTTATTAAGCACTTATGTTAATATTTATTAACTATTTGAATAAAATAATGTATTTCTAAGTTATAGCGTGTCCTTTATTTTAGTACATAATTAGGGCTTGCATTTGAAAAATTATTAAAATTTCTTAGATTATTTTATTCTTTAACAATAATTTGAAAAATTCAGTAGGATAAATCAAGTTTATTTTTTCATATCTTACACTAATATGGAAATTTTAAAAAATAATGAGGCACTTAATATACTTTTATTAATTAGCTACCTTACATTATATTGTGCTTAGTTTGTTATTTGAGTAGATTTAGATTATCTTTAAATTACTGAAGATCAAATATACTCTGAGATAAGTAAAAATGTCATATAACTTTGTCATTACAATGATGTTACCATAAGAGTAAAATGTAAAATTGTGCACCAATAAAATTCATTTTGATTGTTTAGTTTCTGTAGCGTTATAAATAAGTAGAGAACATATATCATATATTTCCTCATATTTAATATACATGACAGATATAGACAGAAACTTGAACAAGTAGCTGAAAAGTTTCCTCTTTTTGTTTTCTTGTTAGAAGATAGTTTATAATGTTTTTATTTATAAAATATACTTACATTAGGTTCATGCCTAATTAAGTTTGATTTGAACAAGTAGTTGTTCTGAAAATACAGCATTTTTTCTACAGTAATGTTGCCCTTTTTCCATGCTGCATCATTTAATTGGCTGAACGGCAATGTGATCTTTGAGAGTATCTTTAAGGAACTAATATCTATAGTATCATGATATAGCTTTCCTATAGAATAATTTCTAACATTTGTAATTCTCTTCAGCATCCCTGTGTAAAGATACTGAAGTAAAATGTTCTAAAAGAGTACTTCCTTTTATATTAGAAACTTTAAAATTTCAAGACGGTCTTAAGAACTAGGTTTGAACTTAAGAATAAATCTATACAAGTTTTTTGAAAAATAACATCATGATAGGTTTTTATCTTCTATGGGAACTTTGGAATTGTAGTCACAGTTGTCATAATAGAAGAAAACTTCTGACCTTACTGAATTTTTGCTGATTGTCAAAAACTTGTCCTGAGTATTTGAGCTTTCCATATCAAATTCATCTTCTAGAAAAGTTTTTCCTTTTCAGGTTGATTACTGTTATGGCTTAAAAAGTGATGGTCAACTTAACACCAGCTCGATTAAATCAGCATGTGCTGAGCGCAGATGTTCCCCCTGAGGAAAGTTGCCAGCATAAATAGAGCTGTGGAGAAGATGAGTGAGGCACTGTGGGTTCTTGTATGTGTTGCTGTTTGAGCCATTGATTGTCCTGGAGGAGCTCATCATGACTAAGTTCCCCAGTGTGAGTTCGACCATTGTCATCTTGTTGGTGAGAGTGGCTGTGGTTCACTTTAGGAGATCTTGTTGGTGAGAGTGGCTGTGGTTCACTTTAGGGGAGCTCTGGTACTTACACGGAGCATTGCTTCCTGTCTCTGGAGGGGAAGACATGCGCCGCTTAATCTCCAGGACAAACTCGTCATGCTGGCTTTCTGGCATGTACTCCACTCTTCTTATCATTGAAGGAACTTCGAACCTCTTTGTCACTAGGATGGCTGTGGTGATTTCCAGGTCTTTATTTTGAGCATGACTTCCATAAAAGAGGCTTGCGTGAGTCCTTTTTATGGGCTCTAGTCCTCTAGCTGGACTCATGGGAGGCATTGTCATGGGCTGTGGGTCTTTATCTGGACTCATGCAGGACATTGCTGTGGAATCCAGGTCCTTGATTGAATATTCTGGGTCTTTAGTGTTGTGGACAGATTTCCTGAACTTTCTTGTGTTAACTCTGGGTGACCATCATAAAATAATATTATAAATTCTGTGTCCTGATTCTAACTGTTCTCACAATGCCTCACCTTCAAATGAGAGCACCTTTTCTATCTATAGTAGTGTTTTGGGTCATCATGAACAATATCAAATGATCACATGTTTTGGGCCACAAAGTAACTTGAAAATTTCATCTTTTTTCCCTTTTGTATGTGAAAGAGTTTGATTGACATGAAAGCTCATGATTGTAAATAACCATCTTCACAGAGCTCCAGAGAGTAGGTCACTTTCTTTGATTGACTTACATAATTGGACATGTTACTTATGACAATAGCATTTAAAGTGGCAATTATTTTGAATTCTTTTTGAATAAGGTGGTAGAACACTGTGTAGTATTTTAAAGTAAATACAGCATGATGTTCAAAGTATATGAATAGTTGATATTCGCTTGTTTAAGAAAATGTATCCTTTTGTGAGACATGTACATCTATATATCTTTTTACATTTATATTGTAGCAAAATACTTTGTTTTCTTTCATTACTGAAGATTTTGATTGAAATACTCCAAGAAAAATTCCTTTCCCTAAACTTTCACCTGAAGATCAACTGTATTATGTTACTTACATGGTATATATCATTTAATTACATTTATTATTTGGAAGATGACAGTGCATTGGGCAGAATTCTAAACCTATGGTGCACAAGGAAAATTTTGAAATTGGAACTATGTTATATTACCAAAAATAGATGAGTATGCAAGGGTAAATAGCTTTACATATTTAATTACATACATATTCATATGCATAAATGCATATGTTTATGTTTACACATCATATATACATTAAAACATTGACAAGCATTAGTTTCCTTTTTAATTTTTTATTTGTATGTATAAATAATTAGACTAATAAATAACACTGTTTCTGAATAACTTTGATGATGAAGGTATGTTGTTTGTATAAATCAGATCAAAACATTTTAATCATAGACATCTCATTCTGAATAGAAGTATGTGTCCCCAGGAGAAGCACACCACATTCACATTAACCTGTGAAGTATCTGAGTTCAATTTCTAATTGTAATGTAATATCTAGTATCCACTTTAACATTAGGATTGATTTAAGGGAACATACACAGCCTTGAATTAATATAGCAGATTGTAAAAATTATACTGGGGCTCCAACAGTAATTGTGAAGAGATGCACAACCTTACTGAAAGAAATTCAAATCTGTGTTCTTTACTAAATCTACTGAGTTTTTATCCTGTATTAGGAAAGTAGTTTTGAATGTATTTCTACCATAGATATAATAGTCAGATAATAGCAAAATTTCTAGAACCTCTTGTCTGTTTGTTCATGTTAATCTTGCCCTTTGTATTTTTTCTGGGCTTATTTTCAAATATCTAGGAATATTTACAATTAATTAGACACTAAATATCAGGAACTCAGCTGAGCTTGGGGGAAAGATAAATTTCCACATGTCAATTTTGCCTGTTAAAGCAATAGGCTAAAAAATGAAAAAGTTAAACCTTAATCACTTACTGATGATATAAGCAACAGTTAATACCAGAGCAGAAGGTAAATTTCCTGTTCCCTTTCCTGTTTTCCCCATGGGATGACACACAGATAGATGTCAAGGTAGGGCAATGGAGACTAAAGGATCGTTTCATTGTTAAAGAAAACCAGGACAGTGCTGGGAATGCATAGGTTCTTGTGCAGATGGGAGTCTCTAGATTCCATCCCAGCATCATGAAGGAAAAAAAAAAAAATCCAGTACTAAGGACAAAAAGATCCAGCAGTTTTATGGACCTTGGAGTTTGAAGCATTGGCAAGAGGAGAGAAAGAACAGTGGAGAAGTACTGAGCTTAACTGGAAAGAGTCCATTTTTTGCCTGCTCTTCTCATAGAATCCTCTGCCAACTTGTGCAGCCCAGTGCCTCACATAAACAGTTCCACGAAAGGCCGGGGATACAGTTCAGTGGTATAAGCACCTGCCTGCCAAGTGCAAGGTCCTAAGTTGGATCCCGGGTACAAAATCAATCAATCAAACAAACAAACATACAAACAGTTCTGTGAAGAAGGCTCTGAGGCTATGAGGAAGGAATGTACATATGGACAAGCACATGACTGTCCAACAAGGCCTGTGTCTCTCACTCTACCCAGTGGAGACTGCAGTGCACAAGTGAGGTCTCTGTGAGGTACGTGGGGTGATACCTCTGTCATTTCCTATATTCCTGTCATGAAAAGTCATGTGCAGGTTTTTAACCAGAAGCTGGACTCTTTATTATGTTAACAGTCACATTCATTATCTTTTTAAATATTCATAATAGTTCCATGTGATTACTAGTCATCTATCAAAGCAGAAACTATGAAAGTTATGTTTTGTTAAAATCCTACATTTACAAAACTATTAAATGCAAGTCCAAGAGATAATATGACCCAAATACTCATATTTATATTCTTGTATATAATGATTAGTTACATTTTAAGCAATGTCAACATTAGGTAAAGAAGTCATTCTCTTTTACTCTATGTATTTTTCTTACATTTGCCTGAGTTTCTGTTGTGTTGCCTAATTTTGTAAATTTTGTTCCTCAAACTTTGAATATATTTTAAAGATAAAATGTTCCTTTGCTGGAATTTTAAATCTGTTTATTTACTGGTAACTTGATTAACCTGAGAATTTCATTAAAATTATTTTCCAGTTCTTTTTATATCAGTTTTCTGCCATGTGTACTAGAGTTCCTTCCAGGTTGCTCTTTCACATGTTGGACAGTCCAAAGCTTATTGTGCATTGGCTTCCCATAATTTCAACAAAAGCGAATTTCTCAAGTTATCTACTTTTCCAGAGCCTTTTGCTTTGACATATTACAAGTAATTTTCTAATTGTGCTTCAATGTTTTAATCCAAGGAGTACTTCAATTTTAGAAATCCTAGCAGCAATAGAAGATGTATTTCATTTGATTATGTACTTCATATGATTTTTTTTTCATTTTCCCCTATAAGCTCATAAAGTCTCCAGGAATATATAAAGAATAAAAAATACCACAGAGATTTTAAAGCCTATATCATCCATTCTCTTAAATTATTATCATTATTTCTCTGAGAGACAATTAACATTTTTATGTAATTACTTAGCATTCATTCCCTCCATTTCAAAACTTTCCTTAAAACCCTTTCCAAACCTCAAAACCAACCAGGGAGAAGGACAGTAAAGGAGCATCAACCTTATGTCCTGGACAATGACCTTCAAAACTGTTTTTGTTTCACAGTCTGGGATTTGATGGGGACATTTTAAGGAGACAGTCCTCTCAAATAGGTCCTGGCAGAATCTTGATTACACCTCAGAAAAGCATTTCAGAACACATCAGTGAAAAGCACGGATTGATTTCATTAGGCAAAATTAGAAAACAAAGGCAAAGAAAGGGAAAGACACTGTGGCTTCAAGCTCTGAAAGGTACGCATCTCTACCACAGAGTTTAAACTGGATTCTTCACACAGTGAAAAGGGGAGCTGTTATAGAGCTGCTAGCGTTGGGTAAAGTCTGGTTGACCCTTCATTTCATTCTTGTTTTGCTACTGGTTCCAGAAAAGTCTTTTCTCATTTGTCAGGCTATGCAGTGCCCATGAGATAATTATTTCTGTTTGGAGTGGTCTCAGGTTTGCAGAGGATCTGTGGAATTCAGGATGACTGTAGTTTTAGGGCAATGACTGAAGGCCCCATAGCTAGTTGAGTATTCTTGTAAGTTGCTGATTCCCATGTCCTAAGTCTTGAAGGGGAAAAAAATAGGTTATGTAAATTTAAGCTTAATCAACTGTATGTTATCAGTTTTTAGAGAGATTCCACTTATGTGATTAATGTGCAGAGTTGAACTCGGCTCTGACATGAAGTTTTAAGGTAACAGAAGACTAACACAAAAGGAAGGTTAAACTTTTTTCTGCTTTTCCTTAGCCATTGGGTATCTATCTGTAGGCCCATGAGACAGTTTTTAATAAATTTAAATTCTCTGACTTCTTCAGAGAACACAAATTTAGTTTCTAATGAGTAATAGGTTGAGGTCCCAGGGATTTGTTTGCTCTCTGTTTTTCTGTGATGATATTCAACATTTTTTTCAATTTAGTTTATTTTTGGAGATGCTATGGTTGAAAGCATCTGGACTTCAAGGATGCAACTGGTTTTCTGAGACCAACTGTTAAGGAGGGTGAAGGGGTAGAGAAGGATGCATACTATTATGCTAATGAACAGTTTATAACCTGAGTTAGGGCCTATTCTCTGTGTGTGTTGCAGTCTTTGTGTTTGTCTCCTTCTGCTGTACTATAAATATGCATTTACTTATCTCATGTGAAAGGCTTCTTGAGAAAACAAGTGCTAAATTAATATTTGCTGAAATAAGAAACAAACCTTTCCCAATTATATACACAGAGAAAGCAAAGAAACGGACCTAGGAAATGATAGATTTCCTTTCACATTCAATGGTACTGAATTAAGTTTCAAGAAAATTTGAGTTTTACATATTTACAGCGAAGATTTATTTTTTATATTCTTAATTTATAAATTTTGTTTCAGAAGCTCTGTATATTGATTTGTAATACAAAAGTAAATCCCTTTTTACATTATGACTACACATGTCAGGGTTCACTTAAATAAGAACCTTGAAAATGGAAAATAATGACATGGATAAGTGTGAATAAAGCATCAATCAAGTAAAATTTGGCATGACATTAAAACTAGCTGAAAAATACAAAACTTTTTGGAAACTATTGGCTACCTGTAAATCTTTTTTCATAACAAGTTTTAAAATGATATTGCTTACACAAACATTTTCCTTTAGTATAAGTGGTCTCTTGCCTTGGAAATTTTACATAATAAGCTTATAATACTGGAACACCATGATTTCCACATTGCAAAGAGAAAATACAGTTGCAAGGTGGTGAGCCACAGTAAGATGTCTCATTTAACAGTTATATTTCTATAATATTTCATTGTCTGAAGCTCATAAATCTTGGAATAAAAATAACCTATCTCAGGGAATTTAACCTTGGTATACATGTACTATTGACACTTTACAGTACTTACTACTTTAATTCTCACACTCTTTAGGAACAAGCAATCTGGGGGTTGGGGATATAGCTCAGTGGCATAAATGCCTGCCTGGCAAGCACAAGGTTGTGAATTTGATCCCTGGTACCAGGAAGAAAAAAAAAAAACAGAAAAGTAATAGAAAAGGAATAAGCAATCTAAAGAAAGTATAATTCCCAAATTGTGATATGTTACTTGTTCTCAAGTTGAAAATTCTTGGGGTATGGGGGATCAAACTCATGACCTTGCACTTGCCAGCCAGGCACTTATGCTGCTGAGCTAAATCCCTGGCCCCCCAAGCTGAAAATTGTTAAGAAATAAGAATTATTATAATGAAATACTGCCTATGAATTTCATCACCTTATTAATAAAGTTTTCAGGCAGCAATAATGTAGGAAGAACTACAGGGCATGTATTTTAAGGAAAACATAACAACTCCTTAGTAAGTTGGTACATAACAAAGAAGTTCTAATAAAGTAAACATAATTCAGGTGAAGAAAATATACATTGCTTATGGGAACGTGATAGAGTGTCCTAGAGAAAACCAGTATTTTAGCCCAGGTTTAGATGCCACAAATTACTCTAGGACTAATAAAAATTTAAAAACATTCTAGTGAATTATAGTCTTTTTTTAAAAAAAATTATTTAAAGAGAAACAAAAGCATGTAAAGGGTAGCGATAATATAGAATTCCAAAAAAAAGATAAACAATAAGAAATCACTAGTTAACAAATTACATAGTGTCCTATTAAAAATAGTTGTTCAACTTACAAAATTAAAGCATACAAAGTAAATAGTCAAACAGTGAGAGTGTAAACAGCTACGCATGCATGAATTTCTATGTGTATTTCTATCCTTTCTGTATTAGAGGGGAAAACAAAACTTAGCAAAACAAAACAAAAGAAAACAAATTCCTATAAACACATGAAACCAAAAAGTCATATAAAACCACAGTACAAGGTGATCTACAATAATTAGTGTGTTGTTTCTTATTATCTTCAATAGAATGTCTATATCATCAGGCATAATTGAATATAGCAGTAAATTGAGTACAGTAGTAACAACAATATTAGTAAAATAAAACATTGTAGACAGTAAAAAACTTCAAAGGCAAGTAATAATGAAACCAGAGTAGATATTCTAGTGGATCTTGTCATTTTCAGCACAGTTGCCTATACTCTCAGACTTGATAATATCAATCATAACAGCTTTGAATAAAATCTATCAATACAAAACAGCGATCCAACAAATCAGATTCTATTATGATCAGTTATGGTAAAACAGTGTAGGTTTTACAGAGCTTTAGATTAAGTTAATAGGAAATTAAGGATGATTACCATACTATATCCTGTTATTTTCAGGATTGCTGTCTGTGCCCTCAAATCTAGTACAGGTAGAATGACTGGAACAGAATATAATATATCTAAGCAGAGTAGTGTGAGTAATGTGTGTTTTAAATCCTGGTGCACTATTAACAATATAGCGTATCAAGGCCATCTATGTTAGAGTTTCTAGCTATCCTTCTCTGACTCATTTCTGCTATGTTATTTTTCTGCCTTTGTTTAGTTTTCTCCTTCATTCTACAGCCTGCCCTACTCATTGAGGCCTTTCTGCCACTGTTCCTAAAATCCTAGTATTTTTTTTCTCTGTCTCTAGAATGTCCTTCAGTATTCTCTGTAGGGTTGGATTGGTGGTCACAAACTCCACCAGTTCCTCTTTGTCATGGAAGCATCTTGTTTCTCCATTAATTTCTAGTGACAGTTTTGCAGGGTACATCAATCTGGGCTGGAGGTTATTTTCTTTCAGGGCTTGGAAGACTTCACTCCAAGCTCTTCTTGATCTGATGGTCTGTGTTGAAAAGTCAGCTGTGATCCTGAGGGGCTTACCTTTATAGGTAATGTGTTTCTTTCCTCTGATGACTTTTAATATTCTGTTTTTATATTGAATTTCTGGTATCTTGATTATTATATGTCTGGGTGTAGATCTGTTTTGGTTGTAGGTGGCTGGAGTTCTGTAGGCCTCATGCAACTGAAAGTCATTTTCTTTTCCCATGCTTGGGAAGTTTTCCTTAATTATTTCTGTGAATAGCCTTTGTAATTCACCTGTATGTATTCCTGTTTCTTGGTTCATGTTTCTTATTCTTAAATTGTAGATTCTCTTGTCATCTTCTAGCCTTTGTATTGTGACTGCCTGTTTCCTTGTTATTTAAGAGCTCTTTCCTTTCATGATCACACACTGCCAACTTGTCTTCAAGTTTTGACAGTCTATCCTTAATTTCTTTTATGGAGTTTTGCCAGCTTTCAATGGAGTTTTTAATTTCCTGGCAGTCTCTTTGAATCTGCTTCTTGTAATCTATATTTTCTTTATATTCTTTATCGAATGTTTCTCTTCTTTTTTTTGTGTGTTCCTCCCTTCTTCTGTCTGTATCATCCTGAGAGATGCTTCCTAAGAGCATTTATTTTATTACTCTACTCTGTTTTACCTGATTTAATATTTCAGTTTTGAGCTCATCTACAAGGTCCCGAAGATATCTCTTAATGTCCATTGATGCCATGTCTGATGTTGTTTGTTTGCCATCCTCAGTCTCCCTTGTTTTTCCTTCTCCTGGATCAGGGCTCTCAGGGTTCTAGGCTGGGGGCCTCCTCCTGCCTCTCTCTCCTGTCATGGCCCTGGCTTCCTCCACACAGGTTACAGTGCAGGTCCTAACCCCCTTCCCTGTTGGCCACGTTTCCTCCGAAGTGCGCTCGTAAGGGAACTCCGCCCTCTCCTGCCTGCTCTTGTCACTGAGGTGTAAGCAGCAGCTGCTTATGCCTGCCCCTCCCCAGTGGGCCAGCCAAATTTCAGGGGCCTTTACCTGGTTAGTGCATTCTAGGCACAGGGAATAGATTTGGGATGGCTCATTGGGTCCTGGCCAGGGGCATGGCCCAGTCTAAGTAAATCCCACAAATCTGTTCTGGGGAGGGAGCAACCAACTGAAGTCAGTGTCACTCCCAGTTCAGGCTCCTCCTGCCCGATTCCAACATGTCGCCCATTTTGTCGCACCCTTCCCGTGGGGGGAGTCTAATTCCCAGCACTGACCGTGGATTAATGAAGGTCCCTTCATTCATTCCACTCTCTTTGGGCTCACCAACCCCCAACTTCAGCACTGTTGTGCTTCCTGTGAGTGGCTGCGGGAATGAGTTTGGGCAGCTTTGCCTGCAGGTGTGAATTCAAGCTGGTGCAAACTTGGCGGGTCACTGTGAAAATGCTGTGTCCCATAGTTTTTAGGTGTTTCAGTTGTAGTCCCAAAGTATTTGATGAGTATTTTTATGTTTAATTTCTTCCTGTGTCAAGAGAATCCATCACCCTCTGTCTGGGTCTCTTCAGGGTGTTAGTATGAATTGTTTCTCCTGGGAGGCTTTGTATTTTGTTGCTCACTGATCAGCCATCTTGTCTCCTGAATGATAGTCTTTAAGAAAGCCTCATCTTTCAAGAGAAGAAGTGTCAGGACTACACAAACAAGAGCTTATTCAGGGTGAAAAAATTGGATTTTATCTGAGTGCTTTATTTGGGCTTTAGGGAACTATTCTTACACAGTTAATAGATAACAATCAATCTCTATTTGGAAAGGTATTAAATATGGCTCATAGGATTAATGGGTATGCATAACAATAAAGAAAACCTTTAATGTCATAAGTGATAAAGTTTACAAACTATTTGACTCATTGGTGAAATGCAGAAAAATTAAGAAAAAGGTACAATATGTATTTGTTATGGATTAAAAACTGGTGGTCAACTTAACATCAGCTGTATTACATCAGCATGATGCTGAGAGTAGATTTTCCACCTGAGGAAAGTTTCCAGCATAAATAGAAACATGGAGAAGGAAAAGCTTTTCATTGAGGCATTGAGGTGTTGTAGGTTCTTCTACATGTTGCTGTTTGAGCCATTGGTTCTCCTGGAGAAACTCTAGTCATCACATCGAGCATTGCTTCCTAGCTCAGGAGAGGAAGATGTGTGTCACTTGGTCTCTAGGATGAACTTGTCAGGCTGACTTCCTGGCAAATATTCAACTGTGCTTGTCGTTGGAGGAGCTCAGGGACTCTGTGTCACTGAGGATGGCTGTGGTACTTTCAGGACAGCCCTGATCTTGTTGTAAGTGTGACTTTTTTGCTCTAGCATAGAACTCTCAACCTATCAGCACAGCTCCTTCATCCTGCTGGCATGGACTTCCTAGTTTCCACTGCTGACCTTGGCCTTCCCAGCATGAATCCGTAAAACAGACTATTGTGAGTCCTTCTCGTGGGCTCTAGACCTCCAGTTGGACTCATGGGAGGCATTGTCATGAGATCTGGGTCATCATCTGGACTCATATGGGACATTGCTGTGGGATTCAGGCCCTTGGCTAAATATTCTTTAGTGTTGTGGATAGATTTCCTGCACTCTCTTGTGTTAACTCTGGGTGACCAACCTAAAAATAATATAAACGCCATGTCCTGATTCTAATTGTTCTCCTCACAACCCTGACTACAACAGTACTGGAACAATAAGCAGAGATTCTAAAGGTAGAGTTTATATCAGAAATCATCAATGTTATTGTGCACTGTCTTTTAATCTTTACAGGAAACTATGAAGGTATGAATTGTTATATTTATTTATAGTGAACAAACTGAAGCAGAATCAATTTAAAGGTTATTTTTATTATCACAAAGCTACTGTCAGAAGCAGAAATTAACCCACACTGAAAACTTAATCTTCAATTGCTATACACAAAGTCCTATTATACATTTTGGCTGATGTAATTACATATTTATTCTGTGAAAAAAATATACAAAATGGTTCATGCACATTAAGTCATTTAGTCTTCAAATAATCTTATAAGGACAGAACACACATTATTCTGATCTTAAAAAGTGGCAGTAAAACAATGGAAATAGTTTCTAATTTCTTTAGTCCATATACATAATTGCTATTCAAACTCCCTTGAAATGACTGATTTCATGTTTGTTGAATTTGAAGTAAAAAATTTATGTTCAACTATATATTAGAAATGAAGTATGTATTCAAAGGATAGATTTGATCTGGTGCATTCATGACAAAACTTCTATTTATCAAGATTTTAGCTAAAACTAAAGGAAATAATAACAGTAAATAAAAAAGAGAAAATACTTTTAAATACAATTAAAATGATTGCTATCAAAATACACAAAAAGTGACAATGTTTTCTGCTTATGCAAAAGAAAGGATAAATTTGTCCATAACCTAGTTTCCTGTGCCCAAGTAAAAGTAGCATTTTTAATTTATTAATATATATTTTAACTCACACATTGACACTACATATTTCCTGGTTAACATAGATTCTTCTATGCCTTTATAAACTGTATAAATTTTAAATTAAATTAAGCATATCTATCTCCTTATTTTCCTGTTTAAAATAAAATTTAATTAATATATTTAATATTTATTTCTCTTTATGTGTGTATATATGTCAGGCTCTGCCTTAGATCCCCAATCTTCCAAATGAGTGTACGGTGGAGGTTAAATAAAGAGAGACAAATAGTATGATTTTAGGGGCTCCAGGAGGATCAAAACCCTTTATTTGAGCTTGCGACTCTGAGGGCTAAGACCAAGTCTTCTCTGGATTAGCTTACTTTATTAGGACCAAGGACAAAAGGTGAGAAAACTGAGAAAAGTGCAGGAAATGAGCAGGACCTCAGGAGTCACTTCAAGGACTTCTCCAAGTGGTAAATTAACTATTCTTGCTCCATCCCTTTCCCCCGGCCTTTGCCACCACTGGAAACATCATTCTGAATGAAACCTTATATTGCATGTCTTACTAGGAAAATGTGCCATTTTAAATTTATAATGAAGTGTGATCTAAACATGCAGCCAATGTCAAAATTTTAAATAAATTATTACAATAAAAGACGCATTGCCATTACTTCCTCTTAAAATGCTTTCATTTTATTCCACACATATTTATGGAATCATTATTTCCACCATCTGAAGCAATTCTATAATTCTTCTTCCCTGAGTGTTTGAACTAGGTGTGGTCAAAATTGAGTGAACCTTGCTGTCTGGTGTCATCCAAAGGAAATGCAGGCTTGTAAAACTTTATGGAGTGCTCTCATCCACCTCATTATTCAGATCTGGCAAGGGACCATGAAAAATACATGGGTCAAGGACATTGAGACAGCCACAGCAGAGCAACTAATATATTGAATTTTGTCAGTAAACCTCATACATTTTTATATACACTTATATATCCCCTGATAAGTTATATAATGGTTTCCTAAATATAAGTCATGTGTAGAAGTAACAAGTGTGTCTCTGATATAACTTTTGTTCATTTAAATTATTATTTAGTTACTCATTTATGTGTTGCTAGTAGCAGTGAAAGATCTCCTGGAAAATCACTATTTTAGAATAGCTGTATAAGACAGTTCTTAAGTTTGAACATAGATCAATAAATATTTATCAAATTAAATCAGAATCAAATTTTCTCTATTTTCCTTTTCACTCCATTTTCTCTTTAAAAGACTGTAATCATGTGTCAGAGGAAGAACTGATCATAGCCTTTTGTATTTATACATCATCCCTGAATTTATTGGACATATTTTTGTTGCATGTGTAAATCTGTAATACATTAGGAATTTAAGTATGCTAAAACTAAATAAAACATGACTTTACCTTTAAATATTTTATATTCCATTGGAAAGAAAAGAAAATTATTCAGCTATCACACAAAAGAATGACCTTCAGAAATTTGCAAAATGTCATATTCATATGGAAATAATGGATATTGTAATTTTTTAATAAAATAAGAGTGGTACTATTTTAACATATTTTAATAGAAATACTAATTTTACATGTTCATGAAACACATTATGGTATTTTGATTCATGTATACATGGTGTAATAAAATCAGATTACTTAGCATATATACCTAAATAAATGATAAATTTTTATCTTTTATTAAAGGCTAGAACATTAACTAAAATCCACCTTAAATATTATAGTCCTCACTTCTTATTACACTCTGTAGCTGCTGGTTACCAATATTATATTTTAAAATTTCATCAATTTATGAGATCAACCATCTTAGACTTCACATAATTAGGATATATGTATTTTTTTCTTTCTGTGCTTGACTTACTTTCTCTTCCTTGAATAGAATGGCACTTGTGCTTCACAGAGTTATATTTTAAAGGAATCAAAAAAATTAATAGATAAACATATTTTAGAACAGAACCACTACACACAGTAAAACTATCATAGGCAAAAACAATCAAACAAAAATCAGGAGATATTTTGGTCATTTCAATTTAAGTTTATTTTATTTTTTGCAGCAGTGCACATTAAAGATCAAAATGGTAATAGCGGCAAAGGTTGTTTCTGTTGTTTCCACATGGATTGATTGCCAGCTATCCTTATCATTGAACATTCTAGTTTTTGTTTAGAACAAATTTCATGAGAAATGTTACCTAAATTTATGGGTTTTTAAAAAAATGATTCCTAATAGTTTTAGGCATAAAATCCATGGTTGCTATCTTATCACCTAACAAAGAATTGAATGATCCATTAATATATTGAGAGCAATTTTAAAATTCAGCACCAAATATTCCAGAGGTGTCAATAGTGAAATTTTGATGTATTTTATAAAAATCATTTTAATATTTAGATTTATAAGTGGAATTTGCTGAGGACCAGTTTACCATGGTATAAATAGGTAATAATTAATAAATTGGCATAAAAATAAATTGAGAATCTGTTCCAGGTCTAAATAACTTGTGCCAAGACCCCCAGCTGGCCCAAGGACAGACTAATCTTTAAGCCAATGGCCAGAACCAAGATTAACAAGCAGCCTGTGACCTTCTGGTACCTCAAAGCAAGCTAACTAATTGTATATATAAATATGGTAAATAGTTAAAAATAGACCATATAGTAACTAATGGTAGCTGAGGACTCAGACTCGTGCAAATTCTGTTTAGTTCAGTAATTGCAATTAGCACACAATCAGGTTACCAATTAATCATGATCTATTCCTGCATGATTTTTTAAAAAAATACATTGTTCTTCAATTCTTGAACCTTATCCTCACCATCAGTTCACCTCCACCACTTCATACAGCACACTCTTCAATCAAGCTGTGCCCCTAAAATAACCAAAGACACCATTCCTCATGGTCCTATCCTGTCTTTGGGCTTTGACCATCCTGGTGCCCCTTGTAACTAAAATACATGCTTTGTGTTTTCTGCTGTCATCGTGCCTTTGAGCAGGATTTGAGTCCTAGGCCAGAGGAATACACTTAGATTCTTTTATTTGTGCTTTAAAAAGAAGAGACGAAAACAGAAAAGTAGCTTGAATAAAGAAAAAAATCACATTGATTCAATTAACCTCATGAGCAATTTTGTTTTAATTGTGCTTGATTAGAAGAGCTCAGACAATGAGGTGAAGTATCCTATTGTGCTTTCATTGGGAGTCTTGCTGCTTTTACTTCAGGCTACATTGCTTTAGAAGTGTTCCATTAAAGTATAATCTGACAATATTTATCCATTTACTCAAACATTTTTTGAATATTGACAATGTGTAAAATACTGCTTTTGTACATAATAGTTAAAAATAGACCATATAGTATTTGTCTATGTGAAAAACAATAATTTTATAGGTATAAACTATATCTGCTGAAGGAAATAAATTTAGTAACATGTATAAAAATAGTTGAAGTGGTGAGGTGATAAAAACACTTCTAATGAAACTTTACTTATCTCAGTGTATAAAATGTAGCTCTATTCATCATAAAAAATGCATTAATCATAATTAACTAAAACTGTAATTCTCAAATAATTATAAACTTATGAAATATAAAATTATTCCATGCCATTATGCGTCTTTGTAAGCCAACTATTTCACAAACAAAATTCCCTTCTCTGATTTACATTTGTTAAAAAATAATGTCCTTTTTATTTTTTAAATATAATTACAAATCTTGTGTATCATGAAAAATATTTAAAAAATAATGAAAACTACTGATCTGAAAATAAATTTAGAACCATTTTTAAGATCATTAATGCTAACTCCTCCAATGGACAGTACTATTTGTTTAGCATTTAATGAAGTCAATAATACTATCAGACTTTTCCTACACAAATTTAGGATTGTATTTGTGTAAACAAGCATTTTACAGAATTTCAGTCATGGAGAAGACATAGAAAACATATGATGTGCTAAATCATGTACTTAAATAACTTCATTGTTTGATTTGTCTTCCTAATAACTTTGGCAAGGATATGATAAAGATGTTAAGGGAAAAACTAGTCTGATTAGCACTATTTAACACATGATTTAGTAATTATTGTAAAGTTTATTAAGTTTATTTCATATTTATGATTTTATTTTTCCCTTTTATTAGTCATGTTTATGATACATCATAAATATATTTGACATGGGGAAGTGGTATAAAAACATATTTTGCTTCAGTCATTTTTAATTGTCTTTCTCTTACACTTAAAATATTGTTCATTTTTATTTGTGTGTTTAGTTAGTTATTGGGTATTGAACCCTGAGCCTTGCATGTGCTATGGACTTACTTAGCAATGTTCAATACCTCTAGCGCAAACCTTTAACATATTTAAAGACAAGCAAGAATTTCTTGTGTGCTATTGCAAAATGTATTGTGATGATAGATAATGAAAGTGCACCATATATTTCAAGAAACTAAAAGAATTTTGAGTTTCATGTTAAAGAAATGATAAAATGCAAATGTTTAACCTGGTTTAAACATTACACACTCTATACATAAATCAAAACACAAAATGGCATTCCATTAATATAATTTTTGTTATACACATTGATATTTAATGTATATATGTTGGAGGCCACTACGAAGTGGCTCTGAGCAGGATTTAAATTTTGCTAATTGGTTTTCTATGTTTATTTGTGAGTCTGTCCTAGTGAGTCTGTCTCAGCCCCTTGCCTGGCGATGAGAGCTGATTCATAGTAAGTGAACCTCTATGAATTACTGATCTTGGCTGAGACTTGTAGTAGCCAATGAGGCCAGAGATACCTCAAAGGTCAAGATAAGGCCACAGCTGAAGACATCTTGGCTCCCCCACTAATTAAGTAAATGGAGACAACAGTTAAAGGAAGTTCACTCCTATAGTCTCAATCCTACCATGAATGTTATCTTGGAGAGGATGGTGGGATATAAAAATAATTTCCAATATTTTATAACATTGTTGTTTAACCACAGTAGAAAACAATTAATTAACTGATTAAAAATAATAGAGTATTGTATGTTTGCATTACAAAGATGATGTTTTATGTGACATATATGTGAATCATTCTATTTGATAATACCACATTGTAGGTATATATTGAAATATCATAAGATAGCCTGTAAATACATACAATCATCATGTCTATTACAGTAAATATATGTCAGTGTAATTTGCAAAGACAACAATACATGTTTTAATCTAGGATTTGAGAACTGCTCCAAGTAAACTTTGGGTTAAAATACATAATGCTATATTGTTTTCCATGGCCATAGACACTTTTCTGACTTACTTTTATTTTTTATTAGTGCATGTTTGTAACATGCACTGATTCCATCCATCAAGAGCATTTGATATGTGTATGTAACACATCTTATATTTTTTATCCTTTTGCTCTCTTTCTCTCTCCCTTCCCTCCATTTCTGAATTCACTTTGCATTTGAGTAAGTTTCAGCTCCGTATTTCCTATTTTCTATCTTTTAATTTTCTCTTTATATTTTGGGATTCTTATATAAGAAAATCCTTGTGATATTTCAGTTTTGCATCTGATTTATTTTAAAAAAAACATTATGGTTTCAAGTTGCATCCACTTTCCTACAAATGACTCTAGTTCATCTCTTTTTCTGTCATAGTTCTCTATCATGAGTAAATTCCACCATTTTTGCATACTACTTTTCTGATGAGCATATAGGTTGCTTCTAAGATTTCCCATCATTAAAAACAAATAAGAAAACAACAGTATTTTAAAAATATGTAAAAGAGAATATTTTTAAAAATCATTTTGTATTAGTTTTTTCTTCTGCTATTTAGTTTTATAACCACTTCATAGATAAATCAAAATGAACATAGTCAAAAGGAATTCTCAGCTGGAGTAGCTAATTTTCCAGAATATATAATATAATGCAATATCTATATAATTCACCACTACCTAAGTCCTAATGGCAACATTTTACAATACCAGTTAATTTTGCTATAGATACATACATCACATACATCACTCAAAAACATGAATGTTAAAACAACGAAAGGAGTTATAGCCATTGATGCTCTCTAGTGTAATAGAGTGTACTTTCAACTTCATTTACAATGTATAACATAACTCTTTATATTGTATGTGATGAAATTAATCTATTCAGGTTAAAAATATTTTGCATTGCTATATTAAGGCCTATTTTGGTGCTTGAGGATATATCAAAAATTATAAAAATGAAAAAGTTTACTATAATGTATTTAAGTGTTGCAGAGAAGAACAAAAAGTTATTACAAGAGTGCAGAGATTGGAGCAACGTTCTCTTATTTAAAGTGGTTTCAGTGATGCAAATCTTTTGGAGCTTTGGATGATATAAACAACACACTGGGACATGGGTGCCATAGTTTTGCCACCACTGGAGTACCACATCATAACATATTCTATTTTATAGGAGATTATTATGGAAGATTACAGAATAGAGTTGTTGTTGTCAGGGTTTGCAAGTGAATATATTTAAAATAGGACTCATAATTTATAGGATTAACCCAAAAGTCAAATGCAGAGGAGGGCAACAGGCCTGTCCACATGCTAGAGACATGAAGAATCTAGCCGAGGGCTTGGCTTCCACAGCAATGTCCTGCACAAGTCCAGCTGAAGGCCTAGAACTGACGATCATGGCAATGTTCTCTGTGAGTCCTGCTGGAGGCTTAGAGCCCACAACAGTGTATCATGCAAGTCTGTATCAAGCATCTGCACTGGAAAACCCCAGAGGTCAGTGGTGGAAGTTGGAAAATCTGTGCCAGTGGGATGAAGGATCTGTGCCAGCAGGCAAAGGGATCTGCACTGGGGATAGGAAGTGATGCTCAAGATAAGGACCAGAGTTCCCCCAAAGGGAACAGCAGCCATCCTCAGTAAATGTGAGGACCTGAGCTCCTCCAATGATAAGAATAGCTGAGTTCATATCAGAAAATCCAGTGCGACAAGCTTCTCTAGCACACAATCTTCCCCTCCAGTTCTCCTTTTATGCTGTTGGCAACAGTCCTCATGTGGAGCCTCCACACCCAGCGCCGTGGTGACTCAGGTTAGCTGTGTGTTCCAAGTCAACCGTTATTTAACCCTCAACAAGAGTCATGAGTATACTAAGGACCAAATAGCACATTTAATGAGATGACATACAGAATAATTAAATAGCTTGATACAGAAATAAACAAGCAGAATTACAAATAATTTAAAATCTCCTAAAAATCAATGATTTTTATTCCTGGTCTGAAACAATTTGAAATTCCTATTTAGGATGAGAAAATTAGAAAAAAATATTGTTTTAAAGCACATTTTATGTAGATTTATAACATATAGAATATTAAGGTGAAAATTGTGGTAATTTTTTTTAATATTAATATGTTTTAAATAGAATATGATGAAGTGAAATTGACAAAATCATAGTCAACCTCACTGCCCTGACAGAAAATGGAGCAAACACAATCTATCAATGCTTTAACTTAAAATAACAAGTATCATTCTAACTGAAGTATATTAATTGACAATTTTTTTATTTTATAAAAATATAAAAGGTAAAAATATTCTTGCCTATGTTATATAAGATTACATGAAATATATGTAATATTTTATTAATTTTCAGATTATTAAATATTGCCTGAGTAAGGAACACATCACCTATTTTGGCCCTGTTACCTGAAACACTTTTCTTAAAAATGAGTTAGCATTACAGTATTAGCACCTATAGATATGAGGAAATCTTAAATTAATGTAAATTTTATAGATTATGTGATTTTTGTATGACAATTCATGTTCTTTTATCTATTTTTGTATTAGGAGAAGCACCTTAATGAATCACACTTTAAGAGATTCTTTATGAAGACTTCAACAATTATATCTTTATTTTTTAACCCACAATGATGCAATCACATATTTTTGGTGAATATAATTGCAAATTTTAATGTTCTGCACTATGCTAGTCTCATACCTACATTTGCTTCACCTAGTGCATTTACTGAAAAGCATTATCTTACTTTTGTGCTAAATTAAACTCTGGGTTGTTATAACTCCATTCTAAAAAAACCCTGCTGCTCTTGGTGATGGTGACTGAATTGTAATATATTTTCTCTTGTATCTGCTTCTATAAGTGGAACTACCAAATAAGATTTACTTTGATCTCCTATTTTGGATTTGAAAATGATCATAAAGAATCCAACAAGAAAAATGACAAGATTAGATTTTTTTTTTCCATACAGGGAGCCTTGTAATCACATTTGGTGAAAGAAGGTTATTGCTGGCCCCTGTTACACTGATGGGAAAATGACTGCCTTGTTTGATTCTGCAAAGGAGTTTCTTTTTGAAAACACTGAAACTTGCCACAAAATGACTGAAGAGGCTGAACTGCTATTGCAGTTCTAGTTCTTTTTTATGTATTTTTAATCTTGACCATCACAGTCATTAAAATAGGTCAACTCTATTGTTACACAGTGAGTCATGATAGTTGGAAGCACCACTCTTGGAGGTGATCATTGGTGGTTGTTAATCATAGTGTCTTTATTTGTCAGAATTAGAATGATAGGTGATAATCATATGCCTTCTTTTTAGATGGCTATTGAAAGTAAAATTCAAGTCCATTATAACGGAGAGTGACAAATATATACTCAACCTACTGACTTCCTACTGAGAACATAATTCCTTTTTTGTTTCCATTTTGCTATCACATAAGGTAGATTTGTGATTGATAAGTGACATTTCTGCTTTCAGAAGGTGTATAAGTCTGTAGTAATTACTTAATCTGAAACAGTATATCAGCAAATTTTCTGTTTAATCTGTATAGCATATATTTAACTTCTTTGAAGATAGGTATTTGAAAACATATATTAGAAAAATAAAATCAATTTTATATGCTTTATGGGTATGTAATAATTCCTCTATAATTTAGATAATTTTGTTTGCAAAACTATAAAATAAAAATTAAGAAAATCATAATTGTGATAGTAATGTGGAGATTTGCCATTATAATGAAAAAAGCTTATAAGCAAATATATTGCACAACTCACATTTCAGTCTCTACATCTGGAGTCCAAGCTTGAGCTAACAAGGTCTTCTTTCAGAGCCTGATAGGATTCCAGAACAAGAAGTCAGGTGAGATGACTGTCAGACCTGAGGGGTGACTCAGGCTGGATCTCCTTTGAAACTCATGCAGCCGTTTGCAGTAGTCAGTTTCTGGCAAATGTTGGCTGCAGGACAGATGTCTTATGTCAAGGAGAAGCTGTCCTGCATGGTGGTTCTTGAGTGGTATCTGCCCAGATGGTTTTTTGGTTTTGTTTTTATGAATTTTTTTGTATGTTTTCTTTTGTTTTGTTTTTTGCAACATAAGCCTCCTTAAAATAACTATGTGTTTCATCAAAGTTGTCAAGGGAGAATGTTTTAGCCAAATAAATATTACAATTTTTGCAAGATAATTTGAGGAATGACATCCGACTAAATTTGCATTATTCTGTTGATTCAAAAAGTCTCTATTTAGGCCCTCAGGGAAAATTACAAGAAGTCATAAACACCAAGAATTGGAAATCATTGTGTATTCTGCAAAACAGTCATTGTACTTGTTAATGTGCTTGCCTTAAAGATTTTTTTTCTTCAGATATTAATCTAGCTAGCTCTTTTCATTGTTTTTAAGTCTGTTCTCCAATGTCCCCAAGTTCTAAAATCATGCTAAACCCAAGGAAGAAAGGCATTCAAAAACTGTATGATCTTTGGAAAGAATAACTGGTATGAAGGAAGGGAGAAAAGAGAGAAGGGAAATTTTTTGTATATAATATATACCCTACAATATTGTAATATATATATATATATATATATATACACACACACACACACATAAGACAGATAATTATACTACCAATCTCTGTTAGTTCATCCAAAATAGCAGTTTGTGCTTTCATTGTTTGATCATTCTTTCATGCCTATATCTTGTAATCTGAGCAACTAGTTCAAAGGTAACAGTAAGCAATATATTAACCATTGTTAGTCAAATATTATGTTGTTTTGAAATTCTGTATCATTTTTGTTCTTTCTTCATTTTAAATTAAAAAATAAGATCTTTTAAAATTAAAAATGTAAATTTAGTGTACAAAGTATAATGCTGAAATAATTTTCATATATCTGAATTGCTCAGTAATAGCCTCTAACCTTATGTGACTATTTCAAATTACTTAAAGTAACATAAATATTAAATGCTAGCTATCTCAGTTACAATAGCCATTCATCAAGTGATCAATAGCACTGTTATCATATGGATTCTATAATGGATCATATAACGATTGAATATCTTAATCACTGTGGAACTTTCTGTTGACTATTCTTCATAGTTTGTGTTAATTAATTCTCCTTTTTTCTTCCTTAACAAGTTGTGAGCTTCTATGGAGAATAAAGACAACCTTAGTTATATTATATATTTGATGTTTCTCGCAATACAGAGAGTCTAGAAAATTTTGCAGAAAAATTTGTTGAAAGAGTAGTTTGAGCAAATGGATAAAAACATATTTCTAAGACAAAAAGAAATTATCCTACATATTTTAATGAATTGTTTAATTAATAGTTGGAGGTATTATTGCTTTCTTCTTTATATTAGCTCAAAATGTGACTTTTGTTTTTTAAAAATAGAAGCCATTGTCAATTTGATTTCATTTAAAAAAGAAACATTGTTGGTCATGAAAAATTCATGAATTCCACTATTGTAAGCATAGGCACAAGAAAATGCATAGTGTTAGTTTCCCAAATACTGAAAATATGGTTCTCTTTCAAGAGATCATAACAGTGCATCAATTGATGCTGCAGTGGTAAATCTCTGTAGCTCTAGGCGTGTTTCATCTTGTTGAGTTCCTTTTAGTTCATCATGAAATTGGCCAGATTTCTCTGTTCAAAACGTAGATCAAGACAAAAAAATTGTCCTCTATGTTTGTGAAAAATAAAATTTTTCTGATGAACAAATAACCTGTTACAATTTAAAAATCTTAAACAGTATACACTGAACTGTAAATGATGAGGTGGTAGTAACAGATAAGAATGGAATTGGATGATTAACAGTACATTTATCATATGACTATATTTAAGTGTATAGTATATAAGTAGATTTTACTGTCAGTTAATTTTTATGCATATATTATAATGGAAAAATAAATTTCTCAATTTATGTTATTATTTTAACCACCATATATTTATATGTATTAACAATTAATTTCCTAAAGTTATATTTTATTCCTCCATTCATGTGATGAATAAAGAATGGCTAGCAATATGTTCCTGGTACCCTAGATCCTAAACAATGCAAATCTTTTTTTCAACAATTTCTCTTAAAACCTGTTTACAAACAGATTAAGGCAATAATTGTGGAAAGATGTATTTACTACACAAAGTAGTATCTACTACAGATACTACTGTGAAGTTTATTGCTTTAAATTATCAACAAGATAACTTATGGAAACAAATATGGTAGATGATAATAATATGGCTAAATGTAAGACAGTGTACCTGGTCTGTCACTTTAAAATCTTGCCATTTCTAAGATTCAGTACTTCTTTCAGAAGACATTTAAATGTGGTATTTATAAAATATGTGTATATATTTGGCCTTATCTTAATGGAAAGATTGTGCAATTTTGCAAAGACTATTTGAAGTTGAATACTAAAGTTTACTGTTGCTTTTTAACAAAGGACATATGTTAAGTTTTTTATAAATTTTGAGGGTAAAGTTGAATTTTCTACTATTTTTACAATCCAGTGGCTAAAATTTCTTCAGTCAGACACCTGTGATTGTGAGTGGTTTTGTTTTAAAGTATGCACAAACAGTAAAGAAGTTTAGAGTTACGTCAGACTACGCACGTGAACGTTTTTACTACATATTATAAAATACTGCAAGTATATCTAATCAGTCAGGGACAAGTGACTCCTTTCATAAAATATCTTTACAAAATGTGTGATTTTAACTTTTTATATTTACTAGAAAATGTTAGTTACTCTTTAGTACAAGAATAATGAAAATTATTTAATTATTAGTGAGCATGTAAATCATGGAGCATATTTACAAAGAACTTCAATTTCAGTGCGGCTATACAGAACATTCCTTTTTGTAACCTGATAAAACGGTATGTTCATCTATGTTAGAAAAGCTGAAGCAGGCATATTGGATGTCACGTTCTCTAAGTCAATTTCTTATTTTGCTCTTCACTTCTGTGAAGCTGATCTGAGCATGTAGATCATCTCAGATCAATGGAAGGCTGGCAGTTGGATTATCTAAGTACCACATGGATCATGCCTAGAAATTGGTTCTTTGTGTCATTTTCAGTGTTTTCTCCTCTTGAGAACTAATAAAGATAGGAAAACCTTATGTAGCACTTTGATTTAAAGTTCTTATTAAGGAAATTCAAATCTTCAATTTTAATATATGCACAAATTTAATGTTTTCAGATATTTCCTTGATGATTTGACTTTAATATCTGGTCTATGCACAACACTAACTCTTTTCTAATCTGTTTAATTTGTGATTTTTAGCACCACTTGATTTATATTATAATGTATTTATTTATGAGTTTATATTTTTATTTAATTTATGACAATAATCCCATTGGTTATATTTCTTTTTTCTAAGGTGTTCATAGTAGATGACAAAAATATTTATTTTATCAATGCATCTAATATCTAAAACCAATCAAATATTTGTTTAAAATGACATAGAAAGGTACATGCATTTTATGTATTAAACATAACGTTTTGACTTATGCATAGTGTGGAAGGACCAAATCAAAATAATTATGATATACATTACCTCACATGTTAGTTCTGTAATGATTGCATTTTCCATATATTCTCTTGGTATAATAGAAGAATACAGTATATTATTTATTAGAGTCAACAAATGGTGCAATAGATATTCTTAACTTCATCTAACTAAAATTTTGTATCCTTTGACTAACACTTTTTACATGACTAGCAATCATCCCAGCCTCCTTTCTATACTTCTGTGAAATCAAGTAATTTATATACTTTATACTACATATTAGTGAAATCTTGTTTTATTTCACTTTACATAATATCTTCTAAAGGTTAGTCCATGCTTTTGCAATAGGATTTGTTTACCTTTATGACTTAAAATTATTAATTACAAATAAAGGCGGAATAATAGTCATTGCATGCATATTGCAGATGAAATTGTTCAATAATCAGTTTGAAGTATTTACTTTTGATAACAAAATCTAGTTTGCACTCATGGAGATTATGTTGTCACTTTTCAAAAAAAACAAGTCACATGAAACAACAACAGATAGAAAAAACTCAGAAATCCTTTGCAGGTTTTTAGGTATCTATTGTCACTGCTACAGGAATTAATCATTTTGCCACCCAGTTTGAATGTCTGAAACTACCCAGAAAATATTTAATACGCCCAGAAGAAAAAGTCAGTAGTGTCTACCTATTCTTTCATTCTTGTATTCCTAATGAATTCTTTCCAAACTATTGTTTCTTACTTATCTTATGAAACAATGTGATGTCAATTTCTGCCAGCAAAATGAATAGGAGACCATGAGAAAACAGTGCAAGATTTTTGCATTAAACCTATATTTATGATTGCCAAAGAAAAAAAGAAGTGTTCCATCATGTGCAGCACAAAATCATTTTTGTTAAGTGATATCTCTACTTTCCACTTCATGGAGAAAAGATATACTCAGTATACAAAGTGCAGAATGTGAACTCCACTCTTCAAAGTCACATGATGAGATAACTCTGCAATGTTTTTTTCACCTGAAGATATTCATCAGTATTCCAGTTTTTAAGTATGTATACTTGACAGCTACAGATTGTGTGATCTTCCACCCTTCCTTTGATGAAATTCACAAAAATATATTTAGCTTACTGCTACACTTCTAACAAATGCTTTTATTATACTTTATATGGATTTATATAATGTGTGTACTTTAAAATATATTTGTAAAGTATTTATCATTAAATTATGACTTTTAGATAATAAAGTATTATTGAAGATCTATAACAAATACTTAATATTTACAAGATTTTGTGTTACATGAGATTAACAAGAAAATGAGAACATCATACACTTCACTTGAATTTCATCTAATGAGATATTAATTTCATAATATTAATAATAACATGGAGATCTTTTCTATGGTTCAAATATAAGGAAGTTGTCATTGAATAGTGATACCACAAATTATTGACTATTAATGATCTTCAAAGAGAACCTGTAGAATGCCAAAGTTCTATGTTTTTCTGTAACTATTTTTAGTTATAAAACAAAAAATATGTCAAAATGTCTTAAGCATTTGTGTCATAGACAATGTCATCATATTTTAAAATCCAACAACAATAACAATAAAAAGAACCAGGAAGTGAAACAGGGCAACGTGATTGCTATATGCTAGTTTTCCAAAACAAACGAACAAAGAAACAAAATCTCTTTAAAGGAATACCTACTACATGTGCCTTGTAAGGGGAGTTAGTGTGGCCTTGTGAGCTCCAGGCCACAGGTACAATCAACCTCTTACTGAAATAATAATTACACATCTTTTACATAGTCTTTCATCATAAATCATAACTAATTAGCTCTTTCAGTCCTTCAAAAACTGCTTAATCAGTTCACTATGTTAAATATTTTATGACTGTATTTGTTCCCTTGCCAACATCAGTAAACATATAAATTATCAATTTAATTCTCAAAATAAAATATTCTCCTGAAAATTATTAATGATTCCATAGCAAGTTATTGCATTTTTTTCTTCGATTTTCCTTTTATTACTCTTCTTGATTTTTTTAAACTTTCCACTGCTTTCTTTACTATGTTGACTTATTTAACTTACTCTAAATTCTTCGGCAGCCAAAAACAAAATGTTATTTTTTTTACTGCAGGCCTGATTTCCAGTATTAATTTTAGCCTACAGATTTCTCTTTTAGAATTACTTTTTCTAAACCAATGCTGCTAAGAAATGAAAAAGAAATATAAAATAAAAATGTGCTCATCAAATGAGAAGGAAGAAATTGTAGAAAATTGTGTTTTTTTTATCTTTCTTCTAAATAAGAAAATAGTACTTATTGTAGTCTAATTCTGACTGATTAATAACTGCATAGTTGCTCACCTATGGAGTGGGGAAGACCACTGGCTATCAGGGTAGTCAAACTTCATTTTAGTCTTTTTAAGGAATGTACTTTCATTTTTGTTTCATTAGTACATATTTTCAGTACATAACAATTGCATTCATCATGAGGAGTTGATACAAAAATTAATAGGAATATTTTGGTAGCTTTTATTTCCCCCAAGTTTGTCTGAGGAAGTGTTTCTATATTCAATTTGTAGTAGGTTGACGAGTGAATGGATACTTGGTAATCATTAACTGCATTTTAAAAGCAAATGGAAACATGATGCATTAGATAGCAAGACACAGATTTTGCATGTATGAATAGTATTTAATTTGCAATTTAATTGATGATGCCTGAACTTGTGTCTTTTTACTCTAGAGTGATGCAAGAGTGATATATATTGTGTAGAAGCAATAATTAGAATTCTAAATTTTGGTATTTTCTAGTGATAACAACAAACAATGTGTTACTTTACTCAGTGAAGGGCAGTATCAGTAGCAACAAATTTTCTCAGTCAGCAACATAAGCATATTACAGAGCAAAAAGTCCTACGATATTCTACAGGCTATAGCTAAAAGCTGTAACGTTTGCTAGGTTTGTTGTGTAGATGAATTTTTAACTTTGTTTGTATTTCTAATTTATGGTGGTTTATTTGGACATACTCCTACTGCAAGTTCAGAAGCATCTACAGTTTGAAAGTTGCGTGTTGGAGGTGCTTAACGCAAATACTTTGAAAACTCTAGGAAGGTTAAGGATGTTCTTCCTTTCAGTCACAATGATTAGAACTCAGTATCTATTTGAAAGAATAACCTATAACTGCTATGGATACTGTTCTCTCTCTGAAAAAGAAACATTTACTTTGTATATTATTTAGAGAATTGAAAGATCACTTCCAAATAGTATAGACTGTGTCACAGTCTTCACCAGTTTAACAAATATAACAGGACCCTTGGAACGTAACTATAGCAGCCTTTGAATGCCTGAATGGCTAAACCCAGGGACTCAAGTCCCAATAAGGCTTTTCCTGAGCAGTGTATTGGCTTGTGATTAAACAACCTTTGAAACATCCATGCAGTCATAGGTGGGGCTTCTTCAGAGGTTTCTGGATCTAGACTGTGTGACTGATTCATAGTGAAATGCTAAAATTAAGGGTGTGTGTTTGCTAAATCAGTCCACTGATTGGTTTGGCATCGCCCTAATCGTGATAAACATAGGGTAAAAAAGGGGCAGAAAGATGCCGTTAAGGTTCCTTCTTGCTTTGTGGCCTTCTGCCCACTATGAATGTCTCTCCTCTGTGAGACCTGTCGACCATGTACCCTGGCTTGCCGCCAGCTGATTACAGAATGAAAACTCTACAACTGTGGGTCAAATAAAACCGTTCCTCATTTAAGTTTGCGTGCCAGTGATTTTACCTCAGCAACAAGAGAAGTATCCTAACGATTCTATTCTCTAATGAAAAATTTATAATTTTTAACCTTTAATCCTGAGATATATGGGGTTTGCTTATATTTCTAAGGTGTCCTGAAGGTACCTTTCTGTTCTTGTACAAAGTACTTGGTTCCTTTAGCAAGCCATGCTTCTCTTCAGCAAATAAACTCTTTTGGTCCCAAATTTACATCTGTCTTAATTTTGGGCAAATGTTTAAGTTTGTTAAATTTATTTGCTCTATTTTATTCCTGATTTTCACTATAAATTTGGCTTAAAGCTATTACTATGCACTTCTATTACATCCTAAATACAGGGCTGCCTTATGGTTACAACAGATATGTTAGTTCATTATCTTTCAACTCAGTTTCTTGGAAAGTCTCAGACATGAGCAAAATGTCGACAATGGTTTGCCATAGCATAACACACAAGATTTCCGGTCCAATAGTCCATGGGATCCTTGTTACCAACTTGTGGGGAGACTCTGGCAAGCAGAGTGCTTGAAATGAGAGCAAAGATGAAGGGAAGCCTGCACAAAAGTTCAGGGCTCCTGCAGTGGATGCTAGGGTATGAGTAGATCTGTCTCTAGGGACCATTCAAGGAGAATCTATAGTAGGTTATTCTGAGATATTTGCTCTGGCAATTGTGTTCACCTTACCTGTTCCTTCTCTGTCCCCTAAGCCAAAGTCTAACGTGCATATTGCAAATGTTTTTTTCTCTAATTCTGCATCTTTGTTTTCATATCTTTGAATTACAGATAAATAGCCACAGAGAGTAAGGCTCAGGACTGTTCTTCCTGAGACTTTCTCAAACTGTTGTCTCTGTGAATCTGTTCCTGGGAGCCTCTCGGTGATCTGACTGAATCTTCACTCTATGTAATCTCTTCACCTTCTGTGCTGGTGTGGTCACACACTGAGACACCCACTGAAACATCTTCAGACTGGTTTTACTTTCCACATTGCTATTGATATTCTTATTGTCTAATATGTGACCAGAATCACCTCTCAGGCTCTGCTTATGGCATTCTAAGCTTCTTTAGCCTCTATTTCTAAAATTTCCAAAGTTTCCCCAACAAACTAGTTTTAAAAGTATCTAAACCACATGGTTAAGGTCAGTTATAGCAGTGATCTCAAAACTGGTACCAATTTCCTGCATTAGTTAGATTTCCCATTGTGGAAAAAAATGCCAAATATTCATAACTTAAAGGAGAGGGTTTTTATTTGGTCTACGGTTTCAACAGTTTTAGGATATGGTCAATTAACTTCAAGATCAGAACATCATAGCGGAAACAAGTGGCAAAGCAAAGTTGTGTAACTGAGGTGACTGAAAAGCACAACAGGGGAATAATGCCAGGGAGTAAAGTGCCAGGGACCAGAAATAAACCCCAAGGTAAGCCTCCCCCCAGGCATACCCAAAAGTATGATTTACTAATTCCCTGGGCAGCTCCAAAGCCTATCGAGTTGACAATCCACTTCAACTGTAACAGGTACAATTTCTAAGGTCTAATTTCTATAACTGGCATTGATAATCCAGAGCCTCCATAAATTGAAATGTTAAAATATCATTACTGTAGATGAGTAAATATACATGTGACACACAATGCTAATAATGTGTTGGTTAAACACAATGCATGTGTTTAAATATTTGGTCCATGATTCTTAGATTTTATGTAAGCACAAGAAGAGAATGTTATATTGATATAACAAAGTAGAATTACATAACCTTAAAGAAATTCAAAGAAGAATTGGTTTCAGAAGCCAATAAATAAAACAATTAAAACTAGAAATGATATTAAATATTCACCTAGTAATGTCAGTATGTTGAAAGAGGTATAGTTGTTTGTGACAGTTGTTTATGTTAAATTGTAGAATAAAGTCATTGCAAAATAGTATAATTTAGTGATTCATAGCAACCTTTATTTTTAATTAATGCACTAAAATGAATTTTAAAGAGTCCTGAGTAATAGCATGCTTATTGCTAGGGAATTTAAAATTAAAATATTTTCTACCTATTTTCTTAATGAATATGATTAAGAACTCTTTCCAAAGTAATATATTCCAAAACCCCCGTTAGAAGCCTAAAAAGTGCACATTACTAAATCTTTATGTCCTCTGCATGCATGCTTTTGATAAAGTTTTATTTAGAAATTAAGAATAGTAAGAGGGTATCAATCTATTATGTTTACAACTTTAATATACAATTTTGTTCTTTCCTTGTCAAAAATTTTTACCTTTTCTCCTACAGGATAAGTACATTTTGTTTTCTCTTTCAAAATTTCAGCTCAATACTCTTGCCTTTTGAGGCCATAAGCCTAGTGACACTGCAAGAGTCAATCCAGCAATGAAGAATGCTACTAAATGATTAGTAGGTAGGCACTGGATACTATGTGGATATGCTTGACCAAAACATATTTCATATCCCAGATAGGATAAAGCAATAAATTGAAATATTTCTTCATGCTGAAAAAGATATGAATTGTTAATTTCCAAAATATTCCATTTAATATGTTTTGACCACAGAGTACAATGAGTAATAAAAAGCACAGAAATTGAACTATAGAGAAAGGGAACTACTTGTGCAGAGAATTGATAGCCACCAAATGATATCAAGGGCAGCACATGAGGGAAATATTTTTTGTACATAAGTTGAAAATAATTGTAAACTGATTCTACCTTTGGGCCCTGTAGTATGCAGTTTAGGAGAAAACGCAGACTCTCACTGACAAACCTGCAGGAAAACAGGAATAGGGAAAGGTTAGATCTTAAATAATTACAGAAAAAGGGAGACTTTTCCAAGAAGAGGATGAGACTGAGACGTTAGTTTATAATAGAATGGAGGTTTTAGGTGATGTCCTGTGAAAAAAAGGATAAGTGATAAGAAAGACATTTATTTGGAAGAATTTGACAGCAATATGTTGCAAAATCCTGAATAAAAAAGAATAGCATAGAAAAGAAAGGTTAGAGGGCCTCAGAAGAAAGGTAAGAGAACCTCCATTCCTCCCAATGGGTGAATCTGTTTAACCTCTAGCAATGTTATTTTGGCTCAAACATTGGCTCAGAATTGCAGATGTCTATTTTTTTTTGGAATGCACAGGTGGAAAATAAAAAATTGATTTACAGTGTACATTTGATGATAAGGATATTTTTAGTTAAGAGCCACAGTATTTATCAGGATGGTGTACAGTCAATCATACCAGGACTCTTTTATTCTGCACTTTTTGTCTTGTTCAGAATATGAACTCAATTGATGCTCAGAGGATAATTTATAATAGCCATTTTTTTTATTTTATGGCACTTAAAGTCTTTAACACATGCAGTGGAATGAAAATGCACAAAAATAATATTCATGACTAAATTCCTATACAAGATTCAATGAAAATATGATTTTTCACATGCCAAATTTATTAATACAATATTTCATGAGCAAGAACACCAGAAAATATTATGATTGTGCTTATAAATTAAGTTAATGTCAGCAAATACAGAATTTTACAATCATATAATGGACTCTAATTCTACAAAAATGCTCAATCATAGTTAAAACAGTTTCAAAGACATTGATCTTCTGACAGAATTGTCTTGAAATGACTTTATGTCAGTTCCAATAAATGACTTTAGTACATTTTCAAGTTAGGGTGAGGACACGTAAAGAAATTTGCCTTGGTTTCATGAAAATTCCTATTTTGAATGACTGAGAGTAGTTTACTATATAGTTTCTCTAATAAAAATGTCGACAATATCCTAAATAATAAAATAAAATGAATTCAACAGTTACAATTGGCAATAATAAAGTTTCTGAACTCTTTTCTTCTGGAAATTGCCTTTAAAGCCTTTCTGAAATTTCATTCACAAAACTTCACTAAGTTTTAATTAAATTACAATAATTTTTATTATAAACTCTATAATTGGGAATTTTATATAATCCAGAATTTATACTTAAATTTGAAATATGGGCTGCAATTTTAAAAGACTTACTTGCCTTACAAGACTGCATATACTCATTCATTGTGATCTTCTGTAATTTAAAAACGTTACTAATATGTTCCAGTTGTGTGTAACCTGACTACTTAAACAGAAGTATTTCATTTTAGATATTCATTGCTATCTATGTAAGACACTTCAAAGCAAGGGCACATGTTATAATGCATGTGAAAACTGGATATGGAAATAAAGTAGATATATAGTAATGATGAAAGTAATTTTCAAGTAACTATCTGAATTGTATAAAAGATTGCTGTTTTGTCACCTTTTGTATCTAGTTGAGCAACAGACAGATATTGGTTGTTTCCTATAAGACAGCTTGAAACAGTTGCATTCTATGCTAACAATGTTTCACCAGATGATACAATAGCACCAATTTTATGCTATTATGTTGATAGATTTTAGCAAAAGGAAGTGTAATAGTTTTGTGATTTTAATACTTAATGTATTTGCAATATAATATGATTTTGCAACTATTTTATGTATTTTCACATATTTTATACTATTCTGTGTAATATGTATAATAATTTTATTACTGTTTCGATGTAACATGTGATTTCATTGTATTTCTAATATGTAATATGATTTTACTAGTATTTCATATACTACCATGTATATTATATTATTCCACATGTGAAGGATGATTTTACTAGTTTATGTATTGCCTAGCATTCTGTGTACTACATAACATGATTTTTAGTATTACATGAATTTGTTCAATGTAATACTTACATTTATAAAATATTTCTTATAGCTTCACATGGTGAATATTCTACATAAAACTTGGCATTATCTTTATTTGAGTATTATATTAGCCCTTCAATACTCACAAAATTATGTGAATTTCAAGGATTCAATTTCACATTTTCCTAGGATATACTACACTTGAAGATTTTTCATTGTAACTCACTATTAGCAAATGGTATTTTGAAGTAAATATAAATGGGAATAATTAAAATACCTATTTCTCTTCCACTTGATATTAATTAATAATCACATTCTTGAAAAAATATATTTTATCATTTGTTCTTCCTATTAACACTTTTTTTTAAGTCCTAATTGCTCTATTGAATGTAAGTTGTGTTGTATGGCCAAGGAATAAAGAGACTATCAGGGCAAAGTTTTATACCTAAGAAATTATAAGTCTAGAAGCAGAAATGGGTATAAAGTAATAAAAAATTGTATTATAATTTGAGGCATATTTATACTTACTTAAGATATATATATATGATTATAATTATAATTCTCAGTTAAGAATCAGTATTTCTAATTTACAACAGAAGAAATCAATGTTTAGAAAATTCAAAAATCTTCCACAAGTTCCAGTTTGTGTGTTGAGATTTAAAAATATCTGATTTATTTCTGTGTCCTCCTTTACATGTTTTAATACTGTATTACTGTATTAATAATACAGTAATACTTTAATACCATATTAGTGCCATGAATAACATTTTGTGAATGTTGTCTGAATAAGAAAATAACTAGCACTGATTTTTTTGTTAATTTCCTACCATTACTAATAAATGCCCATGCACATTGTGAATTCACCTTTAAGGATTTATTCTCACAGTTGTAGATACTAAAAGAGAAAAATAAATCTCTCTGAACTCAATGAAAATGTTGACAGGTCCATGGTCATTCCAAAGGCTTTAAGAAAGATTATCTTGTCTGGTATAGATTTTATTGTTCATTTTCTTACCTTAGTTTGTGATTTTTTTTAAAAAAAACCTTACTCTTTGACTTTTTTGCCTCCTCTTCTATATGCCAAGTCTCTACCTCCTTTTTATAATGGTGGTTGTGATAGCATTTAGTGCCTATATAAATAATGCAAGATAATCTGAGTCTTAAGACTTTTAATATCATTTTTTAAACATGTGTGTTACGACTCATAGGTTCTAGGGTTAGGATGAAAATATATTTTAAGTGGACATTATTCAGCCTACCAAACTATTCTTACTATTAAAAACCTGGAGTTTGAATTGACATAATAGCGTTTCTTTAATTGTACTGTATGCAACTGATTAATTTTCAATTCACTTTGATTACCACCTCATAATTTTCTTAGGTAAATTGTTTATTTCATTATTCATTACATTTCTAATATTCATTGACTAACATCTGGAATTCCTCCTTGTTTTAAAATTGTAAAGTTTTGTTCTCCTGATTCAATCAATTTTATTCTCTATCAATGCTCTATATATTTTCTATTTTACTCAGATTTCTGTGATTCTAGAAAATTAATTAAAATGATTGTACTTTATGCTGTCCTTTTCTTCTATTCAACATTTTTACTAGAAACCTATTTTCTTCCTGATTTGACTATTTGAATTATTTTCTTTCAGTAAAGTTAAGGGAGATGGCATTTTCAAAGAAAAAAGATAGTAGAAAAATACAATAAGAGCATAAAATGGTTAACAGAGACAATTATAATCAAAATGAAAATTTAAAAAGAAAATATAGTTTATTTCATTAATCATTTTGTATACATAAATATTTGCTTCTGGAAATAAAAGTTTTCCTCATACCTCAACATTCATTTTTACTGCTACATTTTTTTAGTGTTCGCACACTTGTCATAACCTTTTATTGATCATTTATACTGATAAATAAATATTCATCCATACTACTTTAATTCTTATCTTCTGTCAGTTTTTCCATGATTTAATCTTACTTAACCTGATAAGATATAATGAAATAATACACTCCTAGGTACCAGTCCAAAAATTAAGACAAAGTAATATACTCTCTCTCTTACCTCTACACAATATGAATTAAAATGTTTTGATTTGCCATGATATGCTGCCTTGTCATAAACCCAAAAGAAAAGGTCCTTCAAACTACCAGTCATCAGCTAAAGCCTCTAAAACTGTAAGCTGAAATAACCTTTTTCTTTTTATAAGATGACTATCTCAGATATTTTTATGTTATAAAAATTTGACTAACACAATTCCACAGCAGTTCAATTCTACCATTTTTATCATATTTAATCTTCTAGCAATATTAACTTGTAAATGTATTATATAAAGTTTTGTCGAACTTTCTTACATTGACAAGTAGTTTTCTATCTGACTTATACTTTTGTTTCCATTTTTGTACCCTTAATAATAGTCTAGGAGATTCAGCTGAAATGCTGTATCCTCAACAAATTTTCTGCTGAATAAATCAAGTCTATTTTGCTCTTTTTCTGTTTTATCTATTTTGGTAACTATCCTGTGATTTGCTCACTTTTTAATACATTCTTGTTTGGATTCTTTTTTGTCTCTCAGTTCAAGATCAGGTGAGAAAAACAGTTTGGATAATTCTCAGTTTTGACAGCACATTAAAACACTAAAAAACTAAAATTTTCCCCAAAATCTTACTGATATAGTTTAATTTTCCAACATTTATGGATTTCTGACTAATCAGTCTACACCCCATCATTGCTATCATAGATGAACATAAAAATCTCTCTGGAAAATACATATATAAAAAAGAAATTGTAAAAGAAGAAAGTATATTTTGGGAGGAAAAGTTGCTACATCTCTACTTCAATTGCCTCTTTTCAACCAAAAAACACATTTGTTTTGAAATCAAAATTCTATAAAAATTCCCATTTAAAGTATTGGTTTATTAGTGAAAAATATAAAAGAAAATCCATATTTCAATTCATTATTTCAAATAATCAATATACCTCTGAAACAATTCTACCAAATTAGAATAATACTTTGGTTGTGGTCAACATCAAATCAATTTCCTAAGTCCATCTGTTATAATTCCTCTTCTAGGGGATTAGAGAGAAATAAGAAGGGTGAATATGGAACTTCCAAAGCACATGTAGTACTAAATATTTCCTAGTTGTAATTCTGACACTAGAATAATTGATCTGAAATAGGTTGATATTATACACTGGTTAGGAGACCTGATCTCATAATAATCTGAACCCATGAAATCCCCCTAATTCTATCTCAAATAGGCACTCAACTGTGACACTGGCTTTCAAATGCAATCTAGCAAAAGACCACATTCTACATGTAAATTGAAGACTCTGCTTCTGCTGCTATCTTTCCCCAGGCATTGAAGTCTTTCTGTTTACAGCATTAATTGTTGCTTTTTAGTTTCTCCTCTTTCTAGTCTTTCATTTTCTTCCTGAAGAACAAACAAATGTCATTACTGACTCTTAATTTAAAAATTATTGGAATCAGAGCCCTTATACTAATTAAAGAGTTGAATTTAGAATCATTTTTCATAACACAGAGTTAAAAAGGATAATTCTTTTCTGAAATATATGTTGTACAAATTATGAATGAAGTAGCTCAAAAATGAGTATGATGTAATCATTCAGTGTGTGTTTTACATGCTTAACATAACATTATTTACTTGTGAATAGTAATATTGCTTAAGTTTACTTTAAAATATTTGCTCAGATTTATTACATTTGTAATTATTTATAATTATGACATATATCAATTGCAGGACTTACATTTCTACAGCTTAATTAAGGGGAGAAAAGATTTTAAGTAGCTATGTTTTTAAAATTAAAGTCATAAAAAAGAAAAGAAACTAAGATATCCTGCATTATATTTTTCTTTGCTTCCTTTTGCTGAACTGCTCAGAAGATATGTTTGGCACATCTTGAAAAAGCAGAAGCATCACTGAGAATATCTATCAGGTAAAGCAATTTTTTATCCTATTAGGAGGTCTATCAAAGACATGAAAGGACAAGAAAAATAATTTTAGTTTGAAGAAAAAATGTACATGGCGTTACCAAGTGTTTTGCAAGAAAACCAAACAGATAAGAGTGAAAATCCATTTGATGGCAATACCTTGCAAGAAATTGGAATAATGAAATTTTATTTCTTAAAGTCCGAACTCAGAGAATCATAAGAGAATAGAAAATGCCAAGCAGACTGGCAGCATGCACACACATATTGTTTATGTTAGAAACAGAACCTTCCTGTGAAAGACAGTGTTCTTCAAGTGTATTTGCTTAACATATGATGCATGGAATCCATAAATTATACCATATTACTCATTATGAAGAGGAATCTTGCATATTTTGAACCAAAAAAACCAGAATACTTTTATGTAGCTATATAATATGCGATTTCATTTTTTAGTAAAAATGGTGTATGTGCAGATAGTTTCCTCACTTTGTAAGAGTCTGACTCTACTTTGATGTTTGGGGAAAAACTGCAAACAGTGCTATCCACCCTTTCTCTCTGGCCCACATTTTAACACAGAGACAACAGAGTCCAGGTGCTCTCTGATTTGACGGAAGTGAGAAATTAAATCACATCAGCTTCTATCTATCCACAAGGTAGCCCCCAGGCTGGTCCTGCTCTCTAACCACTGTAAAAGCCAAAGCCCGTTTTCCTTCCTGCTCATTCACATATTTTTGACACCTTCCTCACAGGCTGCCTTGTCCTGCCCAGGAAACCCTGATATGAGGACTATGTTCATACCTTTTTAGTGCATATGTAATAGTGTCATCAGTTTCAAAATTAGAACCAGCTTTTGGGTGACAAGACTTCATTTCACCTTTGCAGCATGATTTCAACACACACCAGTACACAGCATGGACAACCCATGTAGCATAACTCATACAAGCTACATGACAGAAGTTATTGCTTATGTGAAGTGTCTTAATGTATTTAGAACATAAAGTTTAATCTAATAAAATATTTTAGTTTAGTTTCAATATATCATTAAGTTGGCACCTAACATTTTTTTTTTTAAATCACGCTCCCAATAAAGTTTTGTTTTCAGGGTTTGATTATAGGTATTAAAATAAGTATGAAAATTTAATGTTTAAATGAAATTTTTAGCTAGGAAAGACTGCTGCTACAATGTTTTTTGGGAAATAAATGATGAATACTTCCTGAAGACACAAAGTATTCTGATTAGGAACAAATGCATTTATGGAAGGAAGAAAAAATTGCTAATTCTTGTCATTTAATAATCTTATTTAAACTTAATGTTGACACTTATGTATGTATTGCATATTTAATGACCTATGATGCTAAGAAGTCACATTATTTTTGTTTTATATGGAGCTTATTGTATGTTCCTGTATATGTAGATGTACAGTAGTAACTGACTGGAATAGAACTGATGTAATGAGTTATTATCCCCCATTTAATTGAAATTCAAGTAGATGCAATGGAAAGTTAAGTTTTGATGTACATACAAAAATAATAAGGCATTCACATATATGTATATATATGTACACATGTATGTCATTATATGTGTAATATAATATAAAATTTTTATGTATTCATGTTACTTATCAAAATTGAAACCATTAATGATATGTATGATTACATATTTATGCATGATCAAAGAGTCTTATAAAGATGTACACATGTACACGTTTATCTGTATACTTATTTGTATATATAAATGATACATTACATTTGAGGTTTACTTTTTTAATAAATTAATTGCGTTAAAAATTACAATATTCATTAAAAATGATCCATTAGTTCTGATTAAGTAAAAATATGAATCAGTTTTTTTCATCAAAATATAATCTAAATAATATTTTTCTGTGAGTATACATGCATTTATATGGCTTAGTTATTCCTATTTCTAAGTGAAGATATTTTTAAATACAAAATATGTACCTAAATATCAACAATAATATAAAAAACCTGTAAAACATATGAATTCTTAATCCAAGTAGTTTCTTTTAGTGACAAATGTAAATATGAAAAGCAAATCTTCAAAGCAGCAGCAATGAAACAAACCTACTACTGAGACTTTAAGCCACTCCAGCTGCATGAGAAGGAGGTGTGAAAAATGAAAGTTCAATAATCTAAAAAAAAAGTAATGCCTTCTCCACTTTGTGGGATGGCGGTGACTGTGGTGTACAGAGCAGTATTCACTCAGTGGGTGATTTTTGCAATAGCGGTCTGATCTAACTCTAAATCTTACTCCAAAATTAAAACTCAAGATGTGTTTCATTGCTCTGCGCCAACATTTCTCTGAACTGCATTCTCTAGCTAAAATTCCTTGTCTCTGATAATCTTTAGATGTGCACCTCATTTCAAATTGAACTCTTTAGAACATCCTCTTTGCCAAAAAATAAAGACGTCATTTTAGAACACATGTGCCTGTGTAATTGCTTTTTATTTTCATTTGAGAAGTTGTAGATATTCTGTTACTTGAAGCAAAATAGTAATGTGGAGTTGGAAATATTTCCAGATTTTCTTACTGTGTTATCCCAGAAGGTATGAAATTTATGGAATATAGCTACACAAATTTTCCATCTTTCAAGTTGTGGTGCTAAAAATTATTATAAATTGTAATAAACATTAGTAACTGAATTTTTTTGATGGCAATAAAAAGCGATTAAGTGCTTGTTTCATTTTCCTTGTATGGTTGTGTTATTTCAACCAACTGATGAGCTAAAAGCATATTTTGACATTTTCAAAATACAGTTTTTAAAATTGATCATATTTTTTCATACATTGAGATGTTTCTGTAATTTTTAACCACTGAGTACATGGACAATTTAAGATGTTCGAGATGGGCTTTTTGTAGTTAATTATCTATCTAAAACCTTTTTGCTTCCATAAATAAGAGCTGATCCCCAGGTTTATGAGGGAAGTTTTGCAGATAAAATTACTTCACTCAGCCCAAGAAAGAACATATAAGTCAAGAAAAAATAGGTTAAAACTATGTAACTAATAGTAAGATAGCAATGATTAAAATTGTATTATTTTTCCATCTTCTCATGCCCAATCTTGCTAATATTTAACAATGAATTTGCAACATATCAATAGCCACAGACTAAATTTGCAACAATTGATATATCTTTATATCTATCTATCTAATTATCTATCTATCTAGATATATATATATATATATATATCAAGAAAGAGAGAAATTATGTACAATGACACTATATGCATAGTTTAGATATATAGTAAAATCCTGTCAAAGAAGAATAAATTAACTGTGATTTGTTAAATAAGGAAAACATTAGATGTTTTATCTGTTTTGGACATCCACTGTGATATATAAACTAGACAGTATGAAAACTGACATTACTTTGCATATGCACTTGAATGACACCCAGTAAAGCAATGTATACATAGTGTATGCCACTCGAAAGGTATAAAGCGCGTTTCCCAAATGAGTGGAAATTTGGACAAAAGTGATCCCTAAAATTGGAAGGCATTTTTTGTTGTTATTGTTCTATGAATAAAAAAATGTCTGTAGAAAACAAAAGCTGTGGGAAACTATAAACATATTTAGTAATACAATCCGCTGAATGGGTAAGAAACGAGTTTGATAAAATCAAATACCTTTTCATAACAAAGTTATATTGTTTGTTTTTCCAGCACAATTGAGAAAGAGAAAGAAACAAACATCCTGACTGGAAAGGAAAAATAAAATTGTCACCATTTGCAGAAGACACATTTTTAACTTTATAATAAACATAATAATTGTACGAATTTGAGATGTTGTTTTGATGCTTTTATGTATTATCGTGTTTATAGTTAGAAAATTATAGTATTCAGCATATGAATCAACTCATACACATCATTTTCTCATAGTGACAATATTAAGAATCTCTTTATTTTGAAATATTAAGTATGATATTGTTAAACAGGATCACCTTACCAGGCAGTTATGCAACACAATTAAGTACTTCTATCAAATTGTAACTTGGTTCAACTAATATCTCTCTATTCCATTATTTTCTACCATCTTCACCTGCTTCTGATAACCACTCTGTTAGTCTCTACTTTTATGATATTAGTTTCTTTATATTTTACATATTATTGATATTATGCAGCGGTTTCTTTGCACATGCCTGGTTTACTTCACATACTTTAAGGTTGTGTAGTTTCACCTATTGTTGTTGGAAATGACAGAATTTTATCCTTTTTATGACAGGAGAGTGTTACATTGTGCAACTGTAACAATTTTATTTATCCATTCATCTACTGCTGGACACAGGTTGGTTCCATGTTTTGGCTATTATAAATAGTGGTACAATACACATAGAAGTGCAATACATCTTGAACACACCAATTTTACTTTATTTGGAGAAATACTGAGTAGTGGCAGTGTTCGAGCTTATGCTTGATCCATTGTTTTTGGTAATTACATATTCTTTTTCATATATGTTCTAATTCTAATTTGCACATGTAGAAGAGTTTCTTTCTCCACATTCATGCTAGAATTTGTCTTTTCTTGTGATATTGGGGATTCAATCCACAGCCTTTCTGAAGATAGGCAAATGCTACGTCACTCACTGAGCTTATATGAGCACATCAGCTATTGTCTTCTTGATAATAGCCATTATAATAGCATAGGATGAAAACTATTTATGAAGATTTCAATTTTTTACATAATTGTTCATCTTTTCAGAAATTTCCATTGAGATTTTTTACTTTTGCATAAATCACATTGTCAGTGTTTTGTTATTGAGAATTTTAATTCTTTATGTATGCTATGCATTAACTCTCATCAAAAGCATATTTTGCAAATATTTCCTCTCATTCTTTAGGTTGTATCTCATATCATTAATTCTTTCCTTTGTCAGTTTGAAACTTTTTAATTTGATATAATTTCATTTATCAAAATTTTCTTTATTGCCATGCTTTTGTATTCTTTCAAAAATCTTTTTCATGCCTACATTACTTAAGAAGAAGAAAAAATGCTGAACAGTTGTGAGACAATATCAAATATTCTATTTTTGTAGTTGAGAAACATATTGTTCAGTGACTCTAGTTGATGTATTTCCTCCCAGTTTTCAAATTTCAAACCTAGATTATATTCAGCATACTGGAACAACAGCCAGAATTTATGGTGATTAAATTTAGGATTTTTCATTTTATGATGGTATAAAAGAATAAGTTACAACTCTTGTAATTTTCACTTTTAGTATATTGTTTAATAATTTGGTTAAAATTACATTTTATTAAAAAATACTTTTACATTGTATGATTTTCCCCAATGTTAGGATAATGTAGATACTCTGTGCTTATTTAAAGTATGCTGAGCTATGAGTAGAAGGTTATATATATTAAATAGAGTTTGAAATTTTAAAATTTTCAGTTTACTATGGCCTTTATGACATTAAATATCTCTAGTAAGCCTCATTGTCTGTTAGGAATCAAAGGCAATAATGTGGGTAACTCTTTGATCATAATACTATGGGATATGATGCTATTCTTACCACTGGAAACAGAATGACAATTGTTTTAACACAAGGAAAAATATATACACAATCGCACACTGTTACTACTGTATATTTCTCAGAAAACACAAATGTTGTAGACTTGCTCAAATCAAATGTTGTACTCTTGTTTATCAAATTGATTAACTGATAATCATAATCAAGAAGGTGCCCTGGAGGCATGAGTCAAGGCTGTAGCAACACATATGAGAGTATCCGCTTTTCCTTAGGTTAGTTCTAGAGGGCTGGGGATTTAGCTCAGTGGCCTAAGTGCCTGCTTGGCAAACATGAGGTCATGAGTTCAATCCCTGGAACCTAAATAAATAAATTGGTTCTAAAAACATTTTTAAGAACTTGCAACTGATAAACAGATGCAAATAAGGTAAACACTTTAAGTTAACATTAAATGACTGGGGACTTTAATTCCAACCAAAAACTCTTTATAGAACACATTGATTAGTTTTATTTGAGTAACAAGAGGGTGTTACTACAAGTGGTTGCTGAATTCCTTTAGTGTTCCAGTTCTTACAAAACAGTATATTTAGTAGCCCATTCTATCAGTACAGGTTAAAAAGAAAGGTCTGGCAAATAATTTAACTAAGACAAGTTGGCACACCTTGAAGTCATCACAGTCCATCTCTTGCCAATATAGCATAAATTGCATCTCCTTAAACAGTGTTGCATCTCAGATACAGACAATAAAGGAAACAATAAAGGAGTTATAATTCTTTTTCTAGAAACAACTATCTGGCATACAACCAACAGCATACTGAGACTTCTTCAGTGTGTCAGTCAGCAATCTGAACTATAACCAATAAATGAGATAACTCACTTTAAAGAGAAGAATGTTTACTTTGTTTTAGTTTTTGGGATTCCAGTCCATGATTGGTAGGCCTTGTTGTTCAATGCTCCATTTTTTTTTTTTTTGGTCTTTTTGAGACAGGGTCTGGCTATGCTGTTCAGGCTGGCCTTGAGCTCACTTTGTAGCCCAGGCTGGTCTCGAACTCACAAGGATCCTCCTGCCTCTGCCTCCCGAGTGCTGGGATTACAGGCATGAGCCACCATACTCAGCTTGCTCAATGCTCCTTTAGGACAATTCTCTAACTACTTAAAAACTTCCCTGTAATCCCTGTCTCTTAAGGTTTTCAGTGGCTTCCAATAGCACTACCCTCTGGACTGAACAATTAATTCATAGGCCTATGGAAAAAATTCAAGATCTAAGCCATGTGTCTCCATAAAAGATTGCAGAATCTTTGGGTAATAATCTCCATTGATACTCCCATCTCAGAACACTGAGCCAAAGAATCTCACTCCAAGTAAAAGATAAACAGTCTTGCAAAAATAAAAGTACACACCTTAAACTCAGCCCACTTGAAGGAGTTCTTCTCACTGCTATACAAAAATACTCTGATGGGATTTAAGTCCCTTAAGGCATGAATTGTAAAAATACTCCTTACAGCTTTATGCATTCATTGCTATAATTGAGAGCACTTAAAACTGTTATACTAAATTACAAATTGGAAATATTGACCCTCCATTTTCTTTCAATAGTCAAGTTTTTCCTCAACGTAAGTGCTTCAAATTTAATTCAACAAACTCAGAAAGTCTGAAGTTTTCCAACTATTTTGCAGATAATAATAATAACAGGCAATGTTATGATCAAGATGAACATATTTCAGTGTTGGCAAAAATGATAGTTTAAAAGATTCTTGATGAAAAAATATTAAAGAAGCAATTTCTCTCTCCTTTTTCATTAGTAGGGAGTTATCTTTAATCACTGCTATTACCTTTTGAATATTTCACAGGGTAAACAAGATTATTAAGAAAATTGATTTTGTCTACATAGAATAAAACAATATTCCTGGGAAAAATTTTATAATCATATTTATTTTCTTTAAAATTCTAAAACACATGCTTTCATGCTACTATTTTTGGCCACTTGTATAAACTTACAGATATATATGTGCATGTGTTTGTAGTATAGCTAAACGTTGTTGTTTCTGTCCAGCTTTTAGGACATCATAAAAATTAGTGAGGTTCCTAACAGACAGTATTAATGTTTAAAAAACAAATACTGTGACCATAATGTTTCCTGGAAAAACCACTGTAAATAGTGAAGAAATAAACTTTTGTAATAGAAAAATGTTGAAGCAAGGCATGGTGATACACACCTGTAATCCCAGCCCTTGGGAACCTGAGGCAGGAGGATTTTCAGAAGTTCAAGGCCAGTCTAGGTTACATGATGAGTTTAATACTAGTCTGTATTGCACAGTGAGAACCTGTCTCAAAATAAAGAAATAAATAAATTTAAAGATAAAGAAATAAAGTTAAACAGAAATAAAGAAAAATATTGTTTCTCTCTAAAATATTTTAATGTATATATTATTTATGTAATAATACACCTATCTGCACCTAGTGAGATATAAATACATATTTTAGCAGATTATATATTTTTTGAAGTTCTATATTTCATACTATCCTTAGAATGTAACAATCAAATTATGAAAGAAAATTAAACTGGATCATTATGAGTATAAGCATAAGCATATTTCATTTGAGCTGGAATTCAGGTCATTTTATGATTGTAAATACCCTTATTATTAATTAGAACCTAACCAAATTAATTGATGCTTTTGCAGGTTTACTTGATGAAAAAAATAAGAACAATGGAATGAATGAAAATCAGTGGGCTTTATAACTTATGTTATTCTATTTATTTCCTCTGCAGTGAAGTAAAAAAAAAATTAAACCAGTAGTTACATTAATTTTCTAACATTTTGTATGTTTTATGTAGATATTTCATTTTTATTACAATGGGACCTATTTCCAAGTTTCAAAAGGTGATATATAGAAGAAACGGCAATTTGGATGATCACCTGAAGAAATTTAGATATGCTATGTCACTATAATTTTAATACAAATAAAACAAAGTATATATCTCTTTCTCCAGTTGTGGCGCCCTTTTCTGTCCATGCCGCGTCCATCCACACCTTGTGACAATCGCTTCTCCAGGAAAAGGACACCGCATGTGGGAATTGGGTGCGGGGATCTTGGAATGTTTTGTACTGATAATTGTAATTTGTGTAGTTCACATGTGTATGTTTTTATGTAATGCTCAATATGGAGTCGAGGGTGGAGACTCCAGGGGGGTTGCTGGAGGCCCTCTGGATGACCCCTTTGTGAGGACTGGTTGTGGGGTTTTGCCTTCTGTGAGTAGTGTGAGAGAGTTTATGCGGGAGCTTTGGGTGGGAGAGCTCATGGAGGAGGATTTGCGGGGTTCCTGTGAGACAACTGCCCTGAGACACTGGACAGGCAGCCAAAGACGGGCAACTAGGACACATATGTTACCCACTGGCCGCCTAAGACAGGCACAGGACCAATTGCTGTCCTGCAGGCCCATGACGGGTAAGGCCTGGTTGGGTTCATATGAAGAGTCCTTGACCTAAGACAGGTGCTGTCCTCACAGGAACTGCCATACTCCCATAAGTGATAAAGGAAACAATGTAGGGAGCGGCATAATAGCCTCACACATCTCTTCCTCCTGCAGGCATCCAGGTGCGTCGGCTTACATTTCCCAAGCTAACTAAGTAACAAGATTGAGATGTTACAAAGGTACACCTACTGAGCCTGGGGCGCTTCCTGCTTGGGGTTGAGGTTAATTAAAACCTATTGTTTAGGATTATCCCTGCCTGGCCCTAAGCCTGGGGTGCTTCCTGCTTGGGGCTCGGGGTTGCTGCCAAGGTTAGCAAATATATATTCCAGCTTCTAAAAAATAAAGCGGATTCAGATTCACTCACAGACTGGTGTGCAGTGTCTTCTGTCTCTCACTCGCCGACTCCCTGTCCACCTTTGGGAAACCCTAGCCCTGCCGCAGCTGGACTCCGGCATCCAGTATAAACTATTATTTTCTATGTATAATGGAGAGATTTAGAGAATTAAAAGCAACAGCCTAAAATTCAAAACAGTAGCATACATTATGACATTGCTGTAAAGAATGGTTTTTTAATTCTATTTGTAAAACACTATTTTCAGCATTATGATAAGTCAACTTACTAAGTAGCTATTCATTATTAGGACAAAAATCAGAAGCAAAATACCTAAATCACATCTATATAGTGTTTCAATATTTATTGTTATAAGCATAATTAAACATCTTTACTTTTATGTTTCAATAATATTTAATGCTGTCTTCTTTTGGAAATCAATGGATATATGTAAAACATTAAATCAAAATGCTATGTAATTTATATATGAATTATTATAAAAATTATATTTTGAATCTTTGTTTCATATACTTTAATATGTTTCATATTCTTAAACATTCTACTGAGAAAAATTTCCACTCATGTTAAGAAATGGTATTACAACTTACTTATTTTTTTGTTTGTGATTATCCAAAGCAATAATTTTCAAAATCACTCTTTACAGCATAAGAATCACATTATTTCCCTCTTTAAGTTTGTGCATATGTGTCATACAGTATTTTACATATAAAATAGATTTTTGTTAACTTCTTTATTTGTAGCAATGTACATTTACCTTCTTAAGAAGAAATATCTATTATTTATCTCAAAAGATTGAAGTAGTTAACTTCCTTAAAATTTGTAGATGCTTTTAATCTGAGAAGCTATATATTTTCCATGACCTGATGCTACCTAGGCTTTAGAATTGCTAATTTATGTATTTACTATACACAATACCAAAGTTATATACAGGAGAAAAAAATTTATTTTATCTCATAAGTATACTTGTCAAGAAAATTTAGTGGGACAAATAGACTCATTTTATATTGAATGTGTAAGTGTTTTATAATGTTTTTTTCTTATCAGAACATTATCATGGGAGATAATAAACCTTGTTATAAATAGTGTGCCATTATCTTCAAAAAAGGTGATGTTCAAATTAAGAAAACAAGTATTTCCAGCTTGGACATTTATAAAAGAATAATTTAATTTTGAACTTTGTGACTCTAGTCAATAAAATAATATATTAAAGATAAGAACTCATATTAAATTAAGGAAACATTTATTGGAAATGTGTTAGGAACAGGCCTCAGGTGATGCCTAAATGAATAATAGACTTTTTCTTCAGATTAGTTAAAATATAATGAAGAGATGAACTTGCAAAAACAAAACATTATTAAAAGATATGTTAAGCATTAAACTAAATTATAATCAACATTCTTAGGGGTACACAGCTGGTGATTCATTATATCTAGATGATAAAACTTTCATAAAGGAATTGGCATTTGTTCTGCATGTTGAGAGACAAAATATTTTTATGGGCTTTTTGAGCAAATGTTTAACAGTACTAAGGGAGAAAGTGTCGAACATAAGATGAATTCAGGCAGAATACCTATAATTCAGGAACTGCTGAAAGAGAAGTTGCCACAGGCTGCATTTCACATGAGACCTTTTAAAATAAAGGTTATTATCAAAATCCTTTCTCAGTGTACATTAAAGTACCCATGTCAGATACAACATGGAAACATAATTCATGTTTTGCATGTATGCCGAAACATTTTCTACCTAGAAATGTACTGGTGAAAATGAAGTAATTAATGTAGAAAATTTTGAGCAAGTTTAAAAATTACTGTAGTGTTTGTGGACCAAAGTATAAGTGACTGTAAACATAACAGAGAAGAAATCTAAGTTGTGTTTTGTCAATCAGCAGTAAGAATGACTTCATGAAATTATTTTCTAAGATCTATGATCATTCCATGCCTTAGAATTTCCAATTTATTTAACCTTAGTATACAGGATACCAAAGGTTTATACAGAATAAAATAATATATTCTTCCAAAATAATTTATTTAATTTAAACTTTATTTTAGTTCATAATGTTTGTTAAAACTACATTATACATTAACTTCATTAATATCTAGCTATTGCTGAAGACTCAAATATAAAGAGTTTATTAAAAAACATAGATACAGTCTGTTGAAAGAGATTGCAAATTTGAGGCAACTGGGGATTATGCAACAAACAAAGACAATAGATTGTAATTTTAGTCAGCCCAAAACCATCACAAAAATGATCAAGAAAACTGTAAAAAAATAGATTGACTATAACAAAGTAGACTTTATTATTATAGATGATCAAATGAAACCCTGTTTATTATATACTGAAAAATTATTTCATTTTTAAATCCTCAGGTTTTGTTCTTACCCTGTGATTATGTATAATTATACATACATCAAAAGATCAGCTAAAGAGAGAGAACAAGGCCACACCAGCAAACAGTCCCACTCTGGGAAGCAGTGCCATGCGCAGGCAGCTGCCGGACTGGATACAGCCAGACCCCAGCCCCTTCCAGTGCACAGGCTGGCAAACAAGAATTACCAACCATCATCACTGTGTTTTACACCATTAATACATAATTTTTATAGATGAAAGGAGAAAAGAAACTCTAAATGATGCAAAGAATATCTTAATGAACGTACAAAAACACTATAGATATTAGGAGAATCAATGCAGTTGAATTGTCAGTTCTTCTCAGGATTCACTGACATTTCATTAAAAAAAAATTGTTTTTTATCGGTACTGGGGATCGAATTCATGACCATGCGCTGGCAAGGCAAACGCTTATGCCACTGAGCTAAATCCCCAGCCCTGCATTCAAAATTTGAAACACTGATTCCACAGTTTACATTTAATGGAAATTAGCTACAGTAACCAAAACAAAATTGAGAAGGAATAATACATTTATACATAATGAAGTACTACTCTGCTATAAAGAATGACATTATTTGTAGGAAAATGGATGTACCTGAAAAATATAATGTTGACATAAATAATCCAGACACTCAAGCTTAAATACTGTATGGTATCTCTCATACAGTACTAAGCAAAGTACTAGGCAAAGTACCAAGAGAATAAGAAGGATGGATAGAAGGGGACAAGGAGATGCTTCTCTTGCAATAGGGAAGAGGGCCAAAGGAAAAGCTCAGATGAAAAGGTGGGGACGGAAAATAAGTAGACTAAAGAAATACCGTGTACAGGAACCTAGTAATCTCAATAAATGTAGGTCATTATGCACCATAATGTGAGCTAAAATTAATAACATCAAATTAATGAAAATGAGATAGGGGCATTGGAGGAATAGGAAAGGGGAGGGAAGGGAAGGTGATTTATAGAGAAACTGGCTGTGGTATGTTCAACCACTCCCCAGGTGATTTCAAACTCCATCAACTGAAAACATACTAATAAAATGATTTTTTTCAAACTTGGAAGATTTACATTACTTGAGTTGTATATTTACTTAAAAGTTGTAATAATCAATTACATACAGTATAAGGAAAATTAATTCAGTGGAACAGAAGAGATAGTCCTGAAAAAGACAAACAATAGTTAGGTTGACAGACCACTGGGATAGGTCAATATCCTATGAGCAGGGTAGGAAGAACTACACCTGTACTTTGCCCTCATGCTTATATACAAAAGTAACCGAAGGAAGATCACAGACCACAAAAATAAAAGCTTAACCATAGAACCTTTAAGAAAAAATGAAAGAACTATCTTGGGTATTGAAAAGACAGCTTATTATCCTAAAGTTATGAACCATAAAGGAAATAAGTAATACATTGGGCTTTTTAAATCAAACCTTTTTCTCTTGAAAGTATATTTTTAAGAAGCCAAAAGGGCAAGTTGCTGACCTGAAGAAAGATATATTTGTGTATTTCAGAGGACTGGCATGTGGAATTTATTCCCAACTGTTACAAAGCAATAATTTTTTTAAATGATAAATTTTCTAATAAATCAGTAGTCAAAAAGATTTCTCAAACAAATATAAAAGAATAGTGATAATATAACAAAAGTTTTTAATACTTATTAATGATCAGATAAATTAAAATTAAAAACTCATGATATATTATTTTCTATAATAGATTAGCTAAAAATGAGGCAGCTTGAAAATATTAAGTTTGCACAAGGATATGGAAAAAATTGAATTCTCATATTGTACTATTTTTGGGGGGTGGTGCTGGGACTTCTAACTTACAAAGGTCTGTCAACAGGAGGATGCATAACCAAACTGTGATATATTTCTAGAATGAAATACTTCTAAACAATAAAAAGGAATAAAATACTGACAAATGAAACTACATAGATAAACTTCCAAGACATATTAATCTGAAGAAACCAGAGCAGTAAGTATTATGCAATTCAATTTATATAAATTTCAGGGACATGTGAATTAATTTGTATGATAAAACAGGGTACAATGGCTAACTCTTGTGGGTGATGAAGTGTATTGATTGGAAACAGAACGAGGAAATTCTCAGATGCTAATGGAATGCTCTTTATTCTGAGAAATCATTATATTCATCAAGCTGTTAATGTAAAATATAAGATAAAAATGACTAAAAGGTTGTATTTAAAATAACTGAAATTTTTCAAAAATATGACAAGTTTGAATTATTACCTTATATTTTCTTTCAAGGGTATATGAAAAACTTAAAAGAATTTCTAGCATATTCTTCAATGACAGTAATGTATTGAGCTGTGGTGTTCTACATTACAAGTTTTATGCTATGAAAATTTTTGTGTATTCCCTAAATTCATATGCTGAAATTCTAGCCCCTGAAGTATGCTATTAGGATCTCCTGAGAAGAGCTCATATTGCCATATGAAGATACAGAGAAAATGAACTAAAGATGGCAGACCCCTAACAGACAGCAATATACTGATGTCATTGTCTTAGACATCAACCCTCCAAAGTTGTGAGAAATAAATTTCTATTGTTTATAAACTGCCTGGTTTATGGTATTTTGTTATAGTTGCTTCAGTGAACTAAGACATTTGTTCTCATCAACTTTTAAAGTTTGTTAATAGTAGGGTAATAAATGAAAAAAGTTGTGTTCCTTATTCCAAATATATTAGATTTATTGTTATGTACCTTAAATTTCTCCCATAATGTGGATCTTATTTTAATTTTAATGTATTCAATAATTTCAAATTAACTGAATGTTTCACTATTAAAATGTATATTTTGTTTGTTCATTACCACAGTATTGATTATGTATGAAGTCTAATGATCACAAATTCATATGTATAGTTTATGTGTGTGTGTGTGTTATATGATGGTATATGCATAAGTCCTACTATTTACTATGTACATATATATATATATATATATACTCTATGTACCGCATTTGTATGTTTATATGTGTGATAGGACAGATATAGATACCCATAAGTATATATATATATACATTGTTTTAAACAGAAGCATAATGCCTCCAAAATATAGATTACATTTAAAGAAATTGAAATTCTTACTATGTAGTGAAGAGTTTAGTATTTAATTACATTTCTACATTTACATCATATTAAACCAAGGTTATAAATTTATTCATCTTCAAATTTTAGCTTTACATAACTATAGAATAGAAATAAATAAGTAGAATGAAGGTATTACTTTTATTAATCAAGCATGTCCCAAATGCTCCCCCTCTGAATATTGCTACATTGATGACCAAGCCTTCAAAATATGAGCTTTGGAGGATATTTCAGGCGTAAACTACAGCATAGGCTATCAAGTGATCTCTTGATTTGTAATTCTGTAATGTTCAAGGTTAAACCTTCAAACCTCTTCAACTATTTTTATGCTGTTAAAATAACAGCACTGTTTCCTCTTTTCATTACCATTACATTAGAAAGTAATGGTACTTTATTTACATTGACTAGAAAGAGAGGGTCAATAGAGAGATTTTGATTAATGTTTCTGGGGCAGGGATATAATTTAACAGCACAGCGCCTGCCTGGAAAGCACTAGGGCTTGAGGTCAATTCCCAGCACACATACACACACACAAAAAAGAATACTGATTAATATTTCCTCTGAACCAACTGTAATGACCAATCACCAAATATTCATTGAGCACTAACCGTGGAATAAAGACTACTCCGGGTGTTAGAAAAACAACTTCCTTCAAATCTTTTTCAAAGTTATAAGTCTTATATTTGAGACCCTAATTGTAGATCATATTAGTGAATTGGTTCACATAAAAAGAAGAGAGGACAAGAAGATAACAAAACAATTATAGAATGCTGAGCTACAAAAGGAATGTGGAAGAAGGGAGGAAAGCTATCAGAGAAACATTACTGAAGCAGAACTGGAAATGTTACCTTGGGCCTGTCAACATTCATGCTTATAACAAATAGTCAGTTGTTTAGCTCAGCAGCACAAGTGTCTGTCTGGCAAGCACGAGGTCATGAGTTGGATCCCTGGTATCCCAAAAACCCAAACAAAAAACAAAATAAACAAGTATCTAAATAAAAAAGGAAGGCATAGTTGTCATAGGATTGGATGGTTTTGTTTAGGTAATACTTCCCTATGGTATAAAGCTTAAGTCATCCGAGTACTAACTTGAAAACACACTTAACAATGATTATTGTCCTTTGGACGATATAACTGGGGATAGTGTGCTCTATCGTAATTAGCAGTTACCTGGGCCACATCAGGAAGCAAGCCACTTTTAGGAACCAGCTCCATGCATGGGCCACTGCTGGTCTGGAGACCGACAGAACCCAGCCCCTTTTGGTAAACGGATGGGCAAACAAGAAATACAGATTGCCCCTGCCCCCCAACAAGCAACCAGCTGATCCAGAAAAACACGGGCTGTGATGATAGCTATCCAGGTGAAATGCAATTGGATGCTTGTGGTGCTTTGATGTTCCACTGACCTTGCTGGTCTAGGGCCAGTGGTCTGATCATAGGTTCACAGGGTAGCGGTACACAGCATGGATCTCCTTCTGAGGATTGTAGCCATTGCTGATTCCCTATTGTCTTGTTTTGAAGTCCTGTATCATTTTTCTTATTTTGTTGGGTTGGATTTTATTCTCTTTTGTTTTGTTTATATTAAATCTGAAGGCATGCCCAACTATTTCAAAGTTAGCAAGATATATTATGGTAGCAGTTTTGGATTTACTATTGGCTTGTTTTGAAGTCCTTTATTACATTCATTGTTTTGTTTTTATTGTTTCTTTCTATTCTGTTCTGTTTGATTTTCCAAAGTCCTCTGCAGTTATTTTGAAGTCAATGAAAGGCATTATGGTAACTATTGTTGATTTTGTAATATTTTGAAGTCCCTTATCTCTTACATTGGTTTGTTTTGATTGGCTTTATTCTGTTTCATCCTCTTTTAAAAAAAGATCAAATGTGAATTTAGGACAATGTATTTAGTTCACATAACAATATAAATATCATTAAATAACATAGTCAAATTTGTTTGAATGTATGTGTCTGTGAATATAGCCTTTGCTTATTTCTTTAACTGGAATAATTGTTTTGTAATTGTGATATTATACCTATTAGTATTTCTATAAAATTATAGAAATATAGTAGTCATAGAAATAGATTATATATTAACAGTATTTTTGTAATTTTATTAGTTAAAATAATAAGGGTGGTTTTGGAACTAAGTATTTTTTAGAAAAGATCACTGTAAGCAGAAATATTTAACAAACTTTTCAAATTAAACAAATGAATATAGATAGTCAAAATTAATTTGCTCAACCAGAAAATCCCATTCCAAGAATATAGATGGTTAAATCAGAAATATCGGTTTTAAGTTCAGATTCTTCTAGTTTACAGATTTTGTAATCAAAAGTGTTGTACAGGGCATCTTTCAATTTCCATTTTGCCTCAGATCATAAATTTAAGCAAGAAAATGAAGAATCAATTCAAAATTTCAGTCTTTTCCCCAGAAAGTTAATAGTAGCTAATGTGCTATGTAACAAGAAAACAATTTATATTTACCACTGATGAAATTCCTGACAATCAATTTTGAGACTAGTAACCTGTTGGCAAATATAGTGTTTGAAGAGTTACAGTTCCCATTATTGAATTTCAGGTATTTTTCCAAAGAACCAAGATATTCAGCTTCTGTTGCAAAACTGGATACATAGCAACATTGGTCTAAAATTCTATGAAGAGAATAATTGGTTGGAGTTGAGTACGTGTTCACTCTTAGGCTGGGCACACTTGCTGTAGTCTTAGCTCCTCATATGCCTAGATGTTTTGCCTAAGGGTGATAGTATCACTGTGCTCTTTACCACTACACTTGATATATTTGCCTTAACAGAGTATAAAGTGAATAATTTTATACATAATTTTTATGCAAAATTTGAGGATAATATAAAGGTTAAAAAGTTTCCTCAAGGAAAGTAGAATATTCTAGCATAATTTTTTTTGTGGAAAAATGTGTCAAAATTAAAGTATTAGAGTGGACTATTAACCAAATTTCATATCTTCATCTTTATCTTATATATGTCTATATTTGGTCAGTTGAATTGTTAAATCTCTAGAGAGAATCCAAAAATATCTTTAAAGTCTATCAGAAATATAATATTGCATACTTTTTATTGGGATTTTGGACCATGGAAATGTTTTTCATGCAAAACCCATTTCAAAATTCTCTTTTTTGGTTTAAATCAAAGCCAACAATTATGAAAAACAAACTATGTACTTCTTATTAGCTACACTTTGAAAGAACCTTCTCCTTACATTTCTCCTATCTTAATTCCTCTATGAGGAATTAAAAATTATTTGTTTTTATAAAAATTGCATAATATTTGTAAAATTCCAAGTCTTACCAATTTCTATTCACTATCCACACTTTGATTTATATAACTTAAAAATACTCCTTGATTTTCCTATAATTTTATCTACTCTTTATATGTTAGGCAATAATTTATTAAGTAAATCTACTCATTATTAGTAATTTAAACTCTATTTAAAAACAATACAGTAAAACATGGCATTTTAATATGCAGAATGTAAGAATCATATTGAAATTAATATAATACTAAGGAAACACTCATATTGTTTATGTTGCATCACCAAGATAAAAAGAACATGGAGTAATATAATTAATATATTTTGAAATGTTTTTGTAAAATAATTTGATATACTGAGATTCAAAGAACCTAGTTCACATAAATTGTTATTATTAACTATTTTTATTTCTTGCTGCTTGCAATGAGGTAGTCTAGACATAGCAAAAATTTCCAATTAAAATGTTTTAACAATATGTCTATGATAAAGTAGTTCTTAATGAGTAATAGTTGCCTTTTGTAACAATATTTTTAACATTTTTGGATTAGAACACCTGCATAAACTCTTATAAAGTCACTTTTTCAAGATTCTGCATTAAGATTTTCAACATATGGAAAAGCACAATTGTTTGATGAAATCTGTTACATAAAAATCATAATTGTATCCAAGATACTTGTTTGTATCTATAAACAACATTAAAATCACATGCAAATTATGATTAGGAAACCTATTATTTCTCTAAGAAAAGGTGAAGATGCTTGGATATATTTTAATTTGAGTTTTGCAGAAATTTCTGAGAATTGATTAAAATAGACATGTTCCTTATATAGCTTATAAATACACAAGTTAATCAGCTTGAATTAATTTTTCATCTGTTATTAGGGCCTAATTTTGTTGTCTCCCTACCACTCACTACTGAAAAACGTCTATTTAAAGAGACTGTTACCTTAATGTATATTTCTCATTCTTGAGCCATTGATATTTGATAATTTCTGTATTTTAATAATTTGAGGAACATAAAATTGAACATATTGCAAGATATAATGCAATAATTTTGTGGGGTTTTTTTGGATAAATCTATTATGTGTGTGTTTCTGTCTATGTTTTGGAGATAGAGAGGGGTTGAGAGAAAGTGACAGGGTTATATTCAACTTTAGGCAATAATCCTTAAAAAAATTAGATACATAAATTATGTAATTTTTTAAAAGATTGATTGATAACAAATATGAAGTCCAATGATAATATCAGGGTTTCATTAAATTATCAGTGAATGACTCATTTCTGTCAGACCTCTATGGATGGTGTGAAATTGTGTTGTACAGCTTTCCTGTTGCTTAGACAAAATATACACATAACCTTAAGGAGGGCCAATTAAATTTGACTCACAGTTTTTGAAATTTTAGTTCATTGTAACTGGTTCAATTGATTTGGGTCTGAGGTAATGCAGAATATCATGGCAGAATGGATGGATGAGATAAATCTCTACACCTCATGTTAGCCAGTAAGTAGAACACAAGGGAAAGGTTCCATTAACAGGTACTACATCCAAAGGCAGCCACCCAAGACTCATCTCCCTCAACTAGGCCCTACCACCTAAGACCTTTTCAGGCTGTAAGCAACAGTTAATTAATCCACTGATGAATATAGCAATCCATGATTTAGCTACCTCTTCAGAAGGACCTGAATCTTGTCAAGCTGACATAATTAAGTGACCCAGTCACCCAATCATTCTTATATGATGAGTTTATGAGAAGTTCATGACAAGTCCAGCCATGAACCATCATGAGCATATCCCACTCAGTGAGAAAGAAGAATCAAGAATCAAAGAGGAGATTTCTTCTGCATTTAGGGAATTCTTCAGTAAAAAGAAAGAGAATGAGGAACAATTTGGAGTATCTGACACATGTGCTTTCTTTGAAAGAACAGGAAAGAGAATCTGAGGCTGAGGGAGATAGAGGGAAGGAGAAAGGGGAAGAAAAAGGATCAAGATGTGATATGCACATGTACCAGTTCTCTATGATAAATTTATTTATATATTAATATTTAATACATATAGTAATAGGCATGTATAAATAAACATAAACTAATAAATTTTATATTAAACACAATAAGCAAGGATGATAGCAAATCAATTTTTAAATAACTTGCTGTGATAGTATACAAAAGAAGGAAAAGTGCCAGCTCTACCTATATTAAGAAACACCAGGTGTAGTCAGACATTGTAGACTGGGAGAGATCTTAATCTTGAAGGATGCCTATCAAGAATTTACTGATATTTTGTGGTTTTAGGGGGTCAGGAAATAGGGAGAAGAAAAGCTACAAGTGATAAACTACAGAGTACTGCATCACAGTTTAGAAAACATTCTTCAGAGTTCTTTTGCTCACCCTCCTCACAAGAGATTGTGGGATAGGAACCTGGAAGAAACCTTTGTGCATGGCCCCAGTGAAACCCTGCCTCTGGAGGGGAAGACGTCGATGCCGGGGATGCAGCAATTCAGTACAGTATATTTAGCTAGGTGAGTGGTCTGGAATCTTGCAGCTCAGAAACCAAAATGCATCAGATGCTGTTGTTGCAAGAGTACTTCCTGCAGTGTTCTCACCTCATGTACTTCATGTGTGTTTAATTGTGACATCTCAGGCTGTCAAACAAAATACTATGAATTGGGGTGATTTGTATGGGAAAATTTATTTCTTCTGGAAGATGCAAAGTCCAAAATTCAGATGCTTGCAAGGTAGGCTTCACTCTAAGACTTCTTCTGTTCATGTGCAAGGGGCAAGAATTTCCTTGTACACTCTTTGGATCTTCAAATAAATCAATTGAGGTATTTGATTTCTAGTTGTAGAATGATTCTAATCCTATGGAAACAGTATTATGACCTCATTTAACGTAATTGCCTCCATAGAATCTGTCTCTAAATATACTCATATTGGTGAATTAGACTATTGATTTGAGTATTTGAAGGACAGAAAATTTAAGTTCCCAGTTTTTTTAATTTAATTGATTATACACACTCTCTATGAGTCAATTGTGAGAATAGAATTTAAAACTATATTATGCTCAAACTACAAATCAATCATTTTCAGATTTTTATGAAAAAAGATAATTATTCAATTTTTTTAACTAATAACTTAATGGAAAGTATACTATCTAACAAGTAGCTAACATTTAGTTTTACATGTTAATTAACAATGGAAATGAATTTTACAGTAGCAGTTACCTATTTCAAGTTTTAGCAAAAGTGAATGATAATACGATCTTACAGAACTGCAAATATTGTGAACTCAATTTGTAAGACATTTTGTGCTTTGCATATATCATATATTTATATGTACAAATAGATGTAGGTATAGATACATGCATATATATATATATACATACACACACATAAACATTTCATGATAATTCCAGTTTAAAATTTGAAATTGGTATAATTTATGTCCCTCCTCCAACCCACACTCTGAATAGTTTTGCAAGCTCAAGCAAATTTTTATAACCAGATACAATGTTTGGATGTATTATTGGCCCTTTATTAAGATAGTTGAACACATTTCTATACTTATTGATAATGAGGTTGACACTTTTAGACTACTTAGTAAAGTCACAAACTTTGTAGCATCTGAATGTAATCTACTGCTGTGATTTTTACCACGTATTTTTGTGTTAATGCTATTGCGCACACCCTAATATGATTCACTATACTCTATGCTAATATATTGTGCTATTGGTGGTGTTTGACAGTGTTTTGGTTTTAAGGTAAAATTTATACTCATAACATTAATTTCACAGATCCTCTAACAGAAAAATGTAGACCATTATATTTCTTAAAAAGTTCAGGACCAGAATATAGGTATTTGTATTGATGCAATTTTAATTCTACATTAAAATACAGCTTAGAGAAAATCATAAGAGGCATATAAACTGTAGTTTCTCATTATATTAAGTGAGAAATTTTTTTAATCTTTTTTTTTTTTTAATGATACCAGGGATCGAACTCATGACCACGTGCTTGCAAGGCAGGAGCTTATGCCACTAAGCTAAATCCCCAGCCCCTTAAGTGAGAAATATTAACATATGTTTTAATGTAGAATTCTGGCACATTTTACAACTTTAAAGATGAATTTTGTCACAGGATCTTTATTTTCTGTTTTTTTTTTTTATATCACCAATCAAACTCACAATGTTGCGCTTGCCAAGCACGCTGTTATGCCGCTAAGCTAAAACCCTAGCCCAATGTCCCAAGATCTTAAATTCCTTATTAAGTTCTATAATTCATTGTAGCAATTTTGTTTCATATTATATGCTTAAAAGCAATATTAATTTTCATGAAAGACTTTGCTATTCACTTAATTTTAATTCTGATAAGAATCCTACAGATAATAGATAAACTGAACTATTAGAGAGGGAAGTTAGGCCCGAGCCAAGAGAGGAGTCAGGCTCACACTACAAGAGGAGTTCCAGCTCACCAGCGCTAGCCCAGGGAGAGTTTAGGACATCACTCCCAGTGCTTATGTGCCAACTGAGCCCTCTAGGACACTGGACTAGAATGGAGAGTTTTCTCTGGCTTGAGTGGAACACATCCAGTGACCTTTGTTCAACCCGGGGATGAGGCCCACACCCAGAGGGAAGCCAGGCCCATGACGTGAGGGGAGCCAAGGGTGCAGGGGGTGATTTCCAACATGCTCAGGGAAAGTTTTGGAACATTACTTGAAACATGGAAATATAGGAAAATGACAAAATGAAAGACCAAAATGCAATCTCAAACCTCCAGTCCATCCCAAGAAAACCTAGGAGCCACATATATAAAAGAAAACACTAGTCATACAGCTGAAATACCTGAAATGATATCAACTGAAATAAGGAAGCAAGTATGGGAAACTATGAAGGAACTCAAATCAGAAATAATCTCCCAGATAAAAGAAGAAATGATAAAAGTAGTGAAAGAAATAGTGAATACATCTAAAGAAGACACAGCTGAAAATTAGAGGAACAAAGCAAAAAAGATAGAATCCCTGAATGAAGAGTATAAGAAACAAACAGAATAAATGAAGCAGATTTAAAGCGATATACAGGAAATCAAAAATTCTACTTAAAGTTGATGAAACTGCCTCAATGAAAGTGAAGATAGAATTTCAGATCTCAAAGATAAGATTGCAGCTAGTGAACAGGAAAGGAAAGATCTTTTGAAAATAACAAGGAATTAGGAAATAAAAAATGTGACAGTTGCAAGATGATGCAAAGAAAAACAAACTAGATTAATAGGGACAAAAGAAGGGGACAACACAAATGATATCAAGAGGCTATTTACAGAAGTAATATCTGAAAATTTCCCAAACATGAGAATAGAAAATGACATACAGATTAGTGAAGCATATAGAACTCCAAACAGCGATAACCAAAATAAAACTACACCCAGACATATAATAATCACCATCCCAGAAATCCAACATAAGAACAGAATATTAAAAGCTGTTAGAGAGAAAAGATAGGTCACCTATAAAGGAAAACCTGTTGGATTCACAGCAGACTTCTCAACACAAACAATGAAGTTAAGAAAAGCACTGAATGAAGTATTTCAGATCCTAAAGGAAAATGATTTCCAACCCAGACTGATGTACCCTGCAAAAATGTCCTTCAAAATGGATGGAGAAATAAGATACTTCCATGACAAAGAACAGCTGAAAAACTTCATGATCACCAAACCAACCCTACAAAGAATACTGAAAGACATTCTAGATACACAAAGGAAAAATCCACTAAGCAAGACAGAGAATTAAACAGAAGGGAAAGGTAAAGACATAACATCAGAAAGAAACATGCCAACAATAAACCAATATATGACAGTTATAACCATTAATGTAAGTAGCCTCAATTCACCAATTAAAAGAAGCAGACTGGCAGAATGGATCAAGAAACAACATCCAACCATATGCTGTCTACAAGAAACCAATCTAACCCAAAAGGAAATTCATAGACTGAAATTCCAAGGATGGCAAACAATACTTAATGCAACAGGAGCTCAAAAAAACAAAAAAGCTGGAGTAGCTAATCTGTTTTCAGACAATGTGAACTTTAAACCAAGAATGATCTGAAGAGATAAAGAAGGTCACTACATACTAGTTAGGGGAAAACTTCAAGAGGGAGAGATAACAATCTTAAATGTATATGCACCAAAGTTTAGAGCACACAGATATACAAAGCAAGTATTAACAGAAATGAAATATCAAATAAGCAATAACACAATTATAACAGGAGACTTAACACACCATTGACACAAAGGCACAGATCAACTAGACAGAAAATCAGCAAAGAAATAACAGAACAGAATCACACATGTGAAAAATGGTCTTGATACATATACAGAGTGTTCAATCCAGTGACATCAGAATATACATTCTTCTCAGCAATGCATGGGACATTCTCTAAAATAGACCATATACTAGCCCATAGAACATATTTAAGTAAATGCAAAAGAAGTGAAATTATCCCATGCATGATATCAGATCACAGTGCCATGAACCTGGAAATTAATGATAAAATACTGCAAAATAAAATAATAAATAAAATAATAAATAAAATAATAATAAAAAGGGTGAAATCACTACAGACTTTGTGGAAATACAGAAGATCATCAATACCTATTTCAAAAACCTCTATTCTCATAGGTTTGATAACACACAAGAAATGGACAGACTCCTAGAAACATATGAACCACCAAAGCTGGATCAAGAAGATGTAAAACTGCTGAATAACCCAATTTCTATTAATGAAATTGAAAATGTAATTAAGTCCTTACCGACAAAGAAGAGCCCAGGCTCAGACAGATTCACTGCAGATTTCTACAAGAAATACAAAGAAGACATAATGCTGACACTCCTCAAACTCTTTAATGAAATTGAAAGGGAAGCAATTCTCCCTAAGTCATTCCTGGAAGAAAATATTACATTAGTACCAAAACCTGAGAAACTAAAAAAGAGAACTACAGGTCAATCTCCCTAATGAACATACATGCAAAAAATCTCAATAAAATACTGGCAAATAGGATGCAGCAAATCATCAAGAAGATTATACACCATTACCAAGTGGGATTCATCCTAGGCATGCAGGGATGTTTCAACATACATAAATAAATAAATGTAATCCACCATATCACTAGAGCTAAATGTAAGAATTACATAATCATTTCTATAGATGCAGGAAAAGCTTTTGACAAGATCCAAAACCCATTAATGATAAGAACCTTTCAGAGAAGGTTCAATATGATAAAGGCCATCTATGACGAACCAACAGCCAGTGTCATATTAAATGGCCAAAAACTGAAAGCCTTTACCTTAAAATCAGGCACAAGCCAAGGATGTCCCTTATCTCTGCTCTTATTCAACATAGTCCTGGAAATACTAGCCAGAGCAATTAGACAAGAGAGAGAAATAAAAGGAGTAAAGATAGGAAAAGAGGAAGTTAAACTATCATTATTTGCAGACGACATGATACTTTTCATAGAAGACCCGAAAACTCCATTGAAAAACTCCTAGATATAATAAATAAGCTGGATACAAAGTCCATACTCAAAAATCAGTAGCATTCCTATATACTAACAACAAAATCACCAACAGAGAAATAAGAGAAGCCACACCCTTCACACTAGCATTCAAAACAATGAAATTCTTAGGAACTAATCTAAAAAAAGAAGTGAAAGAGCTACACAGGGAAAATTATAATACCCTGAAAAAAGAAATTGAAGAGGACCTCAGAAAATGGAAAAACATCCCTTGTTCATGCATAGCAAGAATATATATTGTGAAAATGGCCAATCTCCCAAAATTGTTATACAGATTCAATGCAATCCCAATGAATATGCCACTAACATACCTCATTGATCTAGAGATATCACTCCTAAAATTCATCTGGAACCAGAAGAGACCTAGAATAACAAAGGCAATTCTAAGCAACAAAGTCAAGGCAGGAGGCATCACAATCCCTGACTTGAAATTATACTACAAAGCTACTGTAATAAAATCAACATGGTACTGGAATAAAAACAGATCTGAAGACCAATGGAATAGACTAGAAGATACAACCAGAACTACAAACATACTCAACCACCTTATCTTTGATAAAGGGGTCAAACATGTTCACTGGAAGTATAATAAATTGTGCTGAAAAAACTGGGTATCCATATGCCAAAAACTAAAACTAGACCCATGCCTGTCACCATGTATTAAACTAAAATCTAAATGGATCAAAGATCTAAATATTAAAACAGAAACACTAAATCTGTTGGAAGACAAAGTAGGTAACAGTCTTGAAGACATAGAGGTAGGTAGAGAATTCATGCACAAGAACCAAACTGCATGGGAAATACTTCCCAGAATCAATAACTGGGATCACGTCCTATTAAAGAGTTTCTGCATGTCGGAAGAATTCTCAAGCATAGTGAAAAGAAAATCCACAAACTGGGAAAAAATCTTAGTGAACTATCCCTCAGACAAAGGACTTCTCTCTAGAACTTATAAAGAATTAAAAAAAAAATCAGACCCCTGAAATTCAAAGATCCAATCCAAAAATGGGCATCTGAGATGAACACACAGTTCTCAGATGAAGAAATACAAATGTCAAATAAATACATGAAAAAATGTTCATCATCATTGGTCATTAGAGAAATGCAAATTAAAACCACACTGAGATTTCATCTCACTCCAGAAAGAATGGTCAGGATCAAGAAAACTACCAACAACAAATGCTGGAGAGGCTGTGGGGAAAAAGGAACTCTTCTGCACTGTTGGTGGGAGTGTAGACTGGTGCAACCACTGTGGAGGTCAGTCTGGAGAGTCCTCAAAAAGCTGGGATTGAAAGTCCTATTTGATCCAGCTATTTCACTTTTAGGCATATTCCCAGAAGAACTGAAAACATCAAACCACAGTGATATATGTGCACCCATGTTTAGAGCAGCACAAGTTGTAATTGCCAGATCTTGGAAAAACCTAAGTGCCCATCAACTGAGGAATGGATAAAAAAATTGTGGTATTTTTATACAATGGAGTACCACTCAGCTATAAAGAATTGAGATATTTATAAATAAATGGACACAACTTGAGATCACACTCATAAGCAAAATAAATCAAACTCACATGTATAAATACTGTACAGTCTCCCTAGTGTAAGAAATGGTAAGAGCACAGAAGATCCTATGGTACTGATGCATGCCTGTTATATTGCTTTGAAGTCTTGTAATGTTTTCATTCATTGGTTGGAATAGTTTTATTCTACTTTGTTTGATCTTATTATGTGTGATGGTATGAACATCTGCTTTGAAGAAAACAAGAAATTACGGCAGCCATTGCTGATTTAATATCATCTTGCTTTGAAGTCCTAACATGTTTTGTTCTTCTATTACCATTGATTCTATCATGTTATATCTTATTGGATTTTAGTATGTGTAACAATATAAACAAATTTTTTTATGGAAAATGAGATATTATAGTAGCCATGATTCATTTTCTGTTATTTGGTTCACAATGCTCTGTAATACTTTCATTCTCTTGAATGGTTTTATTGCATATTGTTATGTTTGATATTATTGTGTGTGAAGCTAAGCTCAACTTTTTCAAAGAAAGTGACATTATGGTAGCTACTATTGATACCCAATTGTCTTGTTGTGAAGTGCTGTGTTGCTTCTATTGTTCTGTTCTGATCTGCTTGTTTTGTTCTGTTCTGTTCTCTTTTGTTTTATTCTCTGTAAAATAAAATTAAAATCTTAAAAAATAAAATAAAAAATTGTGAACTATCATTTAAAAATACTACTTTGTTTTGCTATATTGTTTTAATGCTACTGAGGTTTTCCACTGTTTAAGTATTCATCCTGAAACAAATCTATTAATTTATACAAGTATGAATATATATGAATATTTTGAAAGAAGTTAAATTGAGATTATGCAGTTGCTTATGCTAACACTCATTTTCAGCAATATTTCATTCAACAAACAAATTTTGCTAACATTTATTACTTAAAACTTTTTCATACAAATCACATTAACTATTAACAGCAAAATTATATTGATTAATAGATAAAAATAATTAAATTGTTTGCTTGCAGAAAGAGTGCCAAATTATTGAAATTCAATCTTCTTGAGAAACAAATGCAAACTCTTCATATACTCGAAACAATAAGTTTTGAAAAAAATAAGTAGCAAATCTGTGGAGTTTATACATTGTCACAATGTTTGCTCAAGAATTAAATTATACTCAGCATTGAATTTCAGGATGATAAATTGAAGCTCTGAACTAAAAGGACTGATAATCTCATAGGCTGACTCATGCTTCATATATTATTACTTTATATTTACTATAACTGAATACCAGCACAAATGCTTCCTATTTACCATCTTATTAGTCAGAATGTCTTTGAAAAATTTCCTCAAGAGTTTCTTATTCCTACAACCAAGGATAAAATGATTCGCTAGCACTACATACCCTTTCAGCCCATTTCAGTTGACTTCGGTTTTCTTCAGATTAAGTGACCAGTCATTTTATGTGCTCTTCAAGGCACTACACAGGTAAATTCAAAGAAAGGAATTATTCCAAATTAGAAATACAAACAAAGGAAAAAAATGAACAAAAGTGAGTCAAAGAACTTACAGTTAGTACTACAACAAATGAAGAATTGAAAGTTTTTAGGTTGTACTTACATATTTGATGCATGTAAAATTAAATATACTTATTGAATCCTTTACTGAGTTTTATTAATGATAATATGGGAGATTCTGAAGAGAAAGTGCTACTGAATAGGCAAAAATTTCGTTACATTAGAGTCAAATGATTAATTCTGCTTAAATGAAATGAAACATTTATGTGATGCTATGCACTCAAAGCACTGTTTATTTCTGTAATTAGTGCCAAACAAGAGATTTTAAAGCAAAACAAGTTTAACTGAAATTGATACTAATGAGACATGTAGGTTTTACTCTGTCTTAAAACTTATTGTGAGAAATATTTGAAATGCTTGGTACACAATCATTGTTTTAGAAATTCTTAAAACAAATGGATATAAAATAAAGGAAAAATTTTTACACAGAATATTTCTTCTATTACATGCATAGATACAAGTACTTTGCAAATAAATGGAGCTTTAGACAAATAATTATGCAATGCAACATAAAAAGGGGAGCTAAAAATTAAAAGTTGCTCCTGTTTTCTGTTGCAAGTGATATTCATTTGCTAGACTATGTTTTTTTCCAGTGAGATTCTTTTCTGATTTTGACATTCTAAACTGTAAGTCATTTCTTTTATTTGTTTTTATTTTTTAAATGTAAGATTAAAAAGACATAGAAAAGAAAAAAAGCAATACAGACAAACAAACAACAAGAATACAAGTATAATAACAGTGTAGGCTTACAAAACAAGATGATGGGAATTTGACAATGGTTGTAATATTGTATATTGTTACCTTCAAGAGGGTTGCTTAGATTAACACATATAGACATGTAAAATTGTTCTAAACATTTTAACTATTCTAAACATATTGTAAAATTGTTCTAAACATTTTAACTATTCTAAACATATTAACTGTTTTTTTCAAATAACTAATACTATTAGTAGTATAGTTGGTTCAGCTATCATATATGATAGCTAAATTGTATAGAGAAATTTATGTCTTTTTCCTTTTATCTATAAGCTGTCTTTCTATAGAATAACAAAAAATACTGTCCATACAGCATTATTCAGTATTCTTGGTCTGTCTTCTAAAATTCAACATTATTTCATTTGGTACTTAAATGTAACTGGTTCATAATTTCCTATTTATGTAAAACATCATGATGAACACAATATGGTGATCTATTTTTCTCGAACTAGCATCCATGCACATTGAATTTCTTGATGCCAAAAGCTGTCTGAAGACTGAACATAAGCATCATTTGTACTGCTGGAATGTTATTTCATCAATGTGAGTAATTTCAAATGTCATTCATTTAAGGATGAAACAGACAATGAAAATGAGAGCATTTATTAAAATACAAAAATGCAAGATAAGAATTTCCAAAGATAGTGACCCTTCAAAAGAACATATCTTACTACCACATTAAATCATTGACTAAAACTGTTACGTCCTTGGCTACAATGAATTTCAAAATTTTGACAGAATCTTCCAGGATAACTTCAGCGTAATATAATGGACTGTCAGATTTGATGAAGTAGATGTTGCACAGCCTCATTAAAAGAAGAAATAGCCAATAGGAACCTAAGTGCTAAATGTAGGTGTTATGTGAGTTTTGTTTTCCCAAAACTTTAAAATCTAAATATTTATTTGCTGCATTCAAATTTTATTTTAAACCTCAGAAAAAAGTAAATAAATTTGTATACTCCCTTTAAAACCCACAAACTCAGACGATACTAATAGTGCAATTACAGGACAGAACTTGCAGAACGTTTTCTATTGGCAAAGCACACATCCTTCACTTCAGTTTACCTCGTGTTTCATTCATTTGCAACGCTAGCGTGAAATTCAGTGCTCTTGAATTTAGAGACTAAAGAGCTACAACGAAAACAAACAAAAATAGAAAAGGATGAAAAAGCGAAACATAGGGAAAGACTGCATTGGTTTCTTTGAAGGAGCTACTCCTTACTTCATAGAAATGAGAGCAGCTCCCTTCAGGGAATGTATGACACTTCTCATCTGGCTGTTTTAAAACTAATTAAGTAGAGAAATTCTCTCAGAAATACCGGTAGAAGCCCCACTTGTAACAAAATATAAACCATCTGTGAGCAATTATTCAATGGAAATAGAAAGAATTAAGAATGAGATTTGATTTTTGCTTTTAATAGATATCATGGACTTGAGGTCCTCAAATTTCATGCAGTCATAGGTGGGGAGTGTCGATGGCGGCTGGATTAAGAGGGTGGTACTGAGATTAAGGCTGTGGATAATGGACCGCCCCACCAAGTGCAGGTGGCATAAATCAATAGGCATGCAGCCTGGAGGGAATATCACAAGAGCGGGAAGGCAGCCTTGCTCCTGCCTCTGCTCACTGCTTTGGCTGTTTGTTGCCCTCCTTCCTGTTACACCTTAGGGTCTTTCTCCTTCGTGAGGTCTCTCTGCCATGCTGCCCTACTTTGAAACCAGTCAACCGTGAACTGAAACCTCTGCACATGGTGAGCTAAACTGACCCTCTCCTTTAACTTTGGGTGTCACATATCTTATCTCAGCAAGACAAGGTAAATAAAACACTAGCCATGTATCAAAAAAGAGGTTGGAAAAATGACTCAAAAATTTAATGACTGTTTTGAAATGCCAAAAACATCTCAACTGCACACAAAGATACAAGATGAAATGTTACACTTAAAATATAGGTGTTTTAACACCAGAAAAAAAAATATGTGACAAATTTCAATAGGACAAACCTTAGTTTCTGAGAACAGGTTGGTTGATTAATGAGGCTGTTAAGAATGGTGCTTATTAGAATAAAAAATCCCTGCTTCTTATATTCCAGAAAATAGGTTTGTTTTCAAAACTTTGATATAGGTAAATGAAATTTGAAACAACTTTTCTGTAACTTTTGCCAATGTAAATTTTACCTCTTTGGCATGAGAGATGGAAATTCCTTGATTCTATTAATGAAAGCAAGAAGAGAGAAAAATCTTCTAATTATCTAAAAGCATTATTTTTATGCATACTGCTTTTATCTTCTTCCACATACTTCTTTGTTTATTAGGTTTCTCCAGCTTTGTAAGATATCATTGAATGCTGATGTGTCAGTGTTTGCCTACTAAAGTTACTGCTTTATGTCCTAAACAACCCAATAGTTCATTAATCAGAGTATACAGGGAATTTATATTACAGTGGAGACCCTCAGGCATAATGCAAGAGTGTTATGAGTCTACAGATTAGGGTTGTGATTTCTTCTGTTTCTGTATCGTGTGTATTGTACTTACTCTTTCTTTTCATTGTAAAATTAGCATGTGTTTTCTAAATACATGTTTAAAACTTGCTTTTAAACACTTATTTTAAAAGTAGTATCTCCCTGTTTTGCAAAACATCCAAATTAAGAAGTGGGAACCTTGATGGTATCATTGAAGTAGCATAATAAAAAGTGAGTGAGTCTATCATTTCAATGAGTTTGAATTGAACCATTTATGATTGTCATATTCAAACTACTGTCACTGTTGGTACATTTATCCTAGACATTTCTTTCCTGAAGATAAACTTTTATGAAAAATTATAAAAAGTGTGTTTTTTAATGGAAAGAGAATAAAAACAATGATACAGAACTTAAAAACAAAATAATAGGAATCTAACAAAGGTTAATGCATTGCATGTTGTTATCATCAAATTATTGCTCAGATTACAAGATATAGGCATGAAAGAAATGATCAAATCATGAAAACAAAGACTCTTCTTTTTGATTAAAAAATAGAGTAGTGGTATAATAGCTTTTCCTTCTTTCTTTTTTCTGGGGAGAGGTGTACCAGGGATCAAACTCACAACCTCATGCTTGCCAGGCAGGCACTTACACCACAGAGCTAAATCCCTGGCCCCTTTCCCTTCTTTCTTTTCTCCTTTTCCCCATTCCATTTGTTCTTTCCCTTTGAGCAATTCCTTCTACTTTCACTACACAGTATCTGTTGTACGTTTTGGATCTTATTTACTCTTTCAACTTTTTATACTAGGAAGGCAATAAGATGTTTATACATGCAAGTCTGATCCATTTCACTTATGGGTATGGTCTGAATTTGATCCATTTATATATAAAAGTCTTCAGTTTATCCTTCTTTATAGCTTAGTAGTACTCCATTGCATAAAAATACATTTAAAATTTTTATTCTTTTTAAAAACAAATTTTAAAGCCACTCAGACTGTGTTCCTCCCCTCTTGCTCCTTCTGAGGAGATGGCAAGAACGATCATCAATGGCAAGTGGCAGCTGCACTCAAGCAACACCAAGAGCCAGTGTCACGCTCAGGAAGGAACACTATGCCTCCTCCTCATGGTTTCTGGTACTTTACAGATCAGACAAGCTCTCTAATAACAGACTATGGAAATGACCCCTGAAACTATAGCCTTACATCATGTTTATCCATTCTGTGGTCCGTGGGCACTTGATTTGTTTCCAAGATTTAGCTATTTTAAGCAACTATATGTTATTGATGGACAATGTTGGATATAAAAATCTAAAACTGCTTAGAAAGTTTCTTTTTGCCATATAAATTCTGTCTTCATATTAAGTACACAATGATAATCCAACACAGTGACTTTCAGATTGAATTTCTGTCGTGGTCCTACCAAATAACTATGTAATGAGAGGATATTTCTGGTCTTTTGTTCCATAACTAAATAATGGGCCTCCATAATTGAGGGAGGAAGGAAGGAAAAAGTTAAAAAAAAGAAATAATGATTTAATTTAAGAGATTTATTTGCTAACATATATTTCTACATTGAGTTAGGACATGTAACATTTATGAGACAGTGGAATACAATGATTTTAAATAAATTTATATATTGTAAAAAGGCCCTACATTTTTTTGCTTAAAACAACAGAAAACTTGTATAATTCAGATTTAAGAATATAAAAATGGACAGAGAAATGTCCCTATGGTAACTTTTTCTTTAATAATTTAAAACAGATATTATATCTGCAAGAAAAAAAAACTTACCAAGTGAATATAATGTTATATATAAAAATATACTGATAAAATTATTGTCTTAGATTTTACTCATGTTCTGAGATTATGTGTAGATGAATTTTGAAAAAAACACAATATATAAATATAAAGAAATATTCCCTTGAAGCCTCTTTTATGAGGAATTTCTTAAAATTCACTTTTATGTCACAGTATACATATATAAATGTACAAAGTACATATATAAATATATAGAAATGCTTATACATATGCATAAATGTATATATATATAATGTTTCTTAGATTTTTTATTTTAAAGAGAAAAAAGTAATAAAAATAGTGATATAAAATTTCAAAACAGGATAGTAAGAGTAATAATTTTAATAACTTGAGTATGGTTATCTTCAAAACAGTTGCTCATTTTACAAGTTATTGGCATGAAAACAATATAAAAACAAAGCTTTCTTTTCAATGGACTAATAAAAATTAGTACTATAACTATCTTAGCTATCCTGTAAATATATATTTTTTCCCTTTTCCTTCTTTTCTCCTTTCCCCATTTATATGCATGTGAAAAAAGCCCTATGGATTTTTTTCATGGTATCTGAGGATTAGTATAATAAATTCAAATCATCTGGTAGACTTTATTTTTCTCATTGCTTAGTTATCTGTTTGGGAGGTTTTATTAAATAAATGTATTTTAACTGATAAAACATAAGCTTGCATATATTAATAGGCTATCACGTATTTTAATACAGTATATATTAAATTTTATTAGACATGGTTAGACACATCTGCATGTTGTATTTTGGATCTGGAATTGTCACTCATGGCCTCATGTCCTCAGATGGTGGGGCTTATGGAAGGTGCTAGAGCTGTGAGCGTGCTGGAGCTGACGTGCTGGAGCTGACTCGCTGTTGGGAGCCAGGGATGGGTTAGAGATGAATCAATAGGGGATGAATGGAATATCTCATTTCCTAGCTTTTCCCTTCTTTCTCTCCTTCCAGCCCACCATGACCTGAGCAGCTTTCTCTGAGGCAGGCCCTCCCCTCTGCTGTTTTCTGTATTTGACGTGACAAGCATGAAATTTCTAAAACCATGATCCACTATAAATACTTCATGGATATCTAGTCTCAGTGAAAAAAAAAGGGACTAAGACACTGTCTCATTAAACATTTGTCATTTTTTATACTGAGCATATTCAAAACCCATTATTTTAGCTCTTTCACATATACAGTACCTGTTATCTGTAGTTATTCCACGGTGGAACATGCTTAATGAAAAGGAACTTATATACATTGACCTATGTTACCCCGTTCTTCCTTCCAACTTTTGTACCTTTAAGAAAAAGAAAAGCTACAATATTACTTATTTTTATGTAATACTGAATTTTATTACTTTTAAAGAATACCTACTATATTGGAACCAAGTGTAGTCTTCTGAGAATTACTTGCAACTATTTGATCACATAAGTATTGTATATATTCTAAGCATTTCATCTCTTTTCCTTATATGTGAGACATTGTATACTATCCTGGAAGTTGTAATTATTGTTTTTGCTGACTAGACAGAGAGATATTTAATAATACAAAACCAAAGGAAAAATGTCAAAAGAATGCCAGAGTCTGTCATTCACTTTTATGTTTTCTATAGATGCTGTAGTACTGTATAGGTCTTTGATTAGCAAACTTTTTAGAAAATTTTTGTTCTTCTCCCTCTCCTACAATAGTAGTGGGACAACTAATCAATGATTAATTACTTGCACTATCATTGGATATAAATTCTTAAAGCCTTTAATTTATCCCCCAAAAGAACATTACCTTTTAGAATGCAAAAGAGCTAATGTTCTACAAATTGCTTATTGAATAGTCACTTTAAATGTTTACTGTCTTCAGCAGTTACAAGTATTATTCATCTTTTTTATTGAAATATAATTTATATGCAATGAAATTCACTTTAAGATGTAAAATTTAGTATTTTCTTGTTTTATTTATCACAGAGTTTTACACTCACCACTACGATCTAATTCTACAGTATTTTCTTCACCCTTACCTTCTGGGGCACACTTCACATAGCTCTTGCCAACTTCCACTGAAACTGTTTATACAGAATTACAAATTGTGGATATTTAATATGAAAAAAATCATGCAATACATGGCCTTTTACATCGATTTCTTTCACTCAGCATAATGTCTATAAGGTGCATTTTGGGTGACAGAGCAGTAATTATTTCTTCAGTACTAAAAATTTTTCCATTTTACAGAGATACCACTTATGCTCACCCAGTGACCAAATGACGTACATTCTGTAGGTTTCCATTTTGGTTATTATAACCAATGTTTCTTTGGGTATTTGGACACACATCTTCCAAACTCTTAAATATATAGTTAACAGTTGAATCCCTAAGGCTTTCGCCTCTGTGTGTGTGTGTGTGTGTTTAAGTGTAACACTCCTTCTAACCCACCCACCAGGTCATTACATCATGTCTGAAGATTCCAATGTCTCTACGTTCTTGCTTCTGTTTACTATTGCCCTTTCTTGTTTGATAGCCATCCTAGGAAGGATTAAGTGATGTTTCCTGGTATTAATTAGCGTTTTCTAAATCACCAATGATGCTGAATATCTTCTCAAATACATATTGGCCCTTTACTTTTGTTTGTCTGTATCTGGAAACCCTACAGCCTTGATTAGTGAACCTTTGTATGAAATGTTAATCTGGAATATCTGGATATATTTCAATTGTTTTATTTTTATTTAAGACTTTTTGGGAGGTCTTTCTGAATTTCCACAACAATTTTATTATTTATTTGTTTATTTACACAAATAGATTATCTGGTACTTTGACAAAGTACACTGAATCTGTATGTCAATCAGAAAATGGCATATTAATAATGTCACTTTTTAAATTCATTAATGAAATATTCATTTTTATTTTGTGTTTATTCTAATTTCTTGGGATTTTTGAGATTATTCTATAGTTTTCAATGTGCTTTTGTGAAATTTACTTTCAGGGTCTTATTCTTTGTAAACTATTATAAAGGAATTATATAAAGGGAATTATTCCAGTATTTGAAGTTTGTTTGTATATTGTCATTCAATTGGTTTACTACCTTTAATAACTATTCTAAGTGAATACATTTTGTTACTTTTACATAATATTTGCAAATGAGGAGACTTTATTCTTTAACTTTTCTTTGTTTATTCTATTCACTAGAATCTCCAGAATAGTGTTAAATGGAAGTTCTTGATTTCAGAAGTGTTTCAGTCTTTCATTATTCAAGTCTAGTGTTAAGTATGAATATACTGATATACATTTTATTAGACTGAGGAAGTTCTTTTTTTATCCACAATTGTTGAATGCTTCATTATGAAAATGTACAGATTTTGCCATGTTTTAATAAAACTGTTGAACAAAGGCTGTGTTTATTTTCCTCATCACTATATTTAAATAGTGTGTCACATTAATCAGATTCCTGAGACTGAGATAATCATGCATTCTTCTTGTAAATCTTAGTTGCACTGTGCATTCCATTTTCTATACTGTTAGACAATATTGTTGGAAGCTCATAATAGCTTTTTCTGTTTTTGTATCAATGTAAAGCTGGCCTTATGAATTGGATTTGGAGCTATTCCCTCCCATTCTGTTTTTATGGGAGAGTTTCTAAAGATTATGTTAAATGTTCTTCATACATAAGGTTAAATTTACTAGTGAAGCCATTGGGTTCTATTTTTATTTGAGAAAATATTTGCAAATTCAATCTCTTTTTGACATAGGTCTTTTCAGATTATTCCTTTTTTCTTTAAGGGTTTTCCAGTAGTTTGGGATGTTTTAGAAATGTTTTCACTTCCTCTGGTTTATCTAACTCCTTATCACATCTTTTCTCATCATATACATTTACATGTTTTTCTTATAAATTTTGTAGTAATGTCAGTATTTACTTCCTGGTTTTTAATTTATTTTCTTTTGTCAATTATTTTCTTTTGTAAATTTTGCTAATGTTTTTAAAGCACCAATTTTTGGATTGTTTATGCTTTTATTAAATATTTCAATTATATTTGTTCTACTGATTATTGTTCTCTTCATTTTTATTATTTAAGATTTTCCTCTTTCTATATTTATTAAATTACAGTTTAGATATCAATTTGTGCTTTTTGATTTTATATATATATAAGTATGCTTTTAGATATAAATTAGATATAAATGTCTGTATAACACAGCCTTGATTACCTCACATAAAATTTTCTATGTCACATTACAAGCTTCATCAAGTTTTTTTCAAATTTGCTTTATTAAATTCTTGACATAGTTGTTACATAGGAGAGCAGTGTTTAATAGGAGAGTAGTGTTTAATTCCTGCATTTTTATGATTTAATGTCTACATATTTGTGAATTTGATTAATCAACTTTTTACTTATAGTTTTATTATAGACAGTCTCTGTACTTTACATGAGCTTTTTCTTTACATATATTGAGACTTTCTTTTATATGGAAAAGCACAATGTGTGTCCTGGAGTATGCTTCAGATAACTTTCAGTGTGTTTAGTGTTATATGCCTTTATAGGTTGTTTTATCTACTAATTAAATGCACACACAGGAAGATTCACTTATTACTTCAATTATTACTTCTAATTATTTTCTATTTATTCTGCATGTGTAGTTAAGGATCTCTTTCTCTCTCTCTCTCTCTCTCTCTTTCTCTCTCTCTCTCTCTCTCTCTGACAGGGTGTCCTATGTCGTTCAGGTGGCAGTGAACTCACTATGTAGCGCAGTGTCTGGAACTTGTGGAAATCCTCCTACCTCAGCCTCCTGAGGGCTGAGATTGCAGGAATATGTTGTTACATCCAGCTACCTTTTATGTCTTTTTTAAATTTAGATTTTAATACATATATTGATCTTTTTGAAGATTATTCATATGTAAGAAATTATTTCTCTCTTGTTGAGTTCAATATTCTCTATTTGAAAGGTTGAGGGTAAACTAAGTAGGAGAACAGATATTTTGTGTGTCAAAGGCCCCAAGTTCAATTCTTAATATCCAATTTTTAAAAATTTTCTATTTTGCACCAGTTTTTGAAAGCTCTACTAAAATGTGTTAGGTATACATTTCTTCTGAGGGTATTTTATTTGAAATTCACTGGACTACCCGTAGGTGCAAATATTTATTATCCAACTGTGGAATATCTGGTCATTTCCTCTAGCATTCTCTCTCCTGTGGAATGACTGCATCCCAAAGATTTTGAGGTTCTTTTCACTAATATTCTTTCTTGTCCATTCACAAAATAATCTCAATTGATGAAATGTATGATTACTTAGTCTCCACTCAGTTGTCTTACTGTCAATTAGTGATTAAACAAAGATTTTATTAAAGCCAATACCTCAGTCTCTCCAATTCTCAGTCTCTCAGAATTGAAAGACTTACCATAATTTTTAAAATCAACCTTTAGTAGTCAGCTTGGGAATACAGAGTTGTGAGTTAGATTCCGTAGCTCATTGCACAGGCACAGACTCCAGAGTTTAGGAGTTTCCCGGGCTTTCCAGAGGGTGTGTACAGTCCAGCTTCTGAGCACAGGGCCTCCGGAATGCAAAATGCCCCTGGATTCTCTTCATCCCTTAAAGCCCTTAAGAATATCCTTTTCTGGAGTTTTTCTCCTTAAGCTTTTTGATTAGCCTATTGTTTGCTCAGTTTATTAACTGTCATCTCAGGGAGCCATGACCTTTTTTAAAAGACATCCATGACTATAATCAATTTTTTAATGTTCCGTAAGTGCCTCCAGACAAAAAGTAGTTAAACTAGGTAAGATCAAAGTCAATCAAATACAGATTAAGGAAAGTAAGATCTTTCCGGAAGCCGATAGGAATTAAACTTTGAGGGCGTTTTAAGCTATTTGTCCCTTCAGTGACTAGAAGCCTATTGATATTCTCTATGATTAAAGACAACTAGCTTTAACCACTTACCAGTCCAATTATTTAAATACAGGATAGCTGTATTTAAATTTTCATATTTTTTCATTCATTTTTATAAGGTAATATAACAAAAAATATGAAACTAATTTTATTAATTTTTTTCAATATAGGAATCAAAAGGTTGAAATGGTCCTTGTCTGAGATATGCTCAAGACAGTGTGTAAACACACTGCTGGAGTGGGGCTCACAAGGGCTGAGCTGCTAAGTGGTTGAAGTTACTACCTAGGGTGGAGGGACAAGGTGGAGATAGGATAAGTTTAACTACTGTGACTCAGGCCCTTGAAAAATGGAATTATAAGACTGGTTAATTTCCAAAATTCCTAAAATGTAGATTCTGCTCTCTCTGCTACTGTTTTTTTTTTTTTCATGGAAGAATGCATTTTTGGTTTTGATTCCTTATTCTGTCATGAGCACTTATTTGGTCATACATTCTTATTCTCAGATAAATGTAAACCTCATGGCAAGTATGCTATTACATCAACTGAATTTATCCCTCTGTAATTAATGGTCTCTAACTACATATTAAGTAAGCTATTAGTAACAAAAATGATAGAGAAATCACTTTTCTGTCACACACACACACACACACATATTCTCAGTCTTTTCAACTTTCAATACAAAATCACATATCATACTTCATACAAATGTACATTGTCTGTTAGGAGTTTTATAATTAATCTATATTAATAGCTTCCCCTTAATCTAGTTTCTCCACAAATAGGCTAATAATATACACATACTTCTCTCCATTTATTTAATCCATTATTTCCTCCTGGAAAACACTGGTAGGGCATAGTTCACTTCTTATCTCTGTAGACTGCTCTGTGCTGCTGGGAACTCAACTAATCTGCACGAGCTGGAAGCACCACTCCTGCCCTTCTGAACCCCAGCTCTCAAACCGAAGGGAGAAAGAGAAATGTTGCCTTCAAAAACTTACTCGCTTTGACTCAGTCAACTAAATGTAACTGAATGAAGAGAACCTATACTCTGTATATGAAAACTAAGTAATTGGTCTCTGCTGAGTCTAACTTTACTAATAAGAATGGTGACATTTTATTATTGTTATAAAGTTTCTCTTACTCATCTTTTCCTTTTTATTGACTAAATCTCCAAGGACTATTCTTATACAGATGTCATTAAATTGACTTAAAATCTATTCTATATAATAGAATGTTTTCATTTTTTAAAAATCACTTATTTTAAAAAGACCTTTCTCTTTACTATTTAAAAGTCCTCTCAGTTTGGCGGAGCAACAACTACATTCTTCATCCTCAGTGGAGTCCTTTAGCGTAATTGTGTTGACAATCCTTTTGATTTTTATCGATCATTTTACCAACTATATGTTTCTAAACAATACATGCTTTGCTTGACACTTTTTAAAATAAAATTATATTAAATTTATTCTCCTGTAAATTGTTTTCTTTTCTCTGTGTTGCTGAGATTTATCTACATTTCTGAATGTGTTTATACTTATTTTCACAACTTTATCCATTTCAATTATATGAATGAAATGAGATGTATTTATACAATCTATCATTCAGACTATTGTGCTTTACTATTGGAAACAATATTAATAAAACTATTCTTTTACAGAGATCTTGGTGAACATGTGCAAACTTATTTAGAGTATTAATTCAGGTAAGGAACTGTAGGATAAGGACATGTATATTTTAAATTTACTCAGTAATATAAACTATTTTTTCTATATTTCAGAAATTCATATCTATCTATCTATATATATATACCCGAAAAAATTGAGAACATCTTTATAATTTTTGGTTTTGTTCTCTTTCTCTCTCTTTCTGTGAATACCAACATATATTTGTTTTGTAAATTCAGGATTTTATTATATTATCTATTTAAATATTTCTCTGGAACATCTTTAAAAAAATCTCTGATCCTGTAAAAATACTGATTAAGATTTGTTAAAACTTGTCCATCTATCATTTCTCACTTTGGGGTCTTCAAAAACAGATGTTACAGTCATGTAGCCCCGAACATGGGACATTTTAAGTGCCACAGCCATGATTTATGTTGAGAGTCGAAACTGTTGTGCTCCAAATTCGTCCTACTGAGCCACTCATCATGTCCTTTTGGATGTGTATGGCTGATGCACTGTGAAACAATCCAAGTCTCCTGCAGAGCATTTTCACTTAAAAATGTCTCTTAAGGTGATTAATTATCTTGTCATTTAACCAAATCATTTTATGTACCAAAACTTTTATATTCATCTATTGGATGAAACTGTCATAAGAAATAAAAAACTTTCTGAAAGTCTGCATATTCAATGATTTAATTAGATTTGTAGTCTACATTATTTTCATTTGACCCCCAAACTGGCACCATTGGATTATAATTTCTATATAGTTTCTGATAAACTTGTTTTGCTTTTCCTAAAACCAAAATTTACACAAATCTAAAAATTTATAAAGGAAGTGCAGTATCAAGCTAAAGTTTTCTGTAGTCAAAAAGCTGATGATTTTTTGTATTCTAAATACGTTAGTGAGGATTTTTAGAAAATCAGCAAGAACCAATACAGTACTATAGTTTTTCATGTACTAATAGCACATGTGTAAGTGTATGCATAAATGCATATAAGGAAAATCTTTACTTTAAGGAAATGGTTTAAGTGAATACTGAGGCAATCACATTCAAAATCCGCAAGGTGGTCTGGAGGATACAGCATAAGTTGCATAAGTTGCATCATACAATTAAAAAATGTAATCCTGTGTAAATTTACCCTCACAGAGACAATAACGGTTGGTCACATATCTAAGGTCTTTACCCCAGCCAAAGGACTCATAAACCAACACTATATTCACGGAATATATGTCTTTAACCTTCCTTTTAGTCCTCATGGCTCTCCACAGAGTTACCTAGTTTTACTATCTATTCTTTAATCTAATTTGATTTTACATTTATATAAAAATGCTTTTAGGAAATGGACCAATGTAATGGCATATTTGTAAATGCAAAACTGCCTATGGTATAGGTGTACTTACTTGAAATCACTGTGAAATTTAATGAATGAGAACTACGGAATTATGTAAGACATGGGTGTGCTAAGTAATAAGATCCCAAAACATCCATTGCTATTGTAGTAAAAAGGTGAAATTTATATTATCTGGCTAAAAATGTGATAAGTTTGGGTCTCAAAATATTATCTCAGATTAACCAGATGACCTATAAAAACAATAAAATGTGTATTTTAATAAGTACACAAAATGAGTAAGGAAAGAAGAGGATATGGCCACAGATTGCAATAAAGCAATCAGAGATGTCAAGTATCCTCCAAAGCTGCAAAAGCCAAGGAAAGAGATTTTTCTTGGGGATTTTGTGGGAAGTACAAACTTGAGGGTGTCCTGATTTTGACCTGAAGATACTGATTTTAGACTATTGGCCTCCAAACCTGTAAGTAAATAGAGTTTGTGTTCTGAGACATTAAGTTTGTGATGACTTGTTATACAACCACAGGCTATGAACATACAGTAGAAGATAAGTTAATATTGCTGTAAGTGCAACTGCTTAGTAGGAATTTCTGTTTATAATGAACTTCTATAATCCAATTTTAATGATTTCCAAAAGGCACTGAAAGTCTTATTTAGGATTGTTTTTCCCCTAAAACTAACCATAATAACAGTTAACAATGTTAGTACCCTTAATATGTTATTTGGTCAATAATTAGAATTTCTCAACTTCAATTCAGTTGCCTAATAGTCAGATATGGATATTGACTAATGATGTTTAGCAGTGGATAGCTCTTTGGACTGAGCAATCTGTGCTTATTGTTGGACATGTGCTCCTTTGTCTTAATTTCTGTGGAGATAGTGCATTGCTATTTCTGTTGAATATTTAGGCCACTTAATATAACTGACTTTTCCTTGTAGTTAGTGTCCAGCTTGCTTTTTTCAGTGAGATTAGATTTGTTCCCATTTTCAGGAAATTGTTTCAATATAGAAGAAAATAAAGTCTTACATAATTATAGTTAGGATATTTAAAATTCATGGAGAACAGCAAGTGTACATATATAGAAAGTAGATAAGCAATTGTCAGGGGTTGAGAATGAGACTGAGGAAAATGGCAGGACAGAAATGCATGGAGAATGACTACCGCAAGTTGTTTTTAATGTCATTTTAATATTCAGCACTTGATTGTGATGATGATTAGAGAGAACTATTGAATTGTACACCTAGCTAAATAAATACAAAGAAATGAATTACATCTTAATAATGCTGATTTAGAGACATGGTCTTCACACTGAGTTATTTCATAAATAACAGAGGCAATACTTAAAGAATTTCTATTTTACTTGAATATTAATAATCTCAACTCTAGAATTTATTTGATTTATTCTAAAAGGCTGGTGTCTTCTAAATGTGTGTATTTATTTAACCTTAATCCAATTCTGAGAACTCTGAAAACTTTTAGTGTTTTGAAAAATGTTTACATTTCTTCAATAATATCAGAAGTATAAAAAGCATTTAATAAAGTGAGTGTGGTCCACACAATCAGAGCAAATAGTAGAAGAAAATTTCTCTCAATTCTACTTCAGGAATAACCTCAGAGGAAATTTTGATCACAAATTTTCCAACTAGGACAAGATTCTCTCCTACTTATTTGTATTTTGTTATCAAATTTGTGAAGAAATAGCAGATATATATATATATATATATATATATATATATATATATATATATATATATCTGGGGACATTCTTAGCTCAATTATGAAACTTATTTCTCTTTCCTCTAATATGCTAAAATCCTGTAGCCATTTGAAACTTTTCTACTCATTATAATCTAGTGGAAATACCAGACCATTAAGTTGATTGCACAAAGATACTTTACTGTCTGTGTCAAAAATTAAGGTCTTCGTTTATTTTAGAATATTTTATCAAAACATTGTCAAATTGGAAATCACTAATATTGACCCATTTTAGTGAAAAATGATTCTAATAAACAGACCAAATAGACTGGTAGCAATTCACAATTCTTTTGATTGATTTTACCTACCTCCCTAGCTAAAAATGATTCAGTGAGTTAACAGCTCTGAATTTTACTTAGTGATTTTTAATAATATTTCTACATTTCCTTGCTGCATTAAACCCAATACTCTCTTTAAGGACCATGATAAGACTGCTTGGATTTGGTAGCACTCCTCTTGAAGACATGATACATATTCTCTGCCTCCTCATCTATTTTCACCTTTTTTTTTTCCTAACAGAGATTGATCTTTCTCAGTCATATAACCTGACCCAGCATACTTCTCTGGAATGAATCAGAATACCCAACTTATCTATGTTTATTTGTAAAATTGAGATCTTTATGGATAATTGATATATACTGAATTGAATAATCAATGAATTTCATTGGCTTCATCAGATGTAAATATTTTTTGAAGATGTTGTATATCAGAAAATAATACAGAGCAAGGAATGAGCCTTAACATATCTTTATTTATTAGCCAGTCATGGTAGCACACATCTATAATCCCAGAACTCAGGACGCTGAGGCAGGAGGGTCACAGCTTCCTGCCTGGGCTACTAAGTGAGCTCAAGACCAGCCTGAACTACATAGTAAGACCCAGTCTTAAAAATGCAATAAAAATACAAAACAAAAACAGCAAAAATTTATATCTTTTTAAATGTAGGCCTATTGGATGCAAAGAAGCTCAAGCTCATATGACAGTAAGAAGTAGCAAGCAATAGTCTATAAATTTTGTGGTTGCTTAACTACTGCTACAGCTATGAACTTAACCATTTATAGAACTCTGTGATTCCTCTAACTCTATGATATCGTTTGAAATATTGCAGTTTCTATGCTCTGATCATCACAGAAGCCAGCTGAACTAGAGGCCAGGAAAAGGAAACCTACCTGTAGGAAACTAGCTTACAACTTTATTCCCCAACTGGGGAGTAAATGAGAATGAAAGACAAACAGACACAGAGTTAGCTTAGAATGTAGGGACCAGATAGGTCTCGCCTCTGTTGGACAAAGAGTCCTAAACATTTGGCTCACCTTACTTTTATTCACTTAGATATGGAAGCAACTAATTAGGATAATCATAGATTCATCTGCATCCTATTAGCCATGGTATATGACCAGGTAAACATCTGTATCCTAGCTGTATTTTTTCCCTGAAACTTGCAATAGGCCAGCACATAAGTATGCCAAAAAGCACAATTTGGTGCTTTTCTCCTTTGTGCTCAAAGAGGAGGTCAGTTAGGCCTCAGTCCTTATTATCTGGTCTTCTACATCTTCCACTTTTTGTTTTTGTAATATCAGCAGTTGATTATCAGTGGTTGCTGTTTAACTTTAGGAGAAGTATTCATGTGCAGTCACACTATCTTTTGTTTCAAGGTCTGGCCTGTAAGGACTGTGTCTCCACTCATAGTTGTAATGTATCTGTGTTCTGTCCTTTCGAGGGTATAGCCCTGTCTGACTGCCTATGCCAACCCAGTTGACCACTTCAGAGGAAGTGAGTAGGCAATAGGCAAACACTTTTCTTAGAGCTAAAGAAGGTCATAGCTGTGATTGGCAGTCGGAATACTTTATAGGGAGTCTATCTAAAGGCCTTTGACAGATCTAGCCAGGCCTCAAGTATGGACAAATTTTTCCCAGGTAGTTTTCTTCAGTTTTCATCTGTGAGAAGTCTCTCATTGTTGAGGAGAGCAGAGTTAAATTCCTCCTCAGGAGCACCACAAGGAGAACTTCTCCATGGTTATGTAGAGGTCATGCACAGCATCTTCCCATTTCTGGCAACAGCACAAACAAACCTCTGCCCCCACACCAGCAGTGTAGCCAGTCCTTCCCATTTCCCTGTCTTCACAGACTTCCATAATCTTCGTGCTTTCTCCTTTCTTCCATGCTCCATACTTTCGACCAATGCAATTCCTCTGGGGTAGTATCCATGAAACAATAGGATTCAACAAGTTAAGTGCAAATCCTGCAAGACCAAGGGGAGCTTGTAACTTATGACCCAGCCCTCGTAAATCATCTAATGTTTGTAACAATTCTCTTCTCAATGGCAAATTCTGGATTGCAATATTTTCTCCTGCCATCAGAGTTCACAAGTAACCAGAATTTTTTCTGTGACTGCATAAACCAGGATACATCAAAGCTCATTCATCAATATATCATCTATCTAATGTATCACATAGGCTGAAGAGAATTTTTTTTTCCAACAGTTTCCAAAGCCTGAACAGCAAAATACTGACTTGGGATAGAACCTCCCATCATCTCCTGTGAAAAATGGTCCACAAACATTAGTGCATAGGGTTAGCAAAATCGGCATTAGGAATAGAAAAACCAAAACACAGTCAGTCCTGTGGACCTCAAGGGACTGCAAAAAAGCAGTCTTTAAGATGAATTACTATTATAGGCCAGTCCTTTGAAAATGCAGTGGGAGAACACTCATAAATATATACATTAATACATCTTAAATCTCAAAGTTACCTCCAGTTCCTTACCTCTTTGGTATAACAAAAACTAGAGTATTCCAAGGGCTGGCAGAAGGGTTAATGTCTCACCTTCAGTTGCTTTTCTGTTAATGCTAGTAAATCAATGAGCTTCTCCTTGGGTAGGGACCACTGATCTATCTAAACAGGAACATAATTTTTCCATTCTTATAAGAGAGCTGTTTTTGGATGGGGAGAGTCCACAATGACACTCATTAAAAATTTGTAACACATCTAGAATTTTTCTCTTTCTTTCCTCTGATAGAATTGGTGTTACTTTTCTTATTGCTGAGACAAAATATGTGATGCCCAAAGGTAAAGAAAAGAAGATTTATTTAGTTTACATTTTTTGAAGTGTCAGTCCATATTAGCTGGCTCCAAGGCATGGTGGTTCACGACAGAGGGCAAAAATCCATGGTGGCAGAAGACAACAAAAGCAACAAGGGTATAAAGGGAGAGAAAGCCTCTTTCCATGCTTTATATTGTATGCAGGCTACCAGCCCTGGATCAAGTGTAGCATTCACATCTTTAATCCTAGCATTAGACCAGGAATCAGTCACAGACTCTAAAAGCCCAGCCAATGGCTGCATGAAACTTTGACAAAAATCATATCAGACTGCTAGGGATCTGGAATTGTCTCATTGTCTTTGTCTCTGTAAACATCCACACCACTATTCACCAATCCCTTAAAATATATTCTCTTAATCTCAGCCATACACATGGGATGCTGGCCTGTGACATCCTAAGTGAACAATACCTTCCCATGGGAGGTACCATCATATCCCATAACCTTCTCTGTATGTTCTTGACCAGCAGCTCCAACCTTGATAAGCATATGACTTGATTGGGTGATATAATCTCCTGGTTCAAAGACCTAGACATCAGTGACAGTACCATAAACTGAATTATCCTTAAATAGTCTGAATCAATAATACCAGGGGCTCCTTCAACATCCTGTAAGTTCAGCTTGCTTTTTCCTAAGACTAAACCCATGGTACCTTACGGGAAGAGGTCCAGATTGGGGATTTTTAACAGGTTTATCTCTGCCAATCAAGGTCACCCCTTCACCAGTGGGAAGGTCTTATCCGTGCTTCATGATGTTCTGGTAATAAGGGATTCAACAGTCCTCTGGAGATCCACTGAGGATTGGGGCTGTAAGTCTGTACTTGGATATGCCCCTATTGTTGTTGGACCTGGGGCCTGGCCCACATCTCATTTTCTGTCAATGGGGTGCCATCTTTGTGATATACAGAATGACACTGATTAGCCCAGAAATTTCATTTTTTACACTCTGGACAGAGGTCTGGTGATTTACCTCCCAAGATAGGAGTGGCTACACCTTGTTTTTCCTTCTGGGTTTGAATACATTGTTTACAAATATTCCCAATTGTACCACAACCAAAACACAATACTTTTAAAGTAGTCTGAATTTATTTATCTAAACTATTAATTGATGAATTCTGTCCCAATTCTCTGAATGTTGACACACTTTCATTTTAATCCTAACACACTGATTTTCATCTAAAATTTCCCCTTCATTTTAATTCTGATTTTCAGTTTCACTTTCATTTGGAATTTTCACTTTCACTTTAGTATTTTTACTTTCCTTTTATTTCAGAATTTTGGCACGTCACCCTTATTGGAAAGTACTCCATATGCACTCATGTTTCTTCTTCTTTTGGTCACTTTTTGTTTGTCTTTGCTATGGAACTCCCCACAGTTCACTCACTACACCTTCTATTAGAGCGGATCTTTCCATAAAGTTCCTGTTCAATTCCATTTGTAAAAAACTAGCCTATCAGTTTACCTCCAACCTGGGGGTGAACGAGAATGAGACAAAAAAAAAAAAGACACGGTTAATTTAAAATATAGGGGCCAGGGGTTTCTAGTGAACAAGGAGCCCTGAATATTTGATTCACTTTTATTCACTTGGACATGAGAGCAAGTAATTAGGGTAACAGAAGATTCATCTGTCTCCAGTTATCTATAGTATATGACCAAGTAAACAAACTGGATCTCAGCTGTGTTGACTTTGCCCTAGAATTTGCAAAAGGCCAGCACACCTGCAGACCAGTGAGCACAGATTGCTCCCTTTCTCCTTTGTGCTGACAGAGGAGGTTAAGGAACCTTCATTTCCTGGTGGTCTTCACTCAGATGTGCAGATCTGGTCTCTCTAGTACTAGCATGCATAGTTCCTCTGCCTGTGATTCCTTTCTATGTGACTCTAAATTGGCTATCTCTGAAGTTGGGACTGACACCAAGTGATATTTTGAGTAACTGTGGTTCAGTCAAAATAAATTAAGTAGGTAAGTCATGGCTTTGATATATATTGTACTTTCATGTATTTTTCAAAATGTATGATTGCATATAGTTTATATTGTATACATTTATATACAGCCTACATATAAACCACATACATTTAAAAATATATTGAGGCACATCTAAAAATTACTTATAAGATTAAAAATTAATGAAATTGTTAGAAAATTTTACTTTAAATGACCAAGTCTTGACTCCACTCTTCCAGAAAATAAGGAGAACACCCTGAGCCCCAAAATATTACTGTAGCTGATGAAACTTTTTTTAATTTTAAGGAGAAAAAAGCCCAAAAAATCAAGAAAAAAAATAAACAGTGAAAAACAACAAAAGCAAAATGATTAAAAAAAATCAATGACAATATAGGATTTTTGAAGAAAGATGATAGGAATATAACAATGGCTGTTATGTTGTATATTGTTCCCCTCAAAATAATTGGTACGGCTACCAGATACAGGCACACAAGATTGTTCAAACAATAAAATTCCCCTTTGAGTGGTTTGTTTCTATGTTACTATACTTATTATAACATTTGGATCTTATTTACTCATTCAGTTTTTTACACTAGCAAGACAATATGGTGTTCACACATGCAAATTTGATTTATTTTACTTATGCGTATGGTTTCTAATTAGATCCATTACCTATCAAATCCTCAAGTTTATCATTCATTATGTCTGAGTAATATTCCATTATGTAAAAATATCACATGTTTTTTTTTTTATCTATTTCTCAGCTGAAGGGTATTTAGGTTGTTTCCAAGCTTTAGCTATTACAAATTGTGCTGCTATAAAAATGGGTGCACATATATCATGGTGGTATGATGTTTTCAGTTCTTCTGGGAAAATACCCCAAAGGGGAATAGATCTATTGAATGGAACCTCTAATCCTAGTTTTGTGAGGAATCTCCATACTGATTTCCACAGTGGTTTGGGTTTTCTACAGTCCCACCAACACTGCAGAAGAGATTTTGAAGGAAAGGGAAAACTATTTTCTGGAGTGACTCTACCAATTTACAACCTCATAAGTAATATATAAAAGACCTATTTTCTCTATATCCTCATCAGCACTTGCTGTTTTCACTATTATTTTTAGATAATTCATTTTGAAAGGTGAGTAAGGATGTGAAAACTTGCAAGTACCATATAACTTAATAGTTACACTCTTAAGAATTGATTTTGAAGAAGTGAAAATTTACACAAAACCAAAAGATGAATATTTAAAGCAACTCTGTAGTAACTCAAACTTGAAAGTATTAATTAAATAATTGTAAGAAGATATCATGAAATAGTGTCCATCAACAAATAGAAACAAAGTAATGGAATATAATCATAGTTCTGTCTGAACCTCTGGAGATTTGTGTTCAATAAAACAAAAATAATCTCAAAACTTTATTGTTGAAATGTCAAAGTTATAGAAATAGATAATAGCTTAGAAGGTGCAAGAGAAGGCTGGAGAAAAGGAGTCATCATCATGGAAACATTCTGTATTTTGATTGTATCATCATTATTCAATTTATAATATTGTCATATATTCTAGCAAGGTACAGTCCTCAGGGAAATCTAAATTAATGGCTCATGATACTTTTCTATCATTTCTTACAACTCATTGGGAATCTAAAATTATCACAAAATTAAGTATGTCTTTAAATATAATACATAGATAAAGAGAGTTAATATGTGTTATGTATATAGGCCAACTGCCCACAATGACTCTAGTCATTCTGTTCTGCAGATATGTGCTAATAAAAACAAAGAAACAACAAGAACAAGAAGACAAGTTGATAACAATAAAAAGAAATATGTAAGGGCTGAGGAAATAGCTCAGCAGAACAAGTGCCTGCCTGGCAAACATGAGTTTGTGAGTTTGATTCCCAGGATCAAAAAAAAAGAAAAAAAAAAATGGTACTTTTAAAATTTGCTTTGCCTAATTCCCAACAATCTCAGTATGATAGTTATATTTTCTCAGACATTTGTTACTAGAGGATTGGTGAAAGAAGAAATACAAAAGAAAGTGTTAAGTAAAGATTTCAGTGGTATTTCAAACTACTGAATTTATTTTCTATCTAGGTGTCAAATTTAGAGTTCAATCAATAAATATTTTATGAACTTCACACTAATTGTATTTCAAATATATTTTGTATATATGGGTTAATTTTAACTACTTTTACATACTTGAGCAAATTTCTAGGAATTATTTAAAAGAATAATAGTCAGCTTTCCAGACTGGTCACTTTTCTCTAATGTTTCACTTCCAAACATTAAACATTTTGAGATGCTTATTAAGTAACTCTTAATAGTTTCGCTGAATAAGTTGGTTATTCAAATCATTTACCAAAGGGATGGTGTAATTGTTAATCCTCCAGAATTTCAGTCTTTACTCCAGCCTCAAGGTAAGAAGCCAAAAAAAATCATCTTGTCACTTCCCATAATAGCAGTCAAGCTATCAATCTTAATTTTTATTGAGCTTCAGAGGGAGAAATCATTTGTAAAAATGTTTCATTTCAGTGACACTGCTGTAAACATTTTTATAAATTTAATGATAAGATGGTGTGTCTTCTAAAAACTATCAAAGCCTATAACCTCAACCTCCACTTTACTGTAATGAAGTACGCACACTTTCCCCTTCCACTGTATCTACAACTCAAAGTGCTATACGTTATACATAAACTAATTTCAGAATCCTCCCAAGATGTAAAAACAGAATAGCTATTATTCTGAGCATATAAGGAACAACATAGTGATAAGTTCTCTCTCGGTTTTCTTTTCATCTCCCATATCAGTAGCTTAAATCTGCAAAAGCTGAAAACCTCAAAACACTAATAAACATGCAAACATAGGTCTATTCACAGTACCATTCATTACTCAAGGAAAAATTTGCACCCAAGCTGCACATATGTACCAGACAATTCGAGGGATGATACCTTGTTATTCCAACATGAGACACTGAGAATGGAAGACATTCCCCAAAGCACTAAGCCTACTCTTAAGTAGTGGGATGAGACAGCCCTTTACTCCCTCTGGGTGGTGTCTGACAAAGTTGAGGGAAGATACGGAATTTTCCTTTTTGGCAGCAGTAATAAGTATATTGCTACCACAACACTTATGCAAAGAATACTAGGGCCAATAATTTTTGCCATCCTCTAGTGATAAGGAGAAATCTCCCTCAGCTTGTGGATAAATGGGGTATCAGTGAGAAACTCAATCTTCTGCTATCACCAGGTATTACAGAAAGTGTACCTTTAATGTCCCCAGCCAAAATAGTGACAGATATAGCTGGTCAGATGGAAGGCTCTAATAATATTCAGAGACTCATAATATTAAAATATGCAGGTTGCAATTGTAAATTATTTTCCATACAGACAAAAGAGAAATATCTCAATATTTAAATAGTTCCAAGAAATAAACTTCAGTGATGACATAAATATAACTGAGGAAAATTTCTAATTGTATGTGATATAATGTTTATTATGTATATATACATAATTACCTCATAAAATTCAATAATAATTAAAATGCAAATAAAGATGAAGGCATGAAGCTAGAACCTCCATGATAAATTGTGCCTTTAATCAGAAAAGTAACTCTTTCTCTTTCTCTTTCTTTTTCCCCCATGTGAGGAAATAGCAAGGTGTTTCATATTACATTTAAATTTTACTCCTGGGATCTTATTACAGGAAAATGCTCAGGTTCAACCAAAAATTTATGCATGAATATTTTAGTTGCTGTACTCTCAAGAGCCAAAACATTGAAACAACTCACAAGTAGGCAAATAGTTAAAACGTGTTGCATATTTTGGAATACTACTGAGCAATAAAAAGTAACAAACTGTTAAAGTATGCATGGCCTTGACTGAATTTCCAGGGAATTGTGCAAACAAAAGAGTACAATAGTGCCATAATATTTAGTGTGTGGTTCCATATATATAATATTCTTCAATTGGCAACATTATAGAAAAGAGATCAATGAAACTCTAGAAAATACATTGTTGCCTTTGAGGGGTTAAAGAGGGAGCAGGGTGGAAGAGGAGTAGGTATAACTGTAAAAGGACAACATGAAGAGTCACTTTGTGTCTGGAAATGGTCTGTATTGTAAATGTTTCCATGTCAATAATGTGACTGTGTTATTATTCTATAATTTTGCCACATGTTAGCATCATGCTAATTGCAGCTCTAAATTATTGTCAAAAGCTAAATGAGAATCTACTATTATTCTTAAATGAAAATATAAAAATTAACTTTAGCATGTAAAATTAGTGTCAGAGATGTGTTGCATAAATCAAAGTACTTGTGTGCTCATATATAAGGCTATTTTCATAAATACAATAAAGCAAAATATTTGGTGTCATAAATTTAAAATAATAAACATGAATTATTCTTAAAATATCCATGTAGTTAATAGAAAGCATAATTTCAATAACATTTTAAAATCTGATAAATTAATATAACAACAAAATTATTTACTATTGTATTCATATCAAAAACTCCTTTGCAAAGCAGAAAATTAATATTTTTTTCTTGAAATAAGTATACGTCTGTAGAACTGTGAGTAATTCTGAAGACCTTTGGTTTAAGTAAATCTAAAATCTGAGAAACAAAAAAATTAGGGCAAATGTTTATAATGCTAAACACATTTCTGTTTATCTCAAGGAAACTCCAAATTTCTAATATTGTTCAATTTCATATGAGGATTTTTAAATGTGTGCAATATCCTCGCGTGATTCCTACTCCAATAATAGATTATTGCAATGTTCAGAGCCACCAAGGTACATACTATTATAATGAATTCAAACCAGATTCATGTGAGTCATAAAAATATAATGGTAATAATATAATGGTAATGATGATAAAGTAACTTGCACTAGGTCAATGTAGTGAGTCAGTAGTAAATGTACTTGGAAAATTTAGGTGTGCAGCCCATCCACTAAATCATGCTGCCCCTTCAATTTTACACACTCAATAATAATGCATATTCATTAAACATGAAAGAGAAAAATTAAAAAGCAGCACTTTCTAAGTGCCTAAAGGGGAAGAAATGATTTTTACTTCTTGTCATTTTCCTTCTTCAACTGTGGTATTACCTTAAATATTAATCTCCTTTATTATTACTAAAACTGTTGGCTTTAATTGACTGCCTTTTACATTTTTTTCTATGCTTAGAGGAATAGAGAAAATTTAGTAGCCATATCAAGAGAAAATACAATGGCGCAGTTTGTTATACTTGCTATAACAAAGTACTATGAACTCAGCAGATTAAACCACAAAAACGTATTTTCTCGTAGTTCTGTAGGATCCAAGCTGCACATCAGTGTGTCAGCAGCGCTGGTTCCTCCTGAGAGCTTCAAAGACAGGTCCTGTTTCAAGTATCATTTCTTGGCTTGTAGATTTCTGTCTTCTCCACGTGTTCTCACTGTTCTGTCTTCATCTATTTCTCTGTGAGTCATCCTTAGAAGAACATCAGTCATTCTGAATTAGGCTCTCCTAATAAACTTGTTTTAGTTTAACTGGCTGTATGTCAATCCTCTATCCAAACATGCTCACTATTGCAGTATTGTAGGTTTGGATTTCAACACATAAATTTGGGAAGTTACACAATTGAATCTGCTACAGATTCAGTATCTCATATTCTGTTTCAGTGAAGACATGAGATTGACAATAAAAGAAGACTGATTGTAGTGATTTACAACTTTCCTTTAAGAACACAAGTTTATGGACCTAGAGATGTATTTAACTTTGACAGTTACTGACATGTTTTATGGAATAAAAGCAAGTTATTAGAAGAAGTATTCTCTGTGTGTGATAGAATTGCAAATGTCATTATCAATGATAACAATCTTAAAATGTGGCAATTAACCTTTTAAAATGTGTTGAAAGGATACTGTGGATTCAACTGAAAAAATTGAAAACACAAAATATATATCCATATATATTTTCTAGCATACCTCATTTAGAAAACAGAAAAGGGAAAACTTGATGCTGTTGTATTTCAGGATCATCCAGTTTTCTCCTGAAGTTAAAAGGTTCATAAATTAAGCTAGTTCATACTGATTTGATTAAGAGACTACTAAGTTTGAAATATGGGCTCTCTTTAGTTAAAGGTACAAAATAAAAAGACATCTGTCTTCCTATCTCTTATCTTTTGAAAAGAAAATTAATATTACAAAAAGTAAAACTGCCAGTCAATGCCCAATTCATTAAGCATTGAAATTCACTTTTAGTATTAGGTACATAGCACTATAGGTTGTGAGTACATTATATAAAAATTAAAGGACAGAAAAATCAGTCATCCGTATTTAACTTGTCATGCCAGCTGGGTTTGGCTAATATAATATATCAAATAAGGTACTGTGTTTCAGTTTTGTCCTAGCCTTATTAATGCTCTCTAAACTCATAAAAATTACTGTATTGTTGGTCAAAGGCTCCTGTGGTGTATACAAAAAAAAGGAAGGTGAAGAGTGAGAATTAGCATATATGACCTGTAATAGAGCATATTTAATCAACTGTAAAGTTAAAAAAAAATATGGTATCAGTAGTTCCCAACAGCCTTGTAAAATGTTTATGTGGTGCAGAATTCAATAATATGGAGAAAAATCCTACCAACTTTTTGTAGCCTGAGGAATGAAACAGTCATTTACAGGTTTGAATGCTTGGGACATAAAAATAAAACAAACTGCAAGAATGAAAAGGCTGAGTTCTCATACAATGTGCTAAACATGACTGGTTCTGCTATTATAATATTGTGTTATAATGTTATAAGGAAGCAAAATAGCATTTACAATATACAATAGTAAATGATAAATATTGTTTATTGACATTATTTTTAAAATATAAAATATGGGCTAAGTGTATCATGTGATACTAGAATGCAGAGGAAATGCTTGAGAGTAATGTGTATAATCTATTGATAGAATCACATATAAATGTATAATATGGTTTCTGGTCCTTATTTTGGAAAATATATCCCAAGGGACAAGACTTTTTTTATTTCACCTTAGCTTGTGTTTATGAAAAAAAGATAATTTTTATTGGAAAAATTTTAAATATTTGATAGAGATCATAAAGGATCCTCTGGGGAACAAAGCTTTAACTGAAAGATCATTTCATCATTTAATAAATTAGTTCAACTGAATCTTTAAAATTTTGAATGTGCAGTGATATGAATTTCATAGTTACATTTTCTGCTAGTTATTAGAGTTAAAAGCTGTGTGGTTTTACTACAAGTCCATAACTCACTAAACACAATTCCGAAGCACACAAAAAATTAAATTTTTACACAAATCTGTAGGCAACAAAACTTATCTTAAAGGACATGCGATAACTTTCACACTGGTTTGAGAATTCCACATATTTTTCTGAGTGACAGAAATATGTTGGTATTACAAACCATACTGGAAGTGTTTTAGGATAGAGGCATGCACATGGAGAATAGGTAAAAATAAAATTGAATCCTGAGATATAGTCTCCTGAGTTTGGAGTAAAAGTCTGGCTAACTTCAGACAAATGTAATATGATAAACTTTTATTTGTGCAAAATCATGTTATTCACCTCAGTGCTATAAATTAGTTACTATCATGTTCATTGAACTGTTGAGAAAAACTTACAACTGAGGATTTCACTGTCAAATTTGTCACAACTAAAAGTTGTACAGCTAATTTGTCATATGACTTTATCTGAACTCTCTCTAGTTTTATTTTCAATTTTTTTATTTATTCATTTGGGGTTATTTCTAGAGATATTTTTGTAGCACCAACCCAAATTTATACAAATGTAAACTCCAGTATGGTTAAAATAGACTGACTAAAGTAAATTCACTACACAAATATCCACTTTGGGATCTTTAAGTCAGTATATTGATCTTGCAATGATACTGTCTACATTCTTTATTATTACCCATATCATACCTTTTCAATTATGCTCTTATATAGTCTCATACATTTGCCTTTATGACATTTTTGGTATACCTATTCAAATTTTTACTAAAGTTAAGAAGATATTTTATTTATTTATTTATTTATTTAGACTCCAGGTATTGAAATCATGACCTTGTGCTTGCCAGGCAGGCGCTGTGCTGCTGAGCTATATACCCCCGGCAAGGAGATACTTTATTAAGGCTGTTACTTTTCTTATGGTTGCTAAAATATTGTGTGTTTTTTAGAGAGGTGAGGTTCTTGTTTCCTTGTGGAATATATAGGAGAATAGATTCTCTATAAATCATAAACATATCTAAGTGTCTTAGCAATCAGAAAACCATAAAGTATATACGGTTTAATTGATATGAATAGTGTCAGTAAACACAACTAAAGATGACATTTTCAATAACATGCAAAGAATGAAAATTAATTAGCTTATGTCTCAAATGAGCAGGGCAGAGATCAAGCTTGTAAAAAACAAAGATATAGTAGGAGAACATATAAAATCAATTATATGCTGGAAAATAAATTACAAGTATGAATCTAGTTTTATATACATACATATCTATGCACACATACATATATGTCTGTGTATAAAATAAAAATGTGTAAGAACTTTAATTATCAACAGGTTTATTTGACATTTTTTATTGGTGTCATGAATGTTGTGATTCAGAACATCTTGGTAGAATACAGTATAATCCTTGAAAACAAACTGCCAAAATCATTTGTCAATCACTCTCAAAATTTTTAAGATTTTATTTTCACAAGTATGATATCGAATTATTTGGCTCTACTGCAGCAAGAGTAATCTCATAATTATTATTTTTAAGATGTTGTTTTTTATGCAATAATTCTGAGTTAGGAGAATGTAGAAAACAACAAAATAAACCAAATAATATGTAAGCCCCTGCAGAAATCTGATTATTAACAGAAACTGTTACAAATTGGGAGAGATATAAGCTGTCACAAAATTATCAATGAAATATTTTAGAATGCCTATGTCAGATTCCTATTTTATTATTATCATAAAAGTGCAAAATATTAAAACATACCAAGTTACTATTGTAGAAAATGAATGATAGACATAAAAACACAAGCATATATTTGTGGTCATGTAATGTTTTTAGTAACAAAATAATCATGCTACTAATTTCTCTGAAAACATACTCTAAAATTATAGACCCAAATATCCATATGTAATTAAATACTTTAAGTACCTTATAAGAATAGATTTTTTAAGCCTCTCACTGATTATTTAGGAGGCTACCAAAGATTCAAACTGATGAATAGGAAAGAAATGCACAGAATTGCATGAAGTAAATACACTCCTATTAATAGTAAACAAAGTTCAAGATCTTTAAATTTCCATTTACCTTTCTTTTTTTAATTCATGTATTTTTATTATGTGGCATATCTATAAAATACAACAAATATAAGTGAAAGGAAAGACAAAGATGAAGAACAGAAGAAAAATGTTTTTTAAAAATCAAGTACACTGGAGTGTGGTCTCTACCTCTTCTAACTGCTGTCTTAGGTAACAATCTGTAACATGAAGATAGTAACACTTACTTTAGATGGTGTAAGCGCTAAATGAGACATTCAGTGAGCAACACAAAACACAAAAATAAAGGAAACCGTAGTTCACCTTGCTAAATTTTTAAATAAAAGGTTTTATAGATGTTGATGTCTCTTTGCTCTCACAGAGTTAGATAAAGCCTATTGCTATCCTTCCTCAGTGAGGCAGACCTTTATGTCATCAGTTTATCTTTTTAAAAACATTATTCAATATAGATATTTTAAATAGCTTTTAATAATTTTTCTATTAAGCAGAAGTTATTAGCAAATAAACATACATGTCATCTGATACTTTTTCAAATGAGTATCTGTGTTCAAGTTGATATATTTTAGGAAATACCTTTAAATTAATTTAATCCAGGCTGTTTAATGGGAGCAGATAATTATGCTGGTAAATAAATTTTTTCTTGGGGAATAATTGTGGAGAATTTAAGAGCTATGATGTAAGTCCGTGGTCTCTCATATGCTGCCCAAAATGATTTTTTTCTGTTTTTTGTTTTGTACCAAGGGTTGAATTTGTGACCTTGTGCTTGCCAGCCAGGCACTTGTGCTACTAAGCTAAATCTACAGCCCTAAAATGATTATTTTAAAAATAATTCATTGTACATGGTACAGTAACCAGAAGTTACAAAATACAGAGAATAGAATCATAATTATAGTGATAAAAATTAGCGTATGTATCATCTCACATAGATACCCATTTGTGTCTGTGTGTGTGGCAAGAACAATTAACATATAATTAGTTATCAACAGTCCCCAGTGCAATAGCATTAGCTGACTCATGTAGTATATTAGGTCTCGACTTGTTAATCCTACATGTCTGCTACTTTGTATCATATGAACTGTATTTTCCATTTATTTTTCTCTTTATCTCCTGAGAATGACTAGTCTGTTCTCCAATTTTGTATATTCAAATTTTTTATTTTGTAGATTCTACAAATCAATGACATTATGCAGTGAATTTCTGTGTTTAGATTATTTTCTTGTAGCATAATATCCTCCCAGTTCTTGTATTTTGTGTGAAAGAGCAAGATTTCTTTCTCTCTTTAGGCTGATCACTATTTCATTGTAAAGACTGGAATTGCTTTATTCATTTAGCAGCTGATCGATAGTTGTTTTCACTCCTTACTTACTGTGAACAATAGTGCCATGAACAGGGAAATACTTGTATTTCTGAAAAACTGATTTAATGTCCTTTAGAAATACACCAGATGAGAGGCTGCTGTACTATATAGTACGTCTATTTTTAATTTTTACAAGGAACTTTTAGACTAGTTTTCCATAATGGATGTACTAATACAGGTTTTCATCATTTTTTCTTCTCATCCTTGCCAATGCTCAATATCCCTTGCTTTTTTTGATAGTAGCCATCTTCTTAGAGAATGGGGCCATATTTGATTGTAGTTTGAGTTTACATTTCTCTGATGATTAAGGATGTTGTGTACTTTTTCATTAAACATTCATCTGTTTTTTTGGTGCTTTATCTTTGAAAAAATATTGTTCAGATAATCTGTCCACTTTTTTAGCAGGATGATTTTTGTTCAATTGAATTATATGGCTGTACAATAAACTGTGGGAATTTGCCCCTATAAAATGTATAATTTGGGGCTTGGGATTTAGCTCAGTGGGCCAATCACCTGCCTGATAAGTGTGAGGTCCTCAGTTTGAACGCTGTACCAAAACAAACAAAACAAAACCAACAAACAAAAAACGATATATGATTTGCCAAAAAATTTCTCCAATCCCTAATTTTATTTTTTATTCTGTTAATTATTCATTTGCTGTGTAGAGACTTTTAATTTTGATGTAGCATTCTTCCTTCCCTTCCTCCCTCCTTCCCTCCCTCCCTTCCTTCCTTCCTTCTTTCCTTCCTTCCTTCCTTCCTTCCTTCCTTCCTTCCTTCCTTCCTTCCTTCCTTCCTTCCTTCCTTTCTTCCTTGTTGCTCATGTAGGCTGAGATTTTGGTGTAACATCCAAATAAATTGTGTAGATGAATGACAAAGAAATATTTTCTGGTTTTCTTCCTCGAGTTCTATGGATTCAGGTCTTATATTAAGGTATTTTGTCTATATTTGAGTCATTTTTGTATATGGAACAAAATAAAAATTCAATTTTATCTTTTGTGTGTACAAATTGTGTTTTCTCAGAAACATTTATTGAAGAAATTACTTGCTCCCAATTATGTTCTCTTGAAGGTTTTGTTAACAATTATTTTATAATATTTGTCTTCCTATTTTTATAATTCTATATATTCAGTGGGTTTCTATGTACTTTAAACCAGTATCATAGTACTATAGTTGTATAATATATTTTTAAATAACCAAATGAAATGCCTTCAATTTTGGTTCCTTTTGATGTATTGCTTTGTCTACTCAGAATCCTTGGTGGTTTTATATAAAATTTTCATTACTTCGTATTCCAGTTATAAATTGAAATTTTGAATCTGTGTATATCATTGCATGGTATATTCATTTTCATGCAAATAATTTGTATCTATAAACCTGAGGCATTTTTTTTATTTGTTTGTGCCTTTAATCTTTCCTCACTGTTTAGTAATTTTATTAAGAAACTTTTTCACCCCTGTAGTTAAATTAAAACATGTTTCCATGTTTTATTAAGGTATATTAGTTACACAGATTAATGTACAATGTGCATATCACTGTGATATTTCAATACAGGCATGCAGCATGCATTAATTAAAACTAGGCTCCCTTCTCACTTCACTTTCCAGTCTCTAGTGATGACTGCTCTACATTCATTCTGACTTTTTAAATCTTCCACATTAGAGGAAGAACAGATACTAGTTATCAGTCTATGTCTCTGTACTTTGACTGCTACTATTCTCCAGTTCCATCAATTTTATTGAAAGTGACATTTCTGTCATTGTATGATTGAGATATGTTGCATTGTGAATATAAACCGTATTCTATTTATCCACACATATTTTTAAAGTAATTAAAGTATTTATGTTTTGTAATTTTATCAGTGGTATTATGTTCTTGATTTTTTGACTCAGCTGTTATTTGTTTAAAGAAATAGGGCTGACTTTTAAATGATGATCTCTGTCCTGTACCTTTAGTGAATTCATTTATATTTTATAACTCAGGATTTTTCTTTTATTTTTCTACATATAGGATCACGACACCTGAATATAGAGAAACTTTTACATCATTCTTTCCTTTAATTTATTTTTCTCTTGCATGATTTCTCTTGTTAGCATTCTCAGTATTATGTTGAAACAAATGGAAAACTGTGCACCTTCTCTTTACAGTAGATATTAGAGGGAAATATTTCAGTTTTCTCTGTTAATTAAAATGTCAGCTGTAAGATTTTTAGGTGCTGTATTCTATTGCAAAAATTTTTATCTATGTCTAGTTTATTGAGAGTTTGTAATTGAAAAAAGTTTAGAACTTTGTCAAATCACATTTCTGAATTAACATGACTGTGTGGTTTATGTTTTCCTATCTGTAGATGTGATGTATTAATTAATTTAAATATGTTCTGCATCTTCTTTGCTGGAGATATTTCTCCTTTGATCATGAAAGTTTGTTAAACTCAGTTTGATAATCTTTTATTGACCATTTTTGTCCCAAAGTGCATTACCAATATTGAACTATATTTTATTTTTTTATGTGTGTGTTTCAGATATTAGTGATACTGTACCAAATAATGTGTTCAAAAGCATGCCATCAAATTCAATTCTATTGAAAGACTTTTTCAAACATTAGCATGTAACCTTTTTTGTATATTTGGTAGAATTCAGCTGAAAATATTTTACCCCAAATTATTTTACTGAAAGTAGTTTTAATTAATATTTTGATTTTTTTTCATGTGATTTCCCAGATTTGTATTTCTTACAATTTTGGCCTTGATATTCTTTATAGAGAAATACAACCATGCCAAGTATTACAAGAAAAATCTATTGTCCCTTTGTTCTCAAACTTTTGACATTTGAGTTCCTAATTGTCCACTAATAATCTATTCACTTATGAGGGATTAGTAACAATTTAATTTCTCCTGTAACTTATTTTCATCTTCTCTCTTGTAATTTAATATAATCTATAGTCTGTTAATTTTGCTTCTTATTTAAATTAACTTTTAGTTATATTGATTTTATGTTCCATTTTCTACTTTATTTGTTGTTGCTTTGTTCTATTTTATTTCCTTCTTTCTGTTAATCCTGGATTAAATTTGTATTGTTTTTCTAGTTATTTGATGTGTGGCTTTAGATTAATTATTTGAGATGTTATCTACTTTTAATGTAGGCATTTATCACTATAAAACATTACTATTAAATGTTTGTTTGCTGCACTCAATACATTTGTGTATGTTGTACTCCCATTATTATTAACGATAATTTTCCAATTTCTGTTTTGATTTTACTGAACCCATTGGTTGGTCAAGACCATATTGCCTGATGTTTTTGTAATTATAAATTTTACAAAACCCATCCATATTGATTTCTAGCTTCCATACTGTTGTGGTTAGAAACAATACTAGATAAATTATTAAAATTTTAAATTAATTAGTTAAGTCACTAATGATCTATCATATGTACTGTTTGGATAATATTCCATATGTATTTTAAACTAATACTAGATGAAAGAAAAATAATTTTATATGTGTCTATTGGATCTATTTGATCCACTTCAAGTCCAGTTCCCCTGTACCTGGTTCCATAATTTTTTGTCTTTAAAATATTGGTGAAAGTGGGTTAGCGAGCTCACCTACTTCTGTGAAATTGTTATGCATATCTCCATTTCCTTAAAATGTGGCTTATATTGCACTCATCTGTTGTTTATATAATTGTAAATGTCTTATACTAGAGAAACCAACAGAAAATAATAATTTTTTGTTCCTTGTGATAGTTTTTGACTTAAATTTTATTTTGTGTAGCCATACCTGCTATGTTTTAATTAACAATGCCTGATATTAGTAGTTCAGTCCTTTTACTTGAAGTCTAGATATTTTTAAAGCTAACATGAGTGTAATTTAAATGCCATATAGAGCAGTTGGACCTTTTTAAAATTTCTTCTACTCAGACACTTTATTTTTGTTTTCATAATTGAATTTACTTATAGTCAAGATTTTCTTGTTAGGTAAATGGCAGTTATACTTTGTTGTTATATTTTGTTAATTGTTTTTGTTTTTACTTTGCTTTTTATTGTTTCTTTTTTTCTATATGTATAATATTGTGATTTTGTTTCGTTTAATATCAGGAATCAAACTCAGGACCTCATGCTTGTCAGGCAGGCACTGTGCTGCTGAACTACACTCCCAGATTTTAATATTGTGATTTTTTTGTGATTCTCTGCTTTTTTATCATAGTTTTTGCTTTTTGACTATTATAAGACAGGTCATCTGATTGCATAGTTACATAGCACATGATTGTATACATGATTGTATAGTTATAATAATCTATTTTAAACTGAGAATAACTCAAATTTAGTTACATAGAAATCTCTGAACTTTTATCCTTTTGAAAAAATGTGTATTTTTATGTCATTTTAACTTTTTACATGGTGTATATGTTAACAAATTGTTATGAGTCCTATAGTTAAATGTTTTATCTTTTTACCTTTGTCTTACATGTATAAATTAATTATATAATAATTTGCGTGTTAATTTTAGCATCTCTTTGTTTAAGAGTTACAGTCACATCCATAGTCTGTGATCTAAATCACACCTTAGTTGCTTAGTTCAGAGGACAAAGATAAGGCTGTGAATCCACTCTGATTACAGAACAGTCATGATATGATGTTGGGAAGGAAGAAGTGCTGTGGAGTATCTGACACCAGAGAACTGCTGCACTTTAGGATATAAAATCAACAGGACATTGTCCACTCATGCCCTGAGGAATTAGTCCCCACCTAGTAATGGCTCTTAATCCTGGGACAGTAGGGTAAAGAGCAGTTCCAGGCTCTGTGAGGTTATATGCAGTGGCATCAAGTCCTAGGAATAATAAGGTGCATTTATTATCAGCATCACAGGACTTGGGGCAGCAGAATATTGATGTTGCCTTGTACAGATGCACAGCACCTTATCAGCTCAGCCTCTTGTTGGCTGTGGTGAGGGTTAACCCAATTTTGAACAGACAGAACATGCTAGTTGTCACCCAGTGCTCTTTTGGTGGGAATGTAGAATGACATGTCGAGATGGTCCAATGATGTACTGCAACTTGGTTTGATTCATTTCTGTTACCTGTGTGGTTGGGCACCAAGTACTTTTATTAAAACTATTTTTGTCAGTAAGAAATAATTCCACAACTAGACACCATGCCAAAATACTGATGACATACTCCTTGATAAACAGGGCACTGGATTACTGCGTTTAGAAGTAATACTTTTTTATCACAACACATTGGATTTACCTGAGTCATTCCCAACAGTCTTACCTGGAATCCCATAGCAAGCATAGAATTTCAGATGTATGTCTGATTATTGAAGTAAAATCTGCATTTTAAAATGGTTTTGAGCTGTGTATTGATATTTAAGAAGCAGAGAATTTCTTTTACATAAAACCAAAGCTTATGAGAATTAGAAATAGATCAGAAATATTTTAGAGTCATGAAAACAAAAAGGAGTTATATGACAAACTAAACGAAAAGTAATCCAAAAAGAATACTGGATTTATGTGACTTATAATATATTCATATTCCTTCTTTCTCACGCTTAGGATATATAAATATCATCTTCTCATATAATCATACCACAAATCCAGTATTTGCTCTTAATCATTCTCTTCTCTTCGCAGTCTGAATATGATCCACAGGCAAGTGCTGCTAAATTTACTTCTGCATTTACTCAGTTTTTTACACCTTCATTCTGAAAATGAGTCCACACTAATAAAGACAAATCTGATATGAAAACTGATATTAAATTCCTCTTTATTCACATTCTATAAATTCCAGTTATCCATAAGATCTTACTGTATAAATTTCACCTGAATATTCCAACACAAATAAGACAGGAAGGAATGCACATTTTGCAGGTCAAAATCAAGTTAATAAAGCCTTTCTGGATATTTCCTGGGTGAAGAAAAAAGTAAAATAAAACGTGATTTTTTTGCCAACATGTCAGAGGAGCAGAAAAAAACTCCCAAAACTAATTGCAGATCTGATAGTTGAAATGAGTGTTAGGGATGAGTAAGTATTTAACACACATTTGCCAAGTGGGTACATTCAAGTGATGGGGAGGTGGAGTTGTGGTACTCAGAATTTCTTAGGCATAATGACTTGAATGTTATTTTCTTTAAAATGTTTCAAATTACAGGAGAGACTGAAAACAATGGATATCAAGAGTTTAGACCTTATCCTGGAGTAAGATAGAAGCCCTCACACCTTTCCTTTACAAGTGATATCTTGTTCCACACTGTAAAATATTTCTGTTTTGTTCATGTGAAAATTTCTCTGGTAAGTCTGGAGGAAAGAGGCACAGATAGGTAAAGTACAACTTCACAGTATAACTAAGATAATGAAACCTTCAGCTAAGGATAAACAAATGAGAATATAAAGGAGAATAGTTAATCTAAGATTGAGGAAATGGAATATATAAGGTTGGCAAATTTAGATGTTTCATTAAAAGGCACACTCTTTAAAACTTCTGAATTGGCAAAATTATGGTATATTTCACTAAGAAAATGCATATACAATCAGAGTTTTGACTGTAGACCCACCAACAGTAACTGTGTGAGATGAAGAAATTGTCTAACACTATGTCCTGCACCGCATTAAATCAATTTCATTTCTAAGTGTAAATCTTTTTGAAAACAATGGTGTCAGTATACTGATGACCATTTAATCTGAATGGGATTCTGTATAGAAAGTATGCTTTATAACAATGGCAATCTTGAGACACAGTGCATGATAGTCACAGTATTACATACTGTCATGGTTTATGTCAGTGGCCCCCAACCCCCATGCTTTTGCGTTATGCGTTTATGATTGGTTCATTGTATAGCGCTTGGATTGCAGGTGTAAGCACCAGCCTAGGAGTGGAGCTAGGATGTGATTTAATGTCAGGAAGAAGGCGTGTCTCTCTCTCTTGCTGGTTTCTGCCTTGCTGTTTGCAGCTGCCATGAATTGCGGCCCTGCTATGCCACACTACCTTGGAGCCTACTGAGTATGGACAGAGACCTCCAAAATCTGTGAGAAATAAGCTTTCCTTTCCAAACTTTGGGCATCAGGTACTTTGTCTCAGCAATGAGGTAAAAAGTAACTAAGAAAGAATTTGGCATCAAGAGTGGGGTCATTGCTGTGACTATACCTGACCATGTTTTTCGAGAGGCTTTGGAAATAGCTTTTGGGCAAAGTTTGGAAAGGTTAGGACATGTTGCCTGGTTGCATAGAGCTGGAGAAGCTTAGGCTCTTCTGTAGAGGAGATTCTGGTCAGAGCTCAGGAGACCAGAAGGCTGACAGAAAGCCTGATGGTAAAGACCAGGACTGGGAGGTTTCTGCTGGGAAGAACAACTGCATTGGTTGTTGGACTCCAAAGGATATGTGTTATGGTTTGGCAGAAAGTTTGTCTGCATTTTGCTCATACCTAGAGACTTTGCCTGAGACTGAGATTAAGAGCAGTTGACTGACTAATCTGGCAAAGGAAATGTCAAGGCAGTTGAATGTTGAGGCTGTGGCATGGCTATTGTTGGGTGCTTTTAGCCAGCTTTGTGTTGCAAATCAAGAGCAAAGAGCCAAGCAGGATAATTTAAAACACTGTGAGTTTGGCCAGAAGGAAAACTCCAGTAAAACTGTGGATTGTAAAAATAGAGCTGAGACTCTGATTGCTGAAAAGAAACATAGAGTTAAGAAAGATGGCCATGGGCATCCCAAGAAGCAGCAGGTCTCCACCCTTTGCAGCTTCAAAACTGCAAAAGTGAAAGAATTTGCTCAGAGAAAAAAGCTGCTGAACACCATGCTCCAGAATGGTGATGGAGGCCACATGAAGTTTCAGAATGGCATTGGACCCATGAGGTTCCAAAATGGTGGCAGCCACATGAGGTTCCAAAATGGCGGCAACATAGAGAAACTTTTCTTCACAATTAAGTTCACCAAGGCCAGTGATCTAGGCAATCAACCCCTACAGCCAAGAGAGAAAGGCCTAACTACTGCGCCAGCTGGCAGTAAACCTTGGTGGCATCCATATAGTGCTGATTTTAGGTGCAAGGAAAATGCACAAATTCTGAGGGTCAGATGGCTTCCACCATGATTACAAAAGGCCTGGGAGGCCAAGCAGTGTGCCCCTGAGAGGGAAATATGTAAAGATGTAAGGGTGAAGCCAAAGGTGCAGTGGAGACCCCAGAAGTTTGGAAAAGCCAGGAACGTGGATCATCCAAGGAAAGCTGCAAAAACTGAACAGGGAGGGTTTAGGAGAGAAGCTGCAGGAGCTGAAATCTCTGGAAGTGCCATGGGGATGGAATCACCCAAGCCTTTACAACCAGATTGCTTCAAATGCTGAGCATGGAACTCTAGGACTTAATGTTTGCCAGGCTGGATTTTGGACTTGCTTTGTTTCCAATACTTTGTATTCCCCTATTTGCAACTTTTGGAATGGTAATGTTTATCTTGTGCCTTTGCATTTCAGAATGTTTAACCTTGTTTCATTTGTACAGGAGTTTACAATTAAGAGTTTGCCATAGTTATCAGAGGAGACTTGGGACTTGGACTTCTTAGCAATGCTGAAAAATGTTAGGACTTTGGCAACTCTTGGAGACAGACTAAATGTCTTTTGTATAAAGGATGCACATGAGTCTTTGGGGACTGGGGTGGAATGTCGTGGTTTATGTCGGAGGCCCCCAGACCTCATGCATTTGCATTGTGCATTTGTGATTGGTTCATTGTCTAGGGCTTGGATTGGGGATGTGAGTGCTACACTGGTCTAGGGTTGAAGCAGGATGTGCTATAATGGCAGGAAGAAGGCGTGTCTCTCTCTTTTGCTGCTTTCTGCCTTGCTATTTGCAACTGCCATGAATTGTGGCCCCACCATGCCACCTGTCTTGAAGCCAACTGAGTATGGACTGAAACCTCCAAAAACTGTAAGAAATAAACCTTTGATTTCCCAAGTTTGGGCATCAGGTATTTTGGCTTAGCAATGAGTAAAAAGTAACTAAGACATATACTTTAAATTCATTTCTTTTAAACATGTGGCTAATCCTGTGTCATAATTTTATTTCATACACTAGAAAGTGAAATTTCAGAATGGTTAGATAATTTAACAAGTTGTACTGCTTTTATTGAATAAACCAATGTTCAACCCAGAGGTATCTAAAAGATATAATTCACTTGAGTCAGTAAGGATTCTTTTGGAACCAGATGTTAGCATCAAGAATATGAATTGTAGGAGAAAACATTTGTAAAGTATTGATCAAATATGGGAAACATTAGGGAGAATTAACAAGTGAAAAACAACAGAGGTGACTAGTTTTCTGGGAAAATGTAGTGCTAGTAACTGCTGAAATAATACTAAATGATGATATTAAAGAAGAAATTACATTCAGAACAGAAACACAGAAGATTGTATCCTATAATGACACAAAGAAATTAACAGGTAAATAATAATTTCCCAAGTTAAAACAAATACTAATATAACTTATATTTGTTCATGTGGCTTATGTGACAATTGATTTGCAAGAGGCAATAGTTGAACTCAGAAAGCTGTACCCAACTGCTAGTATTTACATATAGTGTCTCCCCAAGTTTCAGGTACTGAGGACTTGGTCCTCAATGCAGTCATTTCAGAAGTAAGACTTTTGGGAAAAGATTGGAAAATGAGTTTATAATTTCAGCAAAAGTTTAATTCATTGTTAGATTTTATACCTTAAATGGCTCAATCGGCATAACTGGATAATGGAGGTTCTTGGGGGCGTGGCTTTGGACTGTATGATTTGCCTCTTGACTTTTGCTTCTGACTTTTTCTCTTTCTTTCCTTTTCCTTTTTCATTCTTCCTCTCTTTCCTTCTTCTCCCTTTCTCTCTAGTTTCTTCTCTCTTTTGCTTTCTCTGCCATCTGACTTCTTTTTTCCTTCCTAGAAGCCATGAGTTGAGCACATTTCTTGTGCCATTCTGGCATCATGTTACTGCCTCATCACAGGCCTTACAAGCTATGGGACCAGCTGACAATATAGTGTGAAACCTCTGAAACCATCAGTCAAAATAAATATTTGTTTCTCTAAGTTGATTTGGCTTATATTTGATCACAGAAATGAAAATATGACTAACATAGCCACTGAGCAAAGTGACATAGTAACACAAAATCCACAGTTCTATCTAAAATATTTGAAACCTTCTTCAGTTTTGCTCTGTATGAGTCACAGCATAGACCTGCAGTGTGGTGACTTCCTGTCTGATTCCACGTTTTCTTTCTGCTTCACAATTGCTTTCAATCTGTAACTCTTCCATGACTCTTTCCACAAGCAAATATAACTTATGTATTAAAGACCATATTAATTATGATATTTGCATATTTTGAATCATTTAAGGTATATAAAAAGATGCTGATATTTTCACTGATAAAGACTTCCAAGGTTTTGAAAATCGAAACTATGAAGCATTTTGAGGCCAAAGTTTATAACTTAGCCACCATTTACACCAAATTATTTTGGTCAAAGCATAAAGGTAGCTCAGATTGAAGAAATGTGGAAAAGTTTTTCCTGGATAGAAGTGATACAGAAAAATTTTTAGTCATATGCAATCTATTAGAGGGTTATTCTAATGTGGTAGATAAAAATTATAAATCAGCTATAATTACAATTACTACAATATCTTTATGAATGACTGATAGTTAATTTTTAAACTGTAAATCAAATAAGTTATAACACACAAAACTGGTTTCAGTACCAGTGTATGAGTGCTGTGTGTATGTGCTCATAAATGATAGAGAGAGAGAGAGAGAGAGAGAGAGAGAGAGAGAGAGAGAGAGAGAGAAGAAATATGGAAGTTTCTTCTGGCATGTCAGGCAAATTTTTTTTCTTATTTATTAACCACAATATATGTATAGCAATAAATTACTGTTGTTTTAACTTTCATTCTTTTATTCATGGCTATAGGGCTTTTGGGATTGGCTTACTTACAAGTATATAATTTAACAAACTGTATCATAGCTGTACTCTATTTTTTTCCATGTTGAGGCCAAATGAAGCATGAATCTGTACAAGTTTCTACCATCAATAAGTGATATGATGCATATATGAACATTAGATGATCTGAAACATTTTCACTCTTTTCACAAAATTTTCTGTCTTTCATTTTCCATAATAATGGACACATGTAGACCTTTCCCACAAAAGTAAAATAAACAAAGAAAACTTAGCATGCTAAGCATTAGCAAACAAGAATCACAAATTGATAAACCCAGTTGTCCTAGAAAATGATTTATGTTGACAGAAATCTTGAAAATCTGCTAAAATGGAAACATACATCTGATAAGTTCAGGGTGATGACAGTTGAGAAAAGTGAACACTGTCTTCATCAGACCACAGAATTTGTGATTATCAGAATCTCTGTCAGAATCTTGAGAAGCACAGACAGGTCCCCTCCGAATCAGCCAGAGACAGATCGCAGTCTTCAGCTGAGCTTCTTTTGTGGCAATGCCATGACACCATCTGCCTTTTGCATGTCTTCCTGCTTTTTGAAGAGATGGAATCATCTACTGCACCATTTTATCCTGATGTGAGCAGTATTTTTGTTATTTTGTGCCTCTAACAAAAATATTAAACTACCTTTAGAAAATTGAATTAACAATTTGCTTTACAATTTCTCAAAACTGGACTTACTGTCAATGTCTTACACAATATGATAACAAATAAAAATATTGAATCAATGATTTTTTTAAAATTTGAGTCATTATAAATTTGGGAAAGCAAAATAAAAATGCCAAATGGAACATTAGCTTATTGTGAATTTATGGGGTCACACTTGAGAGGAAAATTTTAAATTATCTTTAGCTTCAGTAAAAATAAAACTTCAATTAATTATAAATATTGAATTGAAAATTTCTTATAACATACACTTGATACATTGTTAAGAAATAATATTTATGGTAATGAGGGAAAATTAATAATTAGTTAATCTCCTCCTGCCTGTTAAACTCAGAAGGTGCTTAAGCATTGAAATTTAGAGGAATAGGAACTTTACTGCTACTGTACTCAGCAGGAAACCAAAGAAGTTCACATTTGAAAGTAGATGAGATTTAGTTTAGATGGATTTAAGTAATCCCTCTAGTTTTCAAATGGAAATCTTTTGGGAATGTGATCCTAGACTAACTAAAAGAATTAAAGACAAAATTTTTGGAAAAAGAAAACATTTCATTAAGCCATTGGAGTAAATTAAATCAGAGAGGAAGAATATATGATTGAGAATATCAGAAAACCATAAGAAAATGAGGTAGCAATAAAAATCAGAAGGGAGGAAGAAATGAAGTTGTTATAAATAAAAAACTGGACTTTCTTAGCAGAGAAATGATTTTAAATGCAGACAGAGAATATAACATTGTATGAAGTAAAAAGTAAAAATTATTACATTGTATCATGTCTTAAAAGAAGTAAATATTAACATAGCCATTATCATAACGGCTACTAATTTTGTGTTGTGTCAAAAACTGTGAATCTCATTCTAACATTTCTTAATAATCCCTTCTACAAATTTCAAAGTCTGCATTTATGTAGTTATTTTTACCTTAAGGATTTATATATTAAAATGTTAAGAAATGTATTGCTATTAATGAAGCTTTTGTCAGCTAGAATGTACATTCAGTGAAAATAGCATCCATGAATATGGGGGAAATCATGACACTCTTATGTGAATCTAAGAGAATATGATACCAACATACTTTCCTAAAGTAATAGCTAAACACAATTCTATAAAGAGAAAGAACATGATGCAAGAAGGAATCTTGAAACACAAGACAGGAAAACAAGGATAATGGAGAAAGTGAAAACATGGGTAAAGATAATACATTTTCCCACTTATCTCAGTATATAAAACAAACCAGGTTAATTTCTATGGTAGTGAAAGAAAGCCAATCAGTGACAATCACATACTGCATGATTTCATTTATATAATATTTTTGAAATGGTAAATCTATAGAAACGAAAAAAATATCAGAGGCTTTTGGGAGTTAAGGGTGAGGGTAATGGTTGTATTTATAAAAAAGCAGTGTGAAGTATTCTTGTGATACAGGGTATAGTGTGTCTTGTTTCATCCATTTCAATCTCACTTGTGATACTGTACTTTTGTGAAAAGTGAAGAAAGGATATTTGACACATATCTCCTTTTTTTGCATTTTCCTATGTATCTAAAATGATCTCAAATAAAAACTTATTTAAAATATTTAATGAAAAGTAATAATGATAATATGAAAGAAAACACTTTTTCAATAAATTTTAAAAAGTATCTTGGTCTTCAGAAGAAAAAAACAAATTTCTTTTAGGCATTTCTGTAAACATAATTGTATCTGTGAAGATCTTATTTGTATAGTCAAACATTCTAATGATCATAATTACATTATAGATTGGTATGGAGGACTATAGGCCTCCATTTTTTATAGCCTGACATAAAAAATTGTGCCTCATAACAAAGAAAAGCATGAAAAAAGCTGTGAAATAGTGGCTCTTATTTCTATGTGATTGGCCAAACTAACTAAACTGTTATTTAGATTTTTATTATAAACATAATTTTATTTCTGAAATTTATTTTATGCTTATTGTTACTAATTACAAAAGTAATTAGTGTATATTATGGATCATGTGATTGAGGCATGGTACTTACTTCTTGCAAAGCTTAGATTTATCACCTCACATAAAATGACTATATTCATTATTTTAAAATGTTACTTTAACAATAGAGATGTTTTTTGTTTAACAGTTCAAAATCATAGAAAGAACATGTTAGTAGCTTCCAGAGATTATAAATTGGAATGGAATTTTCTACAAAAGGACAATATAAAGTCCTTTTTAATTTTATGCATATATCCAAAATTCCATGTAAGTTATTTGCATGTGGACACATACACATACATCAAAGTTCATACATCCTGATATAAATCAAAAGATTAATGGGTAACAGTCATTATTATTTTTGACAGTTGATCTTTTCTCAAAAATAATGTTTTTTGAAGTGAAAAATGATAATGTTACTAGAAGAACACTGCAAGAACCAAAAAAGTAATGGTAGCGCAGTTATGCCTTTACGAGAAAGCATCATTTTCAAAAACATAAAGTGTAAAAAACAATTTTAATTCAGACTGATTTATAGTAATCCAGTGCAGTTCCATTAACATTATCAATATCCAGGAAGCTGAACAAAAGATTTCTGTTATTATAAAGAGCAGCACAGAGGATTGCTGTAGAAAATTTCTAGCCTGCATGAAAAATGCATACCTCTTTATCACTAGTATTGAAATTGCTTCATATTGAAAAAGTCATCCATGAGAACCTCAATCATATTGATTCAGAAAAAGATAGTATACAGACATTTAGCTAAAATAACTTATTATCCTAAATTGTCAGCCTTGAACACCACTATAAACAGAGAGAAACAGAAAGGAAATGAGATGTGTTAGCGCTATGAGCAAATAATATAGTGTGATTCATTTTTAAAATAAAGAGGTTATTATACTCAGAGACAGAGTATCTGTGACAGATATATTTAATATAAGAGAGACTCTTAAAAATGAAGCTGAAAATATATTGAAATATCAATAAGCTATAAACTAGATTTAAATTCACTATTTGATAATGAAAGGTTAAACAGTCAACACAAGGTCAGTATAAAAATTTCAGACCACATTTCAAGGACAAAAGCAGTGTTTTTCTTCCTTGATATGTTCCTAATCCTGAATTAATGGAAGAACAATAATAATACCAGCTATTACATTCTAGTGGTCCTCCTTTGTGAGGCACTAATTTACACTACATTGATGAAGTAATCTTATGTCAACCTTCCAATTTCAATAATTCCCATCTCATTATACAATCAAGGATGCCTAGAGCGTAGCTAGTAATTTTCTTGCTGGAGATAAGGTAGCTGTTTTTTCTGCCCTATGATAAGTTAGAAAAAGCGTGTCATGAACTTTTTAAGAAGTTGTATTCTTACATTGGGATGGAAATTTATACAAGCTTATGCAAAACACATAATATATATATATATATATATATATATATATATTCACACATGTACATTTTTGAATAATTTCCAAATCTATTTTTCTGCATATTCTATTGTTCCATATCCATGTTTCATTGTAGTGTAATATTTGCTTTGTTTCCAAAATTTATAAGCTCTACAGTGGATATCAACACAATTATTGCCAAACCAATACAGGTCAAATTTATATTTAGATTTTGTCAGTAATTTTGCTCTATGTGAACATACAATACTAATGTTCACCTTAAGAACACATTAAAATTGTATGAAGCAAACAAAACACTTTAATCATTGCTACTTCTTATGTTTTAAAGATGTTTAGTAGTTCACTGCTAGTAGTGAAATTGTTACTCACTGAGTAATACATAGACAACTGTCATAGGTTGTCTTGTCTTTGAATGCTGGGACAGCCATTCTCAGACCATTCTCTATATTCTAAATAACTCATAAATCATTTTTAAAAAGATAATACTCTTTTAACCAATATTACTGACTGTATAAAGGAAATATGCAAAATGCACTTGTTATGATTTGTACAAGGGGGATCTGCCATATGTGACAAGTATCATAAAATAGTGGAAAATGTGAGTGTAATCACACAGCAAAGAAACATTGGATATAAATTTAAATTTAAAAGTTTTCATCTTGATAAGACAGAACATTCAAATTGTTAGAATGAAAAAACACATAGAAGTACAATAAATGCCAGTTCACTTATTAAAAGATTTATATGACTATCAAGAATCATTTAACAAAATACATGGAGAACAAGGCAAACATCCTAGTTTAGTGAGAGACACAAAGACTTTAACATTTTATCCTGAATTGAGGGAGAAATTCTATTGATGGAATATGTAAAGTGTGATAATATTATGGACTAAGAATTGAATGGCAGTCATATAGTGCTTATAGATAGATTTACAGAGTAGATGTAATTAAGCATAAAATAAAATGAAAGTCAAGATTTGGTAAAAAATAATGTTAAAGGAATGGTAAGAAGTTACAATTTTAAAGGCAGAGCCATAATAGTTTTTGATTATTTAAAAATAATCTGGGCTTGGAATTTAGCTCAGTGAAATAAGTATCTGCCTGGCAAGTGTGAGGTCATGAGTTTGATCCCTTGTACCAAAAAAAAAAAAAAAAAAAATCTTGGAGTCCCAGGAGCAGAAGGCATGCCAGTTGATTTACAGCATGCTCGGGGAAAGATGTGGGCCATCACTCCCAGTGCTTAAGACCCCACCTAGCATCCTAAAATGAGCAGAGGATGTATGGGAGGTCCCTGTGGTCCTGACTGCTTCATGCCCAGCAACCTCCATTCAGTCCTGGGAACTGAAGGTGCTGGAGGTGATTTCCAGTGCACCTGGGAAAGGTTTGGACCTTCTGGGACAGTGGGAAAGACTCTGCCCAGCATCCTAAATAATCAGCGGACTCAAGGGAGCTCCCCAAGGGCCTGACTGGGCCATGCCCAGTGATCTCCATTCAGTCCCAGGAACCAAAGGCACATGAGATGATTTACAGTGCACACAGGGGAAGCTTTGGAACACTGAAAGACTGAAATGTAATCTCAAACCTCCAGTCCATCCCAAACAAGCTGAGGAGCCATGTACATAGAAGAAAATATAAACCATACACCTGAAATGCCTGAAATGATGACAACTCGAGGAAGCTATAAAAGAACTCAAATCAGAAATAATCTCCCAGGTAAAAGAAGAAATTATAAATGTATTGAAAGAAATGCTGAACACTTCTAAAGAATACATAGTTAAAAAATTAGAAGAATAGTGCAAAAAGATGGAAACCCTGACTGAACAATATAAGAAACAAACAATGTATGAAACAGACTCAAAGAGATATACAGGAAATCAAAAATTCCATTGAAATTTGGCAAAACTGCCTAAACAAAAGGGAAGGTAGAATTTCAGACCATAAAGAAAAGATTGCAGTTAGTGAACAGGAAAGGTAAGATCTTTTAAAAATAACAAAGAATCAGGAAATGACAATTCGACAGCTGCAAGATGATGCAAAGAAAAACAACATAAGATTGATAGGGATAAATGAAAAAGAAGGGTACAACACAAATGAAATCAAGAGGCTATTTAAAGAATAGCTGAAAATATCCAAAACATGAGAATGGAAATTGACATATAGATCAATGAAGCATATAGAACTCCAAATAATAGTAACCAAAATAAAACTACACCCAGACATGTAATAATCACCATCCCAGAAATCCAACATAAGAACAGAATATTAAAAGCTGTTAGAGAGAAGAGAGAGATCAACAATAAAGAAAAACCTATTAGAAACACAGCAGACTTCTCAACACAAACAATGAAGTAAAGAAGAGCATGGAGTGAAGCATTTGAGATCCTAAAGGAAAACAATTTCCAACACAGACTGATGTACCCTGCAAAACTGTCCTTCAAATTGGATGGAGAAATAAGATACTTCCACAACAAAGAACAACTGAAGAACTTCATGACCACCAAACCAACTCTGCAAAGAATACTGAAAGACATTCCAGATAGACATAGGAAAAAACCACTAAGCAAAGCAGACAATTATACAGAGAGGAAAGGTAAAGAAGCAACAACAGAAAGATAACATGTTAAAAATAAACCAATATATATCAGTTATAATCATTAATGTACATGGCTTCAATTCACCAATTAAAAGAAACAGACTGGCAGCACGGATCAAGAAACAATGTTCAACCATATGCTGTCTACAAGAAACCCATCTAACCCAAAGGTTAACTCATAGACTGAAAGTCAAAGGATGGAAACAATATTTCATGTAACAGGAACCCAAAAGAAAGCAGGGGTAGCCATTCTGTCTGCAGACAATGTGAACTTCAAACCAAGAATGATCAGAAGAAATAATCACTACATACTAGTTAGGGGAAAACTTCAAGAGGAAGAGATAACTATCTTAAATATATATGCACCAAATTTGAGAGTACCCAATTATATAAAAAATATTAACAGAAATGAAAAATCAATAAGTAATAATACAATTGTAACAGGAGACATTAACATGCCATTGACACAAAGGGACAGATCAACCAGACAGAAAATCAGCAAAGAAGTAATAGAACTGAATCACACCTGTCAACAAATGGACCTGATAGACATATACAGAGTGTTCCATCCAACATCAGAATATACATTCATTTCACCAGTACATGGAATATTCTCTAAAATAGAGCATATAATAGCCCACAGAATATACTTAAGTAAATTCAAAAGAATTGAAATTACCCGTGTGTGTCATCGGATCATAGCACCATGAAACTAGAAGTTAATGATAAAAGAAACTGCAAAAACCACACAAACACATGGAAATTAAATAATATGCTCCTGAGCCATCAGTGAGTCACAGAGGAAATTAAAGAAGAAATTAAACAATATCTACAAGCAAACAAAAATATCAATACAACTTAACGGAATCTGTGGGATGCAATGAAAGCAATCCTCAGAGGAAAATTTATTGCAGTGAATTCCCACATGAGGAAAAGAGAATGCACACAAATAAACAACCTGATGCCACATCTCAAACATCTAGAAAAAGAAGAGCAGGTAAAGTCCAAGCCCAAACCCAAAAGAAGGGAAAAAATTATAAGAGCAGAAATTAATGCAGCAGAGAGTAAGAAAACAATACAAAGAATTAATGAATCAAAGAGTTGGTTTTTTGAAAGAATAAATAAAATTGATAAGCCTCTAGTCAACCTTATTAAAAAAGGAAAGAAAAACTCAAATTCATGCAACAAGGAATGAAAATGGAGAAATCACTATAGACTCTGTGGAAATACAGAAGAACATCAACACCTATTTCAAAAACCTCTACTCTCATGGGTTCGATAACACAGAAGAAATGGACAGAGTCCTAGAAACATATTAACTACCAAAGCTGGGTCAAGAAGATGTAAAACTGCTGAAAACGTAATTTCAATTAATGAAATTGAAAATGTAATTAAGTCCTTACCAACAAAGAAGAACCCAGGCCCAGATGGATTCACTGCAGAATTCTACAAGAAATACAAAGAAGACTTAATGCTGACACTCCTCAAACACTTTAATGAAATTGAAAGGGAAACCATTATTCCTAACTCATTCCTGGAAGCAAATATTACTCTAATAACAAAACATGAGAAAAAAACAACCAAAAATGAGAAAAACAGGCCAATCTCCCTAATGAACATAGGTGCAAAAATTCTCAATAAAATATTGGCAAACAGAATGCAAAAAATCATCAAGAAGTTTATACACCACGACCAAGTGGGATTCATCCCAGAAATGCAGAGATGGTTCAACAATGTAAATCAATAAATGTAATCCACCATATCAATTCAGCCAAAAATAAGAATTACATGACCATTTCTATAGATGCAGAAAAAGCTTTTGATAAGGTCCAACACTCATTCATGATAAGAACCTTACTGACAATTAGAATAGATAGGCTTTACCTCAATATGATAAAAGCTATCTGTGACAAACCAATAGCCAGCATCATATTAAATGGCCAAAAACTGAAAGCCTTTACCTTAAAATTAGGAACAAGACAAGTATGTCCATTATCACCTCTCCTATTCAATATAGTGCTGGAAATACTGGCCAGAAAAATTAGACAAGAGAGAGAAATAAAAAAGTAAATATAGGAAAAGAAGAAGTTAAATTATCATTATTTGAGGATGACATGATACTCCACATGGAGGACCCCAAAACTCCATTGAAAGACTCAGATCAATGGAATAGATTAAAAGATACAACTACAACTAAAGACACACTCAGCCATCTTATTTTTGATGAAGGGGCCGAACACTTTCACTGGAAGAAAGATAGTCTCTTTAATAAATGGTGCTGAAAAAACTGGCTCTCCATGTGCCAAAAACTAAAACTAGACTCATGCCTATCACCATGTACTAAGCTAAAGTCAAAATGGATCAAATATCTAAATAGTAAAACAGAAACATTAAAACTAATGGAAGACAAAATATGCAGAAATTTAGAATACATAAGGGTAGGTAGAGAATTCATGAACAAGAATCAAACCGCACAGGAAATACTTCCCAGAATCAATAACTGGGACCTCATCTTATTAAAAAGTTTTTGCCCATCAAAAGAAATCTCCAGCATAGTGAAAAGAAAACCCACAAAATGGGAAAAAATCTTAGTTAACTGTCCCTCAGAAAAAGGACTTCTGTCTAGAACATATAAAGAATTTTAAAATATCAGACCCCCGAAATTCAAAGACCCAATCCAAAAATGGGCATCTGTGATGAATACACAGTTCTCAGATGAAGAAATACAAATGACAAAGAAATACATGAAAAAATGTTCATCATCATTAGTCATTAGAGTAAACAAATTAATATTACACTGAGATTCCATCACACTCTAGAAAGAATGGCCAGGATCAAGAAAACTACCAACAATAAATGCTGGAGAGGCTACAATGAAAAAGGAACTCTTCTGTTCTGTTGGTGGGAGTGTAGACGGGTGCAACCACTGTGGAGGTCATTCTGGAGGTTCTTCAAAAACCTGGGATTGGAGGTCCCATTTGACCCAGCTATTCCACTCCTAGGCATATTCCCAGAAGAACTGAAAACATCACATCACAGTGATATATGTGCACCCATGTTTATAGCAGCACAATTTGTAATAGCCAGATCTTGGAAACGACCTAAATGCCCATCAACTGAGGAATGGATAAAAAATTATGGTATGTTTATACAATGGAGTACTACTCAGCTATAAAGAATAATCACACTGAGATATTTATAAATAAATGGATGCAACTTGAGACCATACTCATAAGTGAAATAAATCAAATTCACATGTGTAAATGCTGTATAATCTCTTAAGTAGAAGAAATTATGAGAGTACATAAGATTTTATAGTAATTGTGGTTTCCCATTATATTGCTTTGAAGTCTTATAATGTTTTCATTCATTGGTTGGATTCATTTTATTCTTTTTGATTTATTTTTTATTATGTATGATTGTAGGAACAGTTATTTTGAAGAAAATAAGCCATTATTGGCAGCCATTGCTGATTTACTATAATCTTGCCTTGAAGTCCTACCATGCTTTTGTTTTCTATTTTGATTGGTTCTATCCTGTTGTGTCTTATTAGATTTTATTATGTGTGATGGTATAAACAAATTTTTTAAGGAAAATGAGATATTATAGTAGCCATTGTTCATTATTAGTTATTTGGTTTTGAATGCCATGTAATACTTTCATTTTCTTGAATCTTTTTGTATTATTTTGATATGTTTGATATTATTGTGTGTGAAGGTATGCTCAACTATTTCAAAGAAAAGAGACATTGTGGTATCCAGTGTTGATATCCAGTTGTCTTCTTGTGATGTGCTGTGTTGCTTGCATTGCTCTGTTCTGATTTGCTTTGTTCTTTTCTCTTTTGTTTTGTTCTCTTTAAAATAAAAAATATAAAAATAATCTTGGAATAGTGTTTAAAATAGTTATAGCAAAATAAAACCTCCTCGGACTGAAATAAATAGCCTGGTCATATAAAGGTTACTAGTCAAATAAGACAACTCTGGATTTTGCTTAGTTTAAAATAATGGCCACTATAACTGTAAATAATGCCTTTAAATTAAATATTGTTGTTATATCTACACAGTAGCTTTGCTCTCAGGCAGCACTGCTTCTTGTTAGTTTGCTGAACAGGTGAGTCAAAGGAAATATTCACCCATATTCCACTGAATTCAGAAATCCTGTTATTGAATGTTAATTTTGTTGCTCAAAGGTAGTCTGCCACCATGTTATTTGAAAATCTAGGCACACAAAGAGAAATGTCCATGAGAAAACTGATTTGGAGAACACATTATGTTGCACTTACCTCTTAAAATGCTTAATAAACTTTTGTATAATAAGTTAAGCTCCTGCTTTTTGAAGTTATCTGACAGCACAATGTATTGTCTCCTACACAATGAAACATAACTTTAGAAAATGCTAACATGACTAAAACATCTTTAGGAGAGTTTAGAGCAGTATATTAGATTAAATATGCTACAAGGAATTTTTAAAGGATAAGCTTGATACTTCTGCCTTTTTCAACATTTTTTCATGGCCTGAATGCTTTAATAGAAATTTACAAAGTAAATAAAAATATTTTAATAAATAAAAATCTTTAAATGAACTCATTCATTGTGATTTTTCTTTAATTATTAGTGTTTTGTTTTCCACCAGAAAATAAATATAACATGAGACATAAGATGCATTGATGAGAATATAAAAAAAAGGTTATTATGTTCCATAATGCTTGTTGATATTTGAATATGTTTTGGCACCTTTGAGGATTTAATGAGACAATCAGAACACAATAGGTATTTTGTGAAAAACATAAAAATCAGAATAGTGAAAAATGAGGGTACTTTGAGAAGTCATAGTAAGAGAATATTGTGTAGAAAAGTCTTAGGATGATACTTAAGGATTTGCACTTTGTAGTTTTTAGAAAGTTTGTCTATAGACAAATCCTCCACCTAGTAAATTATAATTGTAATATGAGACACAAAAGAAAGATTGAAGAGATCACACATCCACTTCTAGGTATTACATGGAATAATATTTCCAAACTATCACTATTTAAATCGAACTAAGCCTTGTAACTCATGAAAAAAAATTCAAAACATATGTTTTAGCTTTTTCTATTCTTATTCTCAATTTTCAGTAGTATTACTTTGTCATCAGTAAAATCCCACAAAACTATCTGTTCTGAATTTCTCATAAAATTTTGCCCATTATTTATATTATGATTTTTAAAAAGCCATAGATCTTCTTTATTTCAATATGTAGCTTTGTCTCAGTTCGGTTTTATTCTGTTTTGTTTTGTTTGATATTATTATAATTGATAGCATGGACAGCTACTTCAAAGATAGCAAATGTGTATTATGGTAGCCATTATTGATTTCCTACTATCTTGTTTTGAAGCCCTGTACTGCTTTCATTGGTTTTTATTGATTGATTTTATTCTACTTTGATTTGTTTGATTTTATTATGTCTGATGGTATAGGCAGCTACTTTGAAGATAACAAGAAGCATTATGGTAGCTACTGTTGTTTTCCTATTATCTTGCTCTGAAGTCCTGCATTGCTTTCATTGTTATGTTTTAATTGGTTTTATTCTGTTCTGTTTTGCTTGATTTTATTGTGCCTGATGGTATGGGCAGTTATTTTGAAGATAACAAGAGACAATATGGTAGCCATTATTAATTTCCCTTTATCTTGTTTTGAAGTTTGTACTACATTCATTGTTTTGTTTTGATTGACTATTCTGTTTTATTTTGTTTGGCCTTATTTTATTCAAAATTAAAAAAAAGAAAAAGAGAGAGAAAAGATATGTGTTGTATACAAATACCAATTCTCTACAGTGAAGATAATCATTATGTACTGCAAACTAATACTAATAAAATTTTAAAAATAAATTTAAAATGGAAAAAACAAAATAAAATGATATTCTACTGGATAATATTAGAAAAGTTGATTTTCAGTAGCATTTAAATAATAATAAGAAACATTTCATAGGCAAACATACCTAAAGTATGAAGCTGCCATACCACTTGCCTACACTAACTGCTTCTTCAAGAAATTCTAAAAAATAATGTTTTTACATTTTGCCAGCTATAAAATCAGGACGTTTCTTAAAGGTATCTTACAATATCATTGATCTTTTTCTTTTTCTTCTCTTTTTCTTTTTTTGCTTTTAGCAAATCTGAATTCAGAGCATACCTGATAATTACTGAAATATTTCATAAAATTAAAACAAGTAGATAGTTGCATTATATGCTATCATATCATTTTGTGTGCATTTCTTTGCATTAAGGTGGAAAAGGTAGAGAAAATCTGAGTATCACACTTTTCAAATACTGTTTGCCTCATGGTGATTGCATTACTGTGAAAAACAGTTTTTATGTATTATCACTTTAAAATGAAATATGTTCAGGAATGTGAGTAAAGGTTACACTGATATAGATTAATAGAGGAATGGTGGTTTTCTTAGACATTTTATTATGAACTAAAGAACATGTAAGTAGAGTGTTACATTGATGCTTTTCAGCTTGCCATAAAATTGTTTTTCTCATTTTGCTTTATATGAGTTATTTTTATGTATTCATTGTATGCAAAGATATGGGCAACCATTTGGAAGAAAACAAGAGACAATGTGATAGACAGTGAAAATCTCCAGTTGTCTTGCTTTGAAATCTGTGTTTCTTACATTGTTTTCTTATGATTTATTTTGTACTGTTTTGTTCTGTTTAATTTTACCCTCTTTAAATTAAAAAAAAAGAATAAAACCAAACTAAACAGAACAGTGAAAACAATACAGATTTCAAAACAAGATAATAGATTAACAATGGCCAATGCTTTTCCTTTTAGACACTTCCTCATCTTTCTCTTTCACAATATCTATTGTGAATTTTGGATCCCACTAACTTTTTTAGTTTTTTAATACTAGGGAAACTGATGTTCATGTCTGTGACTCTGATCCATTATATCCATGAGTATGATCTCAAGCTATAGCCATTTACCTACAAGAGTCAGGCCATGTCTTTCTTATCCATTCTGCAGGTGATGGGCAAGCTAACCTACTTTTTTTCTGATTCCCTATCACATAGAGCATTGTTCTCTCCTTTTTTCAGTGTATGAACTTTTTTTTAGTTAAATGTGTTTCTTTTATAAAGTATATTGATGGATCCTGTGTGCTGATCAACTCTGCCTATGTTTCTTTTTATTGGTGAATTGAGGTCATCTACATTAATGGTTATGGTCAACATGGCTCATGTCTGTCATGCTATTTTCTGCCATTGGCTCCATACTTCCCTCCTCAATTCAGTTGTCTGCCCTACTGGGTGATTCCCCTTTGCCACTGTTTCTGAAACTGTGATCATTTTTATTTCTTTCTAGAATGTCCTTCAGCATTCTTTGTAGAATTAGTTTGGCAGTCATGAATTCTTTCTGTTGTTCTTTCTCATGGAAGTATCTTATTTCTCCATTAATTCTGAAAGAAAGTTTTTCAGGGTCCATAAATCTGGGTTAGAAGTTGTTTTCTTTCAGGACTTGAAATATTTCAAGCTCTTCTTGACTTGATGATTTGCATTGAGAACTCTGTTGTGATTCTGATGGTTTTTCCTTTGTAGATAACCTGCTTATTTTCTTTAAGAGCTATTAATATTCCATTCTTATGGTGACCTTCTGGGGTCTTGATGATAATATGTGTGGGTATAGATTTATTTTGGTTATGGCAAACTGGAGCTCTATATGCCTCACTTATCTGAATGTCACATCCTTTTCTCATGCATGACGAATTTTCTGCTATTACTTCTGTAAATAGACTATTAATGTCATTTGTATTTACCCCTGATTTTTCACTGACACCCATTATTCTTGTTATGTTTGTTTTGTCTTGCATTCATTGAATTGTTACTTCCTGGTTCCTTGTTATTTTTAAAAGATCTTTCCTTTCACAATTGCAAATCTTCAGTTTCTTTCAAGTGGTTTTTCCAGCTTCAATGAAGTTTTTAATTTCTTGGATATGTCTTTGAATCTGTTTCATGTATTCTAAATCTTTTTTTATATTGTTCATTCCAGGATTTAGCTATTATAAATTGTGCTGCCAAAAACATGGGTACCCATATATTACTGTGTTATGATTTTACTTGAGGAAGATAACTACAAAGAAAATAGCTGATTAGAATGAAATTTCTCTGTTTAATTTTTTTTTTAGAAATCTACACACTGATTTTCATAAGAGTTGAATCAATTTACACTTCCACTAAACATGAGAAAAGTTTTTTTCTACCAAAAAAATCATGATTTTTCTTTTCCTACTATGATGTCAACCAGTGGAAGCAAAAATAGTTTCATATTATCTTTTTATAGATAATATTTTGGAGCTTCTCTATGATCTTTATCTATCATCTCACAAATATACATTTTCTTTACTTTTCTGCTATTGCCATTATGTTATTGTCCTAATTCTTCCATTGATATTATATTTCATGTTCATAGTAATCTGACAGATCCACATTAATAGAACTAGTTTACTTCTAGCAGTGAAAATGGTATTATGGATGTATCACACTAGACATCAGAGCATAGAATCCACAAAAAAGTACTTCTTTTAAAATACTGAATTACACAAAATCACTTTCTGGCAGCAAAAAGAATGTAGACTATATTTTTTCAGCTTTTTCCTAAAGTACAATTCATGTATTTTTGAATTATATTATTAAATCACACATGCAATGCTTCATATTTACAACATAAATTCATGCTAAGACTCTGTGGTTGATTTACCAAACCTATTCTAATATGAATAAAGTTGCATTATAGATTTATAACTACATTTTCATATATTGACATTAATTTGAAAATTTTATTTATGGAATTTATATTTCCTGATATCCATTGCCAATATAAAGAAACATTAAACTTTTCAGTAATATTGGGGTTCATCTGCAGAATCTTTTAATAGACTCTTTGACAAATCCACCATTGGCTTCATACTTTAGATGCTGAGTTTAGCATCTAAACTCAGAAGCTATGTACCAGCTCCTGCTAGTGCATACTAACTAATACTTTCAATCATTTAGGGTAAAATGCCTTTTATTGCTAAACCTGAGCCAAACTATGCTTGGAATTAAGCATAGTTTTCAGACATGTGCCCAAAAGAAGAGGATTTGCTGCCATGAAAGAGCATATTTAGTCCATGAAGTTTCTTCCCTCAAGTGGAAAATACAAGTTCCTAATAAAGGAACAGCACTCAGCAAGGATTTGAAAAGGCTAAATATTTGGGGGAATTCTCTCATGTTTTATCCTAAGATTCAGTATCCTAAAATATCCAAACAAAAATCTCAAGAAGGTCACAAAACACTTGCCTCAGCTAGATGTTTAAACCTCTCCAGAAGTGAGTGTCTATAAGCAGTAAATCTATTCCTCAATTTGTTTGCTGTTCCCATGCATGTTAAGGGCATTTTTGCAATTTATCAGAGAAAAAGAAGGTTCTTTATGTGGCATATATAAGCTCCCTCTCTATTTATTGCCTTAAATTTCTAGTCACCAGTCTCCAGGGTGTCAGTGAAATTTAATAATAACCAGCCAACTCAGCTACATTGTAGATACACTTAATCTAATAGATGTTTTGCCTAAATAATTACAGTGGCAAATAGTGTATTTTTCAGATTACCACTGAGGAAATCATTAGAAATTGACTGACTTTCCACTGTGTTTATGGAAGATATATGCTTTACATTCTAAAGACTTTTTGTGTGTGTGTCTTTTTGAGACAGGGTCTCACTATGCATCCAAGCTGGGCTTGAACTAAGTGGGTAGCCCAGGCTGACCCTGAACTCTCATGACAATCCTCCTGCCTCAGCCATCCAAGAGCTGGGATTGTTTTTTTTTTATGGGTTTGTTGTTTGTTTGTTTACAGTGCCAGAAAGTGTAATGCATGTAGTGTATGATCTATTTCCTAAACTTCATCTTACTATTTTTTTTGCATTGATCCCCATTTGGGTACTATTTCTATCATTTCTGAAATGCAGATGACATGATGGAATATAAACACACCTAAGAATGAGCAAATATGATGGCGTATGATGTGGAAGGAAAATATTGGCTTGTGAAGAAAAAGGCAAATATTCAGCAAGAGGAAGAGAGCAGCATTCAGAAGTGACGTGTAAGTGTCATCTCTGTGAAGGGAGACTGGGAAGACAGATCAGCTAGACCAGTTTCAGACTAGCGTGGGATGCAGAAATGTTGGCCAAGCTCAAGTCAGTCATGCTGTAAATGCAGTTCACTGACAGAGCCCTACGGAGGATAGCAGAAGCCTGAATCTAGTATAGCTATTTTCTGGGAGAAGTCAGAGGAAGCTCAGACTCATTAGGAATGCTGTGGGAATATCTAAGTGCAGGAGGTGGAACCACTCACTAACGATGCTCTTTACAACTCTGATTGCAGAGTGGATTATGAGCAAATCTCTTATGGTTCCCATACATGTAAGAAGGGTAGGACGAGTGGATCCATCTATGTGAAGGAAACTTCAGTTGGGTTTGATTTTCTCTCTGTGTCAATAATTTTAAACAATATTAAAAATAAAATTGTTTTCATTGGAACAGATCTCTGTTTCACTAATGCTCCCACTGCAGAACACTTTTTCATTTTCAAAGCTTGTAGTTACTCACTTGCCAAAGCACAAAGATTTTGAGATTTGATGCTTGCTCTACTTGATGACACTATTTGAGGGAAAAACTCATATTTTTCACAAATAACTTGTTAATATAATTTTTTTGTGAAAAATGTCACTGCATTCCTCATGTAATAATTATAATAGTACTAGCCCTAAATTAGAACAAATTATCTGAATGTTTCCCTTTAGTATGTGAAATGCATACTTAAAACTTAAAGTTTTATTTTTCTTTCAAATGTGTTTTTTTAAACTTATATTTAAAGTTCTAGTAGTTGCAATACCTGCAAAAGACACATTTGAAAATATTGTGGGTTAAGCAGTGAAAATATAATTAGCTATATTTATTTAATTTATCACAAAGATTAAAAACAATTTATGAAGGCACAGGTAACTTGACCTAGAAAGAAAACTTAGCTATTTTCGTAACGCATGAATTTTTTAGATGTTGGTGAATTTGAAAAATAGCCCGATACATACCAAGCACTTAATCTTTATTTGAATCTGCAATGTTAGAGGAAAATCTCTAGTGTTTCTATTATTTTAAAAATGAGACTTTTTCAGTACTACAATTAATGAAAATCAAATTTTAAATTATTACATTTATTAAGAAAGAGAAATATAAAACTTCTATTAATGCCTACCACAAGATTATGTTTTTATAGTTAAAAAAGAATATATATTTAGTAGGAAAATAAATTTTATGTCTGTTTATATGCAAATATTAACATTAATGTATTGGATAATATATTATTATATTGGACAATGATTATAAGGGAGATTTTAGTAATATAGCAAAATTCAATATTCCATAGATCAATGGATATATGTTTTCTACATTTAGAGTGAATATTTGCCTATGTAACTGTTTATAGTATAGATTACAAAGGTGTTCAGAAACTTTAAAAGGATATTCTACCAAAAACAAGATCATTTCTGAAGAGTGATTTGGCGATTAACCTTGTAAAACAGTTAAAGTCCAGTGTTTGGAATTTGACAAGGGGATTAGTAAACTGTATTTCTTGGTTTGTCTGAATGGCACTACGTGAACTCAAGTACACTGTGCAGTATTTTGGTCATTTGTTCTTTTCCCCTGCTTTGCCTTCCAGCTGGCATAAATGAAACATTTTCTCCGTAATACACTACAAGAGCACTACTTGAGCCAATCAAGGTAAAACCAAAGAGTAGTCCCTTAAAACTGTAAACCAAATTTATACTCTTAATTAAAACTTTGTGAATGTTGAGTATTGTATCTCAGTGACTGCAAACCTCAATAATACAAATTTTGAAATTATATGCTATGCAGTTGCTCATCTTTGGGAACTGAAGTAGCTCTTTTATCTAAACATAGGGCTTCTACATTGAGAATAACTGTGTCCTCTAGTAATATATTATGAAATGCACAACAGCCAGTGCAGGGGCTTTAAAAATTATTTTACCATTGAAACAAATACAAAGCTGGAAAAGCAGTTTGCTTCTCCTAAAGGAACCCTTGCCACAAACTATTCAGATTTTGGTTACATTTTCCAGATATAATTTTATAAGAAAGAGTTTGAACCATAAGACATTTGTCAGAGAGAGAGAAAGAGAACTATATGAAGAAAGAAGAGAAGAGGCATGTTCAGGCAGATGGAGGGGTAGAATTGAGATGCATGCCCAACGAACATCAGATTTGCATATGCCATCTCACAGACATACTACATTTCTTTCTGGAAAGATACCTTGGCAGATAAACCATATGGTGAAGGAAGTGGTGGATCGAATTCATCTGCTGAACATACTCCTTCTAAGAGGACAAATGTCCTGCTGGAAAGAAGGTCAGCTTAGCCCATTTCCTTTTCTCCTAAAATGGGAGAACATTTTTGGATGCTTCCCTTTTTTCATCACAGTTTCGTCCAAGCATAACTGTGGCAAAAGCACTATTTTATACTCTGTCATAGCAGACCAATCAAAATCACCATGATAAGTACTTGGTTTACAAATATCAAGCAACAGAAAACTACATTTTTAAAGTATCCTAAATTTAAATGACAATACATAAAGTTTTCCAACATACTATTTTTTTTCTGAAAACAAATACCAGAGGTCTACATTTAAATTAGGCTTCTCTTTTGTCTGAGATTATTATATAAAGAGTAAAAATATTATAAAGGTGCACATTTTGTATGGAAAAATAAATGACTAAATAAAAGCAAAGATAGTGATTCTACTGGTTAAAATTCTATTTTTATAGTTGACTTTAAACCAAAAATCAGACAAGTCCAGTTATATTGGATTTACTGTGGATTCTTGAGAAGCTTGGTCTCATAATCACTTCTGTTCATTTTGCTCCATTTGAATAGAGAATGAAATGCAGAGTTCAGATCACATATGTTTCATTGGAAATGATATACTTCTAACATTTGAACATCTCCAAATATACATTAAGCTGGTTATTTTATATGAAAAAGAATAAACAGTATTTTAATAGCTTTAATCATTTCTTTATTCAAGCTCTGATTGGCTGTCTGGAATATTTCACCTATTGCTTCAAGAGTTTTTATTTTATAAAAACTTTGATTTACTACATTTTATGTGTTTAGATTGCATTTTAAAATTTGTTTGTTACAATAATTTCTTAAATAATGATAAATAATTGAATTATAGTTGACAATGGACTGTGCTTAAAAATCAGTCACAGAACACCACTCAGCATTGGAGCCCGCTGACTATGGACTAAAATCTCTACAAACTGGGAGCTAAATAAACATTTTGTTCTTTAATCTTGGATTTCAGGTATTTTTTCCAAAAAATGAGAAAGTAACTAGGACAGAGAGCAATCCAAAAATGTCAGTATCAATATGATTATTTTCTTCTGTGCAATGCAGAGATACTTCAGAGAAAATAGAGTAAAGAAAATATTATATGTTATAGATGTTCAGAGGAAGCTATATTTGATTGAAATAAGACAAATTATAGGAAACATTGTATATTTTTAGATTGTCCTTAGATAAGTTTAACATATTTTTCTTTTGATTCAAGAAATCAAATATTCCAGGAAATTCTGCTTTTGTGTTTAAGATCTGTCGTCTTCATTTATGAAGTGAGAACTAAGTGTCATTCTGTTTACACTCTTTTCCAAATACTTTTATCTTTCTCTTTGACTTTGTTCCTGCCTAGTGGCAAAATGGTACTACTTTGGGTATTAGCCAACTAAACAAACTTCAGTACTACCTTTGTAGTGAATGATTTCCCACAGGAAACATCTCCCAAAGTTCTATTTTTTAATCCTCACAATACTTTTATTTTTATAGTGATAACACTTGGAATTTAGAGTAGATAATGTTTTCTGTAAGGTATGCTCATCACTGCGTGTGAGTGCATGTATATTTATGCAAATTTTGACAATTTACAATTTAAGATTTAAGAGCTACAAAGAAGAAATGTATACTCATATACAAAAATAAATAGATGTTTACTATCAAACGTATTAAACTGAAGTTAAAAAATTGTTGCTTTAGGATGTTTTTTTAAAAAAATTATGTGCTATTATGTCCAAGGATAAAATGTCCATGATTTATTTTAGTAGTGTGATTACTTGCCTGTGTAATTCCTTTTAATCTTGCTCTAAAATGCAAGTTAATGTAAATAGATAATATGAAAGTTGGAATAGAAGTTTAGAGAGTCATACCGTGTTTTGCACAACCTAATGCAGAATAACTACCACACTAAGGTGATATTAGGTATTTTATAAAACAGATTTGTCATTACTAACAAACAAACTACTGCATTTACATTTTTTTTTAATTCTCCAGTTTATGAAAAAGAATTGTAGCATCACATAAATGCTGATGTAAATACTATATTTTTTAGGAGACATTAAGTAAGCCAATATTAGGAAGTTATACAATATATATTTAAAGTATCTGTGTATATTAAGTACTGCAAAATTGTTAAGCCCCTGGAATTTTCCTTTCTTTTAATATCTAAATATAATGTTTATATTGAAATTTCATATGACTTAGAAAAATGTAACTTACTTCACAGTAATTTTCCTGAGCCCTGATGATGGAAATAGGTATCTGTGCTTCCCTGGTGTTTTGCTTTTTGTGTTTTAACTTTGTTTTTGGTTCTCCTTTCTTGTTGATACTCTGTTGCAGCCTGTAATTTAAAAAGTGAGGGCTTTGTGGCAGAAATCCTATTACAGTAGAGGAAGAGTTGGACAAAACCTTTCACCTAAAAAATAATTGGAACCAAATAAAATTTTCCAAATGTCTTTTCAGCGTTCTGGAAATCAAACAAAAAATTCATCACACTGAGAAAAAATATTGCTGAGAATCAATTGAGCCTTGAATAAGGACAATGAAGTTCCATGAATTTTTAGCCTGAGCCACACAGCCTCAACCATCAGCTGACCAGTCAGCACACTAGTTCTTCCAGGGGTAAGACATTATGAAACCAGAGGCTTTCTTGCCTAACAGATTTGCCTTTTTTGGATTAGAAGTAAAAAAATTACATTTTTTAAAATCATCTTGGCATCATTGTTGTTCTTGGAGGGTAATGAACAGGCAAGACCAATGAGCTACCAGTTGGTACAAGCAAAAGACAAAAAATCAATAGAAATCTGAGCAATAGGACAGGAATAGGGGATATAGAGAACTTCCTACATATGTCTGTTTGATTAAAAGGCAACCTGAATGTACTAAATATAATTGAAATATAAGATGAACTATGATGATAGAACTCATAACTGAAATTAACAAAATAGAAAAACCCTTCAACATTCTGAGTTTCAAGAAATGCAAACATGGTTTACTTGAAAAGAATGTGCATTTACATTTGTGAACCAAATAAAACCTGATTAAAACAAAAAACAGCTACCACTGATATTAAAAAGGCAAATTCAACATAGATCATTTAAAAAATATGACAAGAACTATACAAAATTCTTACATAAAATATAAGTATCTAAATAAAATGGCAAAAATGCATTGAAAATACTACTTATCAAAACCGACATAAGAACAAAAAGCAGGACTAGTAGATATCTACAATTTCAGACATTGAATACTTCAATACAAACTTTTTTAAATGAGACATAAGTCCTAGATATATCTAATGCTTGATTTTTCCAAAGGTACAAATATAAGAATTTAAAACAAGTTGTTTTACTAAGTCTCATCCTATAACTTTCAGGAAATATATTTTAATTTATTAAGTAAGATCAGAAATTTTGATAATTTACTAAAGTTATTCTCTTATTTTATGAATAAAAATGTTTCTAAAGAGCCTAAGAGAAAATAAAACCATAGTATATGCTTTAAATCTCTTACAGATAACTGTTATTGGGTTTTATTGCATGTAAAAAAGTTTTAATTTTATATTTTATTGCATAGCATTGGATACAGAAACTTAAACTCATTAAACTTTTGATTTTTTTCACTATTATCAAGTTTTCATGGAAACTATTAATACTTGACTTAGGAAACAAATGGAATCCATGAAACAGATCACTACTGTAAAGAGAATATATACATTAGAAGAAATGTGCCAGTTATATTCTGATTACTGGGGCAAAACCATTTCTCCCCACAATTTAAAGAGAAGAGATTCCATTTAGATTTCAGAAGGTTCTATCAATGGACTGTTGGTCTCAAGACAGAAACAACATGGCAGAAGTGCCTGTCAAAGGAAAGTTGCTCAAAATATCAACACATGACAGCCAATAGGCAAAGAGAGAGAGAGAGACAGACACAGAAAGACAGAGAGACAGAGATCCATAGAAGCAGGAGAGAGGCAAAATGAGAGACATGTCCCTCAAAGGTGTGACCCTAGTGATCCGGCTCCTCCAATAGGATCCTACCTCCTAATACCACATTCAGCTAAGATTCATTAGTAGACTAATCTACTGAGGAGTGTAACTCCCCAATGAATCAATCATCTAGCAAAAACATCACCTCCAAACACATAAAACTTTGAGGGGTACATTGTAATTCTAAACCAACCACTTGTCTGAAAAATTAAAAATGACTATTAAATACACTGAAAAAATGTTCAACATCTCTGATCCTTAATGAAATGCAAATTAAAATGACACTGAGATTCCATTTTATTCCAGAAAAAGTGGATGTACTCAAGAAATCAAATAATAAATGGTTGAGGTCACAGGGGAAAAGGCATAAATGTTGAAAATTTATGAAGGTAACAAAGTCTTTTCCAGCTTTAAGATAAGGAAAGGACCACAAAGTAAGTAGAATTAAGATATGCCATGTATAGGAATCTAAGAAACTCAATGAGTGTAAACATTATATGGCTTCATCATAAGCTAAGATTAATAATGTCAACAAGAATGAAAAAGGTAAAGGAAATTTAAAGAAGGGAAGGAAAGAATGGGATTAAAAAAATGAAACTGTATTATGTGCATGTACCTACTCTGCAAGGTCAGTGTAAACTTGATGTGCTGCAAAGTGGCACTAATAAAATGAAAAAAAATACATACACATATAAGACCTATCATATGAGGATTTATGTCATGATCAATGACCTGCACTATATCACCATATTTTAGGACCACAACCTCTGTCCCATTCTTAAAAATGCTTCACATGAAAGAATTTTACACTCCATCTCCCTCCCTTGTGAGGAGTTATAAGTTGATTTTCCTCTGGAGTCTGGAATCAAGGAAAGCTTTAATGAACTTTTAAGCAAAAACATGGTGGCATTCTAAAACCATAAAACAAAGTGTAAAATGGGATTTTGGGAGATCTAAGTTGGAATGAAGCTTTTACTGTGGAAATTCTCTGCTTTATGGTTTTTGATTGCTCATATGAACAGTAAATTATGCTCTTCTAAAATTGGAGTCCCAACAGAGGCCCTCTTTGTCATACCTAAGAACCGTTTTCTCCCCAAATGACAGTTTATCCCAGTCCTCTTTTCCATTTTTGAGCTTGTGTATCCAAGTGAATTTTTGGCTGTTTATATGGGTGCCTAATGATTAGTTGAAACTCAGAACTCTCTGAAGCATCCTGTAATGTGTTGGACAATGTAACATGAAGTCATGAAAATGGTCTGTAAAACTTTAGGTAACTTGGCTCACATCGACTCCATAGTCACATTGCTGTTCAACACTCAAATCCACTTGTATTAAAACTACTGATTTTCTTTATGTACCAGAAGTATTGTTGCCAACATTTTCTTGCTCTACATTCCCCCTATTCCTCAGTATTCTAGTGAATGTATAGTGAATGCATATATGAGTTTGTGCGTGAAAGCATAAAAGCAAGTAAAGAAAACCATTTGCATGTTAAAAAACTGGTTAATAAAATAAAAATCAAGAATTTCCTAGAATTTAGAGTTACTACATAAGGGATTTAAATGGACTAATATTGGTATGTTTAAGGATGGAATTACTTTAAAGTAACTTGCTTGAATTTTAAAAACATATAATTTTGAGCATAAGTCATTTTTGGACTTAATATCACTTTATACCTAGCCAGCAAAGAGAAGTACAAGATAGATCAAAAAATTACCCAATTCAAAATGTAACAAAGAAATGTGTGAAACATTTTTTATGCAGAGTGTACAAGAATTACTGGGTGCAACAGAATGAAAAAATATGGATATTACTGAAAATTGATCAGAATAAGAATGTGAGAGGTGAGAAAAAATTTTGAATGCAAAGGATATAGGCAAAGAAAATGTGATATCTATACATAATGGGATACTGCCATACATGGATGTAGAAAAGGATAAAGAGATTCACAAGGGAAACACTGTACAGTGTTAGTTGAAATGCATCAAACACTCAAACTTAAGTGTTACATGGTATTTCTTAAGTAAGACAACCCAAAATCAAAAGCAAAATAAAGATTGATAAAAGGAAGTAGAAGAATAGACTTTTGCAAAGGAAAGAGGTTCAAGATACTTGGAACAATAGAAGGAATATAAGGGAAGGGGAAATAAAATAGTTAAGCTATATCATATTAAATATGCACAGAAGTGAATACTTTATATGTAGTAAACATCTACTATTAATACTCATAATACTAATGAAAAGGGGGAAATGGGATTTACAAACATAGAAAGGGAGGTGAGTAAGGAGAAGAGGGTTAAAAAATCAAGATGTATTACATGCACATTCTTACTCCCTAAAATGAATTTAAACTTCATATTCTGCAAATATGTACTAATAAAAAATTTAAAAAGATAAAAATAAGTAAAATGGCCCAAATTATGGAAATAAAACATACAGCTTCTGTAATACTCTTAATTTTGACTTTGTTATTTGACATTAGATTTATAGTAATTAGCTATTCTGTTTCAGAACATATTTACTATCTCAGTAAGATAAAATAAACATGCATGTTAAAATTTTATCATTATATTTGATTAAGTACTAGGAAAAGAAGAATGGAAATTACTAAAGCAATATTTATAGTCACTCTTCTAATGAATTGTATTTAAATATTCATAATCATAATGGATTCCACATTCACATGAAAGACAACTTCATTCAGCAAGATGAGAATATATTTGAACAATTCAAATATGGTTCAGCTGTTTGGTAGGAACTTTGAAAAGTAATTTTCATACTCTATTTCATAAATCACAATTAAATTCTGCTGTACCATCAATGATAAGCTATGAAAAATTCATACTGGTTAAAGCCACTACTAAAAATTAATGTCTGTATTGAATTTATTTCAAAAGAATTGTGTCATTCATTTTTCTTTCAATATGTAGTAATTAGTAGGTGACATAATATTGACAGAAAGTGCTTTGAAATTATCTCCTATGTTTAGACCTTCAATGGTAACATGATGGACAGTATAATATTAAATACTTTCTCAAAACAAAATTAGACACAAAAGTAGCAGTTTTCTGTCAATGTACACTTCCAGAGATGACACTTTTAATCTTTTCAGTGTCTATTGATAATGGCTGTTCAGAGATCTTGTCATAGAAAATGACCTCTGCAACTCAATTTTTTAAATCCAATAAAAATGATTTAAAAATATATGAATGAGTAGATAATAAGAAAATGAAATAATTAGGTCTTAAAATAGATATTTTCTCTGCTGCCATAAATGGGATTATTCTTTGAATACAGTTACTGATATACAAATATTCATAATTTAAAGAAAATTTTAGTTTTTACAATAGGTTTCAATAAATGAAGGCAAATTCTGAGTAGTTTTATTTAAAAGATATTTGGAAGCAGATTTTAATCTAAAATGGGTATGCTTGTAATTTCTAATAAATTATTAACATTTTTGTAAAGGTAATTTTTGATCATGCTGTTTTAAATACTACAGAATAAAAGTCAAATTTGTTTAGTACTCAAACCTTGTTTGATTAATTTTTAATTTGGCTTCCTTAAAAAGATATTCCTTAATATTTTTGAAAATAATAGAAATGCATCATGTACTGGTAAACTGTGTAAAATCAAATCCTTTTAGAAAGAGTACCTGATTTCCAGCTAAACAATTGCTTCAGTTTTTAAAGATTAAAGTTTAATTATAAAAATATATTTACTTAAAATTATTCTTTCTCATAGCAATGGATAAAACAAATACTAGTTTAATTGAAAGAATAACTTCATTAAGATTTCATCTTAATCACTATTCCAAAACTGCAAAGGAAGAATGATTTTCATTTAAAATGCTCATATTAATATAAATGTGTGCATAACTTAAGCAATTCTTCTTTATATAATAGTATATGTTATAATTTAACATATTTTAATGCATTTCATTCTGAAATATCACTTTGGATTTTATTTTAATATGACTTCTACTTTCTACAGAATTAACTCACTTGATTCAACTAGGGGACCAGGCCAGAGCCTGCATGGTGGCTAGGTGAATTCCAACTCACTGGCGCTGGCCCAGGGGAGTTTGGGACATCATTCCCAGTGCTTGGATGCCCACCAAGCCCCCTAGGACACTGTACTAGCCTGGAGAGTTTTCACAGGCTTGAGTGGGCCACACCCAGCAACCTTCATTCAACCAGGGGAGCCAAGGCCCATGAGACCTGGAAAATGAGGGCACAGGAGGTGATTTCCAACACACCCAGGGAAACTTTTGGAACATTGCTTGAAACATGGAAATATAGGAAATTCACAAAATGAAAGACCAAAATGCAATCTCAAACTTTCAGCCCATCCCAAGAAGGCCTGGGAGCCACATACATAGAAGAAAATACTAGTCATACACCTAAAATACCTGAAATTACATCAACCGAAATAAAGAAGCAAATACAGGAAGCTACAAAGGAACTCAAATCAGAAATAATCTCCAAGGTAAAAAGATATGATAAAAGTAGTGAAAGAAACAGTGAACACATCTAAAGAAGACACAGCTAAAATATTAGAGGAACAAAGCAAACAGATAGAATCCCTGAATGAACAGTAAAAGAAACAAAGAGAATACATGAAGCAGATTCAAAGAGATATACAGGAAATAAAAAATTCTATTGAAAGTTGCCAAAACTGCTTCAACAAAAGTGAAGATAGAATTTCAGATCTTGAAGATAAGATTGCAGCTAGTGAACAGCAAAAGAAAGATCTTTTAAAAATAACAAGGAATTAGAAAATAACAATTCAACAGTTGCAAGATGATGCAAAGAAAAACAACATAAGAGTAATAGGGATAAATGTAACAGATGGGGACAACAAAATTGATATAAAGAGGCTATTTATAGAAGTAATAGATGAAAAATCCCCAAACATGAGAATGGAAACTGACATACAGATTAGTGAAGCATATAGAACTCCAAACAGCCACAACCAAAATAAAACTATACCCACACATATAATTATCAACATCCCATAAATCCAACATAAGAACAGAATATTAAAAGCTGATAGAGAAAAAAAGATAGATCACCTATAAAGGAAACTCTATCAGAATATCAGCAGACTTCTCAAACAAGTCTGTTGTTTGAAATGAAGAAGAGCATGAAGTAAAATATTTCAGATCCTAAAGGAAAATGACTTCCAACCCAGACTTCTGTACCCTGCAAAACTGTCCTTCAAAATGGATGGAAAAATAAGATACTTCCATGAAAAAGAACAGCTGAAGAAGTTCATGATCACCAAACCAACCTTGCAAAGAATACTGAAAGACATTCTAGATACACATAGGAAAAGACCACTAAGCAAGACAGACAATAAAACAGAAGGGAAAGATAAAGATACAACATCAGAAAGATAACGTCAACAATAAACCAAAATATAACAGTTATAACCATTAATGTAAATGGTCTCAATTCACCAATTAAAAGAAAAAGACTGGCAGAATGGATCAAGAAACAATGTCAAAACATATGCTGTCTACAAGAAACCCATCTAACCCAAAAGGAAACTCATAGAATGAAAGTCCAAGGATGGAAAACAATACTTCATGCAATAGGAGCTCAAAAAAAAAAACCAAAACAAACAAAAAAAAAGCAGGAGTAGCTATTCTGTTTGCAGACAATGTGAATTTCAAACCAAGAAAGGTTCAAAGAGATAAAAAAGTTCACTACATACTAGTTAAGGGAAAAATTCAAGAGGAAGAGATAACAATCTTAAATATATATGCACAAAATTCCAGAGCACCCAGCTACGCAAAGCAAGTATTAACAGAAATGAAAAATCAAATAGGCAATAACACAATTATAACAGGAGACTTTAACACACCATTGACACAAAGGGTAGATCAACTAGACAGAAAATCAGCAAAGAAATAACAGAACTGAATCATACCTGTGAACAAATGGACTTGATAGACATATATAGAGTGTTCCATCCAACAACATCAGAATATACATTCTTCTCAGCAGTACATGGGACATTCTCCAAAATAGACCATATACTAGCCCACAGAACATAATTAAATAAATGCAAAAGAATTGAAATTATCCCATGCAAGTTATTGGATCATAGCACCATGAAACTGGAAATTAATGATAAAAAATTGCAAAACCCCCCAAAAGACATGGAAATTGAATAATGCACTCTTGAGAAATCAATGGGTCACAGAGGAAATGAAAGAAGAAATTAAACTATATCTACAAGCAAACAAAAATGCAAACACAACTTACTGTAATCTGTGGGATGTAATGAAAGCAGTACTTAGAAGAAAATTTATTGCACTGAGTTCCCACATTAGGAAAACAGAATGAACACAAATAAATAACCTGATACTACACCTCACAGAGCTAGAAAAAGAAGAGCAAGCCAAGCCCAAAAGCAAAAGAAGGGAGGAAATCATAAGGATCAGAGCAGAAATTAATGCAATACAGACTAAGAAAGCAATACAATGAATCAATGAGTCAAAGAGTTAGTTCTTTGAAATAAAAAGTAAAATTGATAAGCCCTTAGAAAACCTAATTAAAAAAGGAAAGAAAAGACTCAAATTCATGCAATTCAGAATGAAAAAGGTGAAATCACTACCGACTCTGTGGAAATACAGAAAATCATCAGCACCTATTTTGAAAACCTCTACTCTCATAGGTTCAATAACACAGAGAAATGGACAGATTCCTAGAAACATGAACCACCAAAGCTGGATCAAGAAGATGTAAAACTGCTGTATAACCCAATTTCTATTAATGAAATTGAAAATGTAATTAAGTCCTTATCATCAAAGAAGAGCCCAGGCCCCAGACAGATTCACTGCAGATTTCTACAAGAAATACAAAGAAGACTTAATGCCAACAATCCTAAAACTGTTCAATGAAATTGAAAGGGAAACAATTCTCCCTAAGTCATTCCTGGAAGCAAATATTAATCTAGTACCAAAACCTGAGAAAGACCCTACTAAAAAAGAGAACTACAGGCTAATCTCCCAAATGAACATAGATGCCAAAATTCTCAATAAAACATTGGCAAATAGAATGCAGCAAATCATCAAGAAGGTTATACACCATGACCAAGTGGGATTCATCCTAGTCATGCAGGGATGGTTCAATATACGTAAATCAATAAAGGTAATCAACCATATCAATACAGCCAAAAGTAAGAATTACATGATCATTTCTATAGATGCAGAAAGATGTTGATAAGATCCAACACCCGCTCATGATAAGAACTTTACAGAGAATTGGAATAGATGGTCTCCACCTCAATATGATAAAGGCCATCTATGACAAATCAACAGCCAGTATCATATTAAATGGCCCAAAACTGAAAGCCTTTACCTTAAAATCAGGCACAAGACAAGGATGTCCCTATCACCGCTCCTATTCAACATAATGCTGGAAATACTAGCCAGAGTGATTAGACAAGAGAGAGAAATAAAATGAGTAAGGAGAGTAAAGGAAGAAGTTAAATTATCATTATTTGCAGATGACATGATACGCTACATAGAAGACCCCCAAAACTCCATTGAAAGACTCCTAAGCATAATAAATAAATCCACCAATGTAGGTGGATACAAAATCAATACTCAAAAATCAATAGCATTCCTATACACTAACACCAAACTCACTGAGAGAGAAATAAGAGACGCCACATCCTTCACACTAGCATCCAAAAAGAAAAAAAAAAAAAGAAAAAGAAATACTTAGGAATTAATCTAATGAAAGAAGTAAAAGAGCTATACAGGGAAAATTATAATACCCCAAAAAAAGAAATTGAAGAGGACCTCAGAAAATGGAAAAACATCCCTTGTTCATGGATAGGAAGAATAAATATTGTGAAAATCGCTATTCTCCCAAAATTATTATACAGATTCAATGCAATCCCAATGAAAATACCACTAACATACCTCATAGATCTAGAGAAATCACTCTTAAAATTCATCAACTAGAAGAGACCTAGCATAGCAAAGGCAATTTTAAGCAGCAAAGGCAAGGCAGGAGGCATCACAATCCCTGACTTAAAGTTATACTAAAAAGCTACTATAATAAAATCAACATGGTACTGGAATAAAAGAGATCTGAAGATCAATGGAATAGACTACAAGACACAACCACAACTACGAACATACTCAATCATCTTATCTTTGATAAAGGGGCCAAATATGTTCACTGGAAGAACAATAGTCTCTTAAATAAATGGTGCTGAAAAATTGGCTCTCCATGTGCCGAAAACTAAAACTAGACCCATGCCAGTCACCATGTACTAAACTAAAATCTAAATGGATCAAAGATCTAAATGTTAAAACAGCAACACAAAATCTGTTGGAAAACAAAGTAGGTAAAAATCTTGAAGACATAGGGGTAGGTAGGGAATTCATGAACAAGAACCAAACTGTACGGGAAATACTTCCCAGAATCAATAACTAGGATCACGTCTTATTAAAGAGTTTCTACATGTCAAAGGAACTCTCCAGCATAGTGAAAAGAAAATCTACAAACTGGGACAAAATCTTAGTGAACTGTCCCTCAGACAAAGGACTTCTGTTTAGAATTTGTAAAGAATTTAAAAAATCAGACTCCTGAAATTCAAAGACCCAATCCAAAAATGAGCATATGGGATGAACACACAGTTCTCAGATGAAGAAATATGAATGGCAAATAAATACATGAAAAAATGTTCATCATCATTGGCCATTAGAGAAATGTAAGTTAATACCACACTGAGATTCCATCTCACTCCAGAAAGAGAGGCCAGGGTCAAGAAAACTACCAACAACAAATGCTGGAGAGGCTGTGGGGATGTAGACTGGTGTGACCACTTCTTCTCTGTTGGTGGGCATGTAGACTGGTGTGACCACTGTGGAGGTCAGTCTGGAGGTTCCTCAAAAACCTGGGATTGGAAGTTCCATTTGACCCAGCTATTTCACTCCTAGGCATATTCCCAGAAGAACTGAAAATATTATACCTCAGTGATATATGTGTACCCATGTTTTTAGCAGCACAATTTGTAATAGCCAGATCTTGGAAACAACCTAAGTGCCCATCAACTAAGGAATGGATAAAAGATTGTGGTACTTTGATACAATGGAGTACTACTCAGCTATAAAGAATGATTACATTGAGATATTTATAAATAAATGGATGCAACTTGAGACCACACTCATAAGTGAAATAAGTCAAACTCACATGTATACTGTATAGTCTTTCTAGTGCAAGACATTGTAATAGTACATAAGATTCTATGGTGTTCATGATTCCCCATTATATTGCTTTGAAGACTTATAATGTTTTCATTCATTGGCTGGTATGGTTTTATTCTGTTTTGTTTGACCTTATTATGTGTGATAGTACGTACAGCTACTTTGAAGAAAACAAGACATTGTGGCAGCCATTGCTGATTTAATAACATCTTGCTTTGAAGTCCTACCGTGCTTTTGTTCTTATATTACCATTGGTTCTATCATGTTGTGTCTTATTGGATTTTAATATGTGATAGTATAAACAAATTCTTTATGGAAAATGAGATATTATAGTAGCCATTGTTCATCTTCTGTTATTTGGTTCAGAATGCCTTATAATAGTTTCATTCTCTTAAATGCTTTTATTCTATTTTGTTATGTATGATATTATTGTGTGTGAAGCCATGCTCAACTATTTCAAAGAAAAAGACATTATGGTAGTTACTGTTGATATCCATTTGTCTTGTTGTGAAGTACTCTGTTGCTTGCATTGTTCTGTTCTGATCTGCTTTATTCTGTCCTCTTTTGTTCTCTGTAAAATAAAAAAAAAATAAAGAATTACCTCCCTTGATTATTTAATACCTTCTGATGTGGTAAAGCAAACAACTAAAATCACTACAATTCATCAATGAAATATTATTTGTTTATACTATTCTCAAAATATTATTTTTCTGCTGAAAAACATCTTTGAAAGATACTATGTCTGTTATATAGAATTAGATTTGAATTAACACTGTTTGAAATGAATTGATAGGAAACTCAACAATTCAAATTAAGTTAACATTATGCCATTCTAGAAGGTAAAAAATGTCATTGAAAGTGAAAAGCTGTAGAATTTGGCAAGGCAGTATACAGCTATCAAAACTTTCCACAGGTATTTTCTAACCATACACCTTAGCTACGATGCCGTGTGGTCTCTCCCCAAAGGCTGATAAATACTGTATAAGGATCCTACTCTATCTCTTTCTACCTGTCCAGGATTTGGTAATCTTGTGTTGATACTTTCATAGCCTCTTCCTGATGTGAGTCCATGATGCTAAAAACAGACCTTGCCATCAGTGTTAGTGTACTCTGAAGAGGTATCGTAAGGCCTATAAGAGGGCATAAATTAAGGATTCTGGACAGCAGAAAAAATAGAACAACCTCTAGTCAAGGTCTCCTTTTGTAATATTTCACTGATATCAACTTCTATCACTCACCGACAATAGAATGTATGAACATACAGTTAAAAAAAAACCACCCAACTGACTTCTAGAGCTTTCAAAAAATACGTGAAATAATTTTATCTGGACTCACCAGTGAAAAATGTGGATATATACATTTTTCAATACGATACTACATCAAATAAAAGAGATCATTGCTTTATTTTATATTAAATATGGAAACCAACTTTTTACAGTTAACCCAGACCCTTCAAATTAAATGTCGAATTACAGCAGGTAGTTTATCCATGCATGCAATGATAGAATAGATATTGTCATGGTTAATTTTATTTGTAAACTTGATTAGACAACAAAATGTCCCCAACAACTGGTTAGCTATTACTTCTTGATGTTTTTGTGAGATATTCCTGGAAGAAGTCAATATTTAAATTGATGAACTGAAGGAAATTGATGACCAGTCACCATGTAGTGTAGGCCCCATCTCATCTTTTAAGAGCTTATGTAGAACAAAAAGGAAAAAAAAAACATTGAAGTTACTCTTAGTAACTGAACTAGATATCACTCTGTTCTCTTTAATTCTATTAATTCTCAGGTATTCAAACTTAGACTATAATCTGAGATCTCTCTCACTTTTAGGTCTTTATACTGCAGCCTTCTAAGGTTACAGGATTGTAAATAGCAGATTCTCAGCCCCCAGGAATTCACAACAGAATGTCTTATAAAATACACATGCATATATATATAAAATATTTCTCTGTATGTATAAATATATATGTATAATATATATAAATGTTTCATATATATCACACATTCCTCTGGAGTTCTTAATACAGATTTTTTCTTTTTCCTTAAAAAAATTAAAAAAAAACTTTCATATATGGTAAACTGCCTGGTAATTATATTTGGACTCCATGTCAAAGGCTGTGTTGCCAGCATGTTATGCTAGTGGAGGATGTTGAAACCTTTCCATGGTAGAGTCTAACATGATGAAGTTAGATAGTTCGGATTTTATCCTTGCAGATGTTAAGAGTTCTCAGTCCTTTGTTCTTTTCCTGAGCTTCTCAGCTACTGCAAAGTGAATAGGCTTTCTTTGCCACAGTGTTTTGCCATGATGCTGAACTAGGCTGCTGCAGGCCCAAGGCAACCAAGTAAATTAACCAAGAAAAGAAACCACCAAAGATATGATTCAAAATGAAACTTTGCACCTCAAAAGTTGAGTATCACATGCTTTTTCACAGTCTATAAAGCTAAGAGAGCTGGTGAACAGAACTAAACTATTTTGTATAAATTATGCAGCATCTCATTTAAAATATATAAATTAATTTATCCTCCATCATGACAGGAAATGTCTTGGTTACACTGCCTTTGAATTCTTTAAAAACATAAGTTACTCTCATTTAATTTTGATTTTAATATGAATATAATCAAATAGTACGGTATTGAATAAGTAGTTTGTTCAATAGATAGATAGATAGATAGATAGATAGATAGATAGATAGATACAGTTTAATACATTTCAGGAATCTGGTGCAAATCTTAGAATATGTAGTCTGTTAATTTTTTCTCAGTTAGGCTTATCTTCTTTCTCTTGGCATTGTGTTTCTGATGCAGACATTTTTAATTTCAATGAAGTATGGCTTATAAGTCATCTCTTTCACTTATCATTGCTGTAAGTTTATCAAATAATTATTTTTATATCCCATTAATTTTTCATCTCCTTCTGGAATTGTAACTTTCCATATGTGAGATCATTCAATTTTGTACCACAGATTACAGAGACTTATTTCTTCTTTGTTCATTTTCTTTCTCCATTGTTCAATTTGCTAATAAATATTGCTTTTTTCTTTAATTTTAGTGATCTGTACCTTCCAGTTCAAAATGAAAGCCATGGAGCTAGGAAGTTATTTCATGCATTGTACTTTCTATAGAGTTTTCCTGTTTTTTTATAGTTCAAATTATCTATTGACATTATTAAACTGTTAACACCTTATATCGGTATTTTAATTTAAGCTATTGAATACTTTTCTTATATCCTGTTTAAAACTTCGATCTGTTACTTTCAACATAGTTGTTATGCTTAAGATTTTATAGATGTATTTTATTTAAAAAGGTTTTGAAATATGCATAAAATTATTATTGCACTTTATGTAAAAATTAACAGTGCACTGTTGCTCCAACAACTATAGCAAAGTAGGTTTCTACATAAAAATTTTAATAATAATATTAAATAAACAGTATTTTCATTTATTTCCTCAAATACATTTTTATATATAAAGTTTTAAATTTATATATTTAAAAATTAAATATATCAAAGTCATGTACTACAAACAGAGTAAGGTGAAATGGAAAAGGTCATTCATTCCCCAAATAGTCTTCTTAGTAGTTGAATAAGATAACATGTAACATTTTCATTCTCTCATCTACAAATAAGTGTATCATGCTGGCTAATAATCCCTAATATATGAGAAAGTCTATACTCCAAACACAGATTTATTTTGTCTGGCTTTAATTTTCAGGAATAATTAAGTAATTGCCTATTTGGAAAGAAATAATATCCTTCCTTAATACAAATATTGTCTGAATCACAAATTTTCTACTAATTTCCTTACTAAATTTAATATTATAAAGAAAACTGTGCTGGAAATTTCAAGAATTTCTAAATTATATAAACATAAATTTATTATTTATTTACTTGAGAAAAAATTCAATTGCCATTGAGATTGTAACAGAAATACTCTTGTGAGATTTTATTTTGAATAACAAGTAAATTTCTAAAATTTTAATTAAACCCCACTGTTTTGCAAGTTGTAAGCAAAAATTAATTCACTAAATATGTGAAATTTAGACTATTTTCTCATGTGTGTATTTTCTTTTGCCTTGTGCTATGTTGCTGAAGGCCTAACTCAGAATTTTGCATATTTTAGGTATATACACTATCACTGAATATATATGTACTTTTCAGTGATATAATGTATCTGTATACATTCTATTTATCTATATTTGTACCTATAATGTTTTCTTTTCTCATTTGTGCATTTACTGAAAAAAATGTAGAAGTTAAGCTTATCATTGTAATTCATTAATATGGCAATTTTTCCAGAAATCAAAGGTAAAACAATTCAAAACAAGAAAAAGTCAAAAATTAAATTCAATAGATATTTGTTGTTTGGAGAACAAACTTAGAACTTTCAACCAGCTGGTACAGAATGTTTAGGACCAGGCAAAGAGCATTACTTTTTGAGGCTAGATCAAGAATATACTTCCTGCTTTCCCTTGCAATTAGGTAATGGCCACAAAACTTGTTTTGTGGATAGAAAAGTAGAAGAGTTAGGTGCAAACTCTTAGTAATATATACAAGATAGATAACTATGTTAGTTCATCGAAAAGAACTGTTTGCACTTTCATTTTTCAATTGTTTGATTTTTTTTTTTTTTTTTTTTTTTGGTACTGGGGATCAAACTCACAACTTAGTGCTTACCAGGCAGGGGCTGTACCACTGAGCTCTACACTCCACCCATTTCATCATTTTTTATGCATATACCTTGCAATCTGAACAACTACTTTGAAAATAACAATATGCAATATATTAACCAGTGCTAATTTCCAAGTATTTTGCTTTAATATTCTGTATCATCATTTTTCTTTTTTTGTTTTTTGTTTGCATGGGTTTCCTCACTTTTCCAATTTTGGTCACCTGACTGTTGATACCAGAAATAACTTTGGGTGTGTATATTGAGCTTCTACAACACACACCTTATGTAGACTGAAACCGCAGTAGCTAAATTTCACAGAAAATTGCATCAACTAGAAGTAATTTAACATATGCAAAAGTTAAACTTTGAAATGGGATATGGGTTGCTGGCATATGAAAATATAAAATGTAGTCTCTTATGAATGGTCAAATGTCAAAAATATTGATACTGGGCAGAAGATCCTACCTACATATTATCAAAACATTTCAGAAAACTGTTTTCTGTGATAACTTGATAGGCAGAAAATGTGTCACTTGATCTTGAAGCTTCCTGGAAAGTGGCTGAAAAACAGATTGTTGGTAGTGGATATGGGTCATTATCAGACTGCTTAGGAAGTTATTCAATAAAATTAATTATTTAAGGTAAGAAATGGTTTCTATTAAGCAAATAAAATTGAATAGTGTACAACCCTAAATGAGTGGGAAAAGACCATAGTAGCAGAAAACATAAATGTGGAAAGATTTTAAGACTCAGCTTTCAGAAAAATTAAATTAAAAATGATTTCCTAAAACCAACTCTAATGGTTTCAAGGTGCATTATTTAATTTGACACAACTGTATTTCAATTAACAACTAAATTACACTGAAAAATTATGTTTTGGCAAAAAAAATATACTACTTGTTAAGAAATTACTACACAAATCTTAGCCTTAAGAAGTGAGATTAGTAATGTTTGTTTTACATATTCTACATTCCTAAGAATTGCACACATATTTCAACACACTGCCCAGTGATTTTTATAGCCCCACTACTGTGTTCACCTACCTCCTTCAACAGCTTTGGTCAGTGGGATGTGAATGGACATGGCATATACCATTAAAGCAACAACTGAAAAAGCCTTTTACATTCAAATTGAATCTCAGTGTTTTGCCATGAGAACAGCATGTCCTAAATACAAACTGCTCTAATAGGCTAGACCTGCAGTAAAAAAAGCATAGCTTATCTGAAGCTTATTTAGAGTTTGGAGCAAGATCAGAGCTGCTGCTAGCTCACAAGCAAAATGGCAAAGTGATCAAGAAATAAACTTTTGTTGATGTTAGAAGTCATTAAGCTTTTAAGAGTTCTTTTAAAACATAACAAAATCAAAGAAAATGACTAATACTATTTCTAATATAACGTTAATGCCATAATAATCCTTTCCCTACTTACTCAAAACTGAGACAAAATATGGCCCCTGACTGGTATCAAGTAGAAATTGTATATAAACTTTAAGGATGTCAAATTCCCAATTAGTTTGGTCAGTTATAGCCAAATGACATAAAAACAAGGAATTGCAGTGAGAGTAAGTAGAAAATTATGGACTGAGATTCCATCACAAATAAATAATTAAATGTTAAAGCAATGCATGCTTTTACCATTTAAACAGCTGGTTGTAAAAATACTCAATAGTGACCAATAGATCATTCTTCTCTTTGCATTTATTTTATTTCATTTAATTTTAAAGAGAACAAATTAAAAAGAATAGAACAAAGCAAATCAGAGCAAAACAATACAAGCAAAATAGCACTTCACAACAAGACAACCAGATATTAACAGTAGCTATGTTAATGTCTCTTTTCTTTGAAATAGTTGAGCATACTTTCACACACAATAGTATCAAACATAACAAAATAGTATAAAACCATTCAAGAGAATGAAAGTATTACAGGAAATTCAAAACCAAATAATCAGTAATGAACAATGGCTACTATGATATCTCATATTCCTTAAAAATTTGTTTATACTATCACACATATTAAAATGCAATAAGATACAATATTGTAGAACAAATGGAAACAGAAGAACAAAAGCATGGTAGGACTTTAAGGCAACATGATATTAAATCAGCAATGTCTTGTTCTCTTCAAAGTAGCTGTTTATACCATCACACATAATAAAATCAAACAAAACATAATAAAACCATTCCAACCAATGAATGAAAGCATTATGACTTCAAACAATATAATGGGGATCCATGATTATCATAAAATCTTATGTACTCTTACAATTTCTTACACTAGAGAGACTATACAGTATTTATACATGTGAGTTTGATTTATTTCACTTATGAGTATGGTCTCAAGTTGCATCCATTTATTTACAAATATCTCAATGTGATCATTCTTTATAGCTGAGTAGTACTCCATTGTATCAAAGTACCACAATTTTTTCATCCATTCCTTAGTTGATGGTCACTTAGGTTGTTTCCAGGATCTGGCTATTACAAATTGAGCTGCTATAAACATGGGTGCACATATATCACTGTGGTGTGATGTTTTCAGTTCTTCTGGGAATATGTCTAGGAGTGGAATAGCTGGGCCATAAAGGACTTCCAATCCCAGGTTTTTGAGGAACCTCCAGACTGACCTCCACAGTGGTTGCACCATTCTACACTCCCACCAACAGAGCACAAGAGTTCCTTTTTCCCCTCAGCCTCTCCAGCATTTGTTGTTGATAGTCTCTTGATCCTGGCCATTCCTTCTGGGGTGAGATGGAATCTCAATGTGGTTTTAATTTGCATTTCTCTAATGGCCAATGATGATGAACATTTTTTCATGTATTTATTTGGCTTTCATATTTCTTCACCTGAGAACTGTGTGTTCATTTCAGATGCCCATTTTTGGATTAGGTCTTTGAAATTTGGGAGTCTGATTTTTTTAAATTCTTTATATGTTCTAGAGAGAAGTCCTTTGTGTGAGGTACAGTTCACTTTTTCCCAGTTTGTGGGTTTTCTTTTCACTATGCTAGCGATTTCTTTGACATACAGAAACTCTTTAATAAGACGTGATCCCAGTTTTTGTTTCTGGGAAGTATTTCCTGTGCAGTTTGAGTTTTCTTCATGAATTCTCTACCTACCACTATGTCTTCAAGATTTCTACCTACTTTGTTTTCCAACAGATTTAATGCTTCTGTTTTAATATTTAGATCTTTGATCCATTTTGATTTTAGCTTAGTACATGGTGACAGGCATGGGCCTAGTTTTAGTTTTCAGCACATGGAGAGCCAGTTTTTACAAGCACCATTTATTAAAGAGACTATCTTTCTTCCAGTGAGTGTGTTTGGCCCCTTTATCAAAGATAAGGTGGCATAGTGTGTTTGCAGTTGTAGTTGTATCTTCTAATCTATTTCATTTATCTTCAAGTCTATTTTTACTCCATAACCATGTTGATTTTATTACAGTAGCTTTGTAGTATAACTTCAAGTCAGGGATTGTGATGCCTCCTGCCTTGCCTTTGTTGCTTAGAATTGCCTTTGCTATTCTAGCTCTCTTCTGATTTCAGATGAATTTTAGGAGTGATTTTTCTAAATTTTTGAGGTATGTTAGTGGTATTTTGATTGGGATTGCATTAAATCTGTCTAACAATTTTGGAAGAATGGCCATTTTCACAATATTTATTCTTCCTATCCATGAACAAGGGATGTCTTTCCATTTTTTGAGGTCTTCTTTGATTTCTATTTTTGGGGTATTATAATTTTCCCTGAATAGATCTTTTACTTCTTTCATTAGATTGATTACTAAGTATTTCATTTTTTTGGATGCTAGTGTGAAGGGTGTGGTTTCTCTTATTTCTCTCTCAGTGAGTCTGTTGTTAGTGTATAGGAATTTATTGATTTTTGAGTGTTGGCTTTGTATCCAGCTACATTGCTGAATTTATTTATTATACTTAGGAGTCTTTCAATGGAGTTTTGGGGGTCTTCTATGTAGAGTATCATGTCATCTGCAAATAATGACAATTTAACTTCTTCCTTTACTGTCCTTACTCCTTTTATTTCTCTCTCTTGTCTAATCACTCTGGCTAGTATTTCCAGCATTATGTTGAATAGGAGTGGTGATAAGGGACATTCTTGTCATGTGTCTGATTTTAGGGTAAAGACTTTCAGTTTTGGGCCATTTAATATGATGCTGGCTGTTGGTTTGTCATAAATGGCCTTTATCATATTGAGGTAATGACCATCTATTCCAATTCTCTGTAAGGTTCTTATCATGAATAAGTGTTGGACCTTATCAAAAGCTTTTTCTGCATTTATAGAATGAGCACGTGTTTCTTACTTTTGGCTGTATTGTTCAGGTTCATTACATTTATTGATTTACGTATGTTGATCCATTCCTGCATTTCTGGATCGAATCCCACTTGGTCATGATGTATAGTCTTCTTGATGATTTGCTGCATTCTATTTGCCAATATTTTATTGAGAATTTTTGCATCTATGTTCATTAGAGAGGTTGATTTGCATTTCTCTTTTTGAGTTAGGTCTTTGTCGGGTTTTGGTACTAGAGCAATATTTGCTTCCAGGCATGAGTTGGGAAGAATTGCTTCCCTTTCAATTTCATAGAAGAGTTTGAGGTGTGTCAGCCTTAAGTCTTCTTTGAATTTCTTGTAGAATTCCATAGTGAATCCATCTGGGCCTGGGCTCTTCTTTGTTAGTAAGATTTAATTACATTATTAATTTCTTTACTACAAGTTGAATTATTCAGCAGTTTTATATCTTCCCAATCCAGCTTTGGAATTTTATATGTTTCTAGGAATCTGTCCATTTCTTCTGTGTTATCTATGAAAGTAGAGGTTTTTGAAATAGATGTTGATGATCTTCTATATTTCCACAGAGTCTTAGTGATTTCATCCTTTTCATTCCTTGTTGCATGAATTTGGGTTTTTTCTTCCCTTTTTTTAATAAGGTTGGCTAAGAGTTTATCAAATTTGTTTATTCTTTGAAAGAAACAACTCTTTGATTCATTGATTCTTTGTATTGTTTTCTTAATTTCCTCCCTTCTTTTGGCTTTGGGCTTGACTTGCTCTTCTTTTTCTAGATGTTTGAGGTGTAGCATCAGGTTGTTCTTTTGTGTTTGTTCTGTTTTCCTGATGTGGGATTTCACTGCAATAAATTTTCCTCTGAGGACTGCTTTTATTGCCTCCCACAGATTCTGTTAAGTTGTATTGGTATTTTTGTATGCTTTTAGATATTGTTTAATTTCTTCTTTAATTTTCTCTGTGACCCACTGTGACCCACTGATGGCTCAGGAGTGTATTATTCAATTTCCATATGTTTGTGGGGGTTTTGCAGTTTCTTTTACCATTAATTTCTAGTTTCATGGAGCTATGATCTGATAACACTCATGGGATAATTTCAATTATTTTGGATTTACTTAAATATGTTCTGTGGGCTATTATATGACCTATTTTAGAGAACATTCCATGTACTGCTGAGAAGAATGTATATTCTGATGTTGTTGGTTGAAACACTCTGTATATGTCTATCAAGTCCATTTCTTCACAGGTATGATTCAGTTCTGTTATTTCTTTGCTGATTTTCTGTTTGGTTGATCTGTCCCTTTGTGTCAATGGTGTGTTAAATTCTCCTGTTATAAGAGTTGTTATTGCTTATTTGATTTTTCATTTCTGTCAATACTTGGTTTGTATATCTGGGTGCTTCTGAATTTGGTGCATATATATTTAAGATTGTTATCTCTTCTTTTGAAGTTTTCCCCTAACTAGTATGTAGTGACCTTCCTTATCTCTTAAGATCATTTTTGGTTTAAAGTTCACATTGTCTGCAAATAGAATAGCTAACCCTGCTTTCTTTTGGGTTCCTGTTGCATGAAGTATTGCTTTCCATCCTTTGATTTTCAGTCTATGAGTTTCCCTTTGGGTTAGATGGGTTTCTTGTAGATAGCATATGTTTGGATATTGTTTCTGATCCATTCTGCCTGTCTGTGTCTTTTAATTGGTAAATTGAGGCCATTTATATTAATGGTTAAAACAGATATACATTTGTTTATTTTTTGATATGTTATCTTTCTGCTGATGTTTCTTTATCTCTCCACTCTGTTTAATTGTCTGCCTTGCTTAGTGTTTTTTTCCTATGTGTATCTAGAATGTCTGTGAGTATTCTTTGCAGGGTTGGTATGGTGATCATGAAATCCTTCAACTCTTCTTTTTCGTTGAAATATCTTATTTCTCCATCCAATATGAAAGACATTTTTGCAGGGTACATCAGTCTAAGTTGGAAATCATTTTCCTTTAAAATCTGAACTCCTTCATTCTGTGAACTTCTTGACTTCATTGTTTCTGTTGAGAAGTCTGCTGTGATTCTGATAGGTTTTCCTTTATAGGTGATCTGTTTCTTTTCTCTAACAGCTTTTAATATTCTGTTCTTATGTTGCATTTCAGGGATGTTGATTATTATACATCTGGGTGTAGTTTTATTTTGGTTATGGCTATTTGGAATTCTGTATACTCTATTGATTCATATGTCAGTTACCATTCTCATGGTAGGGAAATTTTCAGCTATTACTTCTGTAAATAGCCTCTTGATATCATTTGTATTGTCCCTTATTTTTCATTTATCCCTATATTATGTTGTTTTTATTTGCATCATGTTGCAGCTATTGAATTGTTATTTCCTGATTCCTTGTTATTTTTAAAGATCTTGCCTTTCCTGTTCACTAGCTGCACTCTTGTCTTCATGGTCTGAAATTCTATCTTCACTTTTGTTGAGGCAGTTTTGCCAACTTTCAATGAAATTTTTGATTTCTTGTATATCTCTTTCAATCAGCTTCATACATTGTTTATTTCCTATACTGTTCATTCAGGGTTCCCATCTTTTTGTATTGTTCCTCTAATTTTTTAACTATGTCTTCTTTAGATGAATTAATCATTTCTTTCATTACATTTATCATTTCTTCCTTTATATGGGAGATTATTTCTGATTTGAGTTCTTTTATAGCTTCCCAGAGTTGTTTCTTTATTTTGGTTGGTATCATTTTAGGCATTTCAGGTGTATGTTTTATATTTTCTTCTATGTACATGGCTTCTAGGCTTGTTTGGGGTGGGATCGAGGTTTGAGATTGCATTTTGGTCTTTCATTTTGTCATTTTCCTATATTTCTGGTTTTTGAGCAATGTTCCAAAGCTTCTTGTGGGTGTTCTGGGAATGATCTAGTGCACCCACAGCTCCACAGGACTGATTGGAGGTCACTGGGCATGACAGGGACCTTCCATGTGTCATCAGGTGGTCTAGGATACTAGGAAGGGTCATTACCACTGGGAGAAATGGTCCAAAGCTCTCCGCAAGTGCACTGGAACTCACCTTGTGAACCCTCAACTCCAGGGGTTCAAAGAAGGTGGTTAGGAATGGCCTATACAGGCCTGCAGAATCTCCTGTGCCTTCTATGGCTGTTCATAAAGTTGGGTGGGGTCCTATCCACTGGGGCAATGGTCCAGAGCTCTCCTGAAGCTAGGGCTGGAACTCTTTCTATTTGCATTTTAATAAATTTAGGGAAAGAATGAGGAAAATAATTACTGTGCCATTGTATTTGGGATACCTCAACACACTTTCTAATAGGACTTTAGGTTTCTGGGCTATGCCATTTCTGTTACAACTATTCAAATACTTTCAGTTCTGTAATTACAGCATCAAAGAACATATAGATAGTATTAAACAAAATGTAATTGTGTTGCAACAACACATTCTTTTTTTTAAAAAGTAGTTGGGCTTCAGGTCATATGTCAAAGATTACTCCTTAAGAACATGGGAGCTTATGAAGCACCTATGAAAACAGTAGAAAAATGTTCATGCACACATACAAGCCAAGGGCTAGAGATATACCTCAGCAGTGTGAGTGAGTGCCTGGCAAGCATGAGGTCTTGAGTTTAATCCCATGTAAAAAGGAAAAAAAATATGAGTCAAGTGTAATGCATTAGATGTTTTTATCTTTGCTTTTGTTTTATTATTTTGTAAGGAAAAGAAGGGTTTTGCATGCATGTGGGTATTTTTTGTCACTTGGAAATGAAGAATGATTGAAATAAAATTTCTTAAATATTGCCTAGATAACAGTAAGTCCATACCTTTATTTATATGTAAGGTATTTTTACTAGTCATATTAAGAGAAATATCTCCTGCTTAATGATGTGGACTGGTCAGAGTGGGTGTATTACTTCGGATCTGACTTGGAAAGCATCATTCTATCCTTACCTTCTCCCTCTTGCTTGCTTCCTTGCTACTATGATATGAGCAATTTTCTTCTTCCATGAAATTCCACCATGCAGAATCTTGAGGCTAGTTAATGCCTGACCAACTGCTCTGAAAAAAACAAGAGCAAAAATAAACATTTCCTCTTTTTTATTTACAAGTGTTGGGTATTTGGTCCAGTGACAGAAATGTGACTAATACTGCAAATTGATAGAAGTAGGCTATTGTTCAGATGTCTTTGGAGCTTGGTTGCAGGAGTAGTTTAGAAAACTTTGAAAAAAAAGTGCATGAGAAGCCCTAGTTTTCTGTAACAAGAGCTCAATGTATAATTCTGGTAAGATCTCCAAAAAGCAGAATGCTGATAAGAAACTGGGCAGAAAATTCTAGGCTCGTGTGGTTTCAGATAGGAATGAGGATTCCACTGAAAACTGCAATAAAATTAAATTCTGGACTGCACTATGTGTTAAATTCTGGATAAAGTTTGTCTATATTTTTCATGGGATTAGACTTTGCATAAGGCTGAGAATAAGGATATTGGAATAAGTAATATAGAGCAGGAGATTTCAAAACAGGACAATAGTTGGACTATGGCATGGGTGCTAGTAGATACTTTTAGCCATATCTACAGTGATAATTGACAGACATAATGATAATGATTTGTAAAGTTTGTAGTCTTACAAGGAAGAAAATGCCTGCAAAGTTGAGGCTAGGAAGAGCAGGGTTACAGAAAAAATTAACATTTTTTGTTTTATTTATTTTAATTTTTTATCGATACCTGGGATCGAACTCATGACTGCATACTTGCAAGGCAGGTGCTTATGCTGCTGAGCTAAATCCCCAGCCCCAAGATTAATATTGAAAAGAAACCAGGTACTTTAAATCAGAGCAACAGGAAAGATGGTTTGAAGGTAACTCATAAATTGACAATACTACTTCTATCTCAGGCTTAATGTGCAAAAGTGTAACACTTTATTTGAGAAAAGAGCCTATAAGCCTGCTGTACCAGAAATCTCAACTATGAGATTCATTTCACCAAGCATAACAATGCAGGCACTCGGAAAACTCCAGCAAGGTCATTTGTGTGCTATGTACTACCTAAACTCGCCACAGACTTTGGCATTATCTATACTATGCTGATTTTACTAACATGCATAATGCAAGAGTTATGAGGTCATGGAAACTTCCATCCAGATTCAGAGAATGGCCTGGAGAGGCTAGCAAAATGCCCATAAGGGGACAATCAGTGAAGCTGTGGAAGTAAAGCCAAAAGGGCAGGAAGTTGGATCTGCCAGGAATGTGGAATGCCTGCTGAGCAAAGCTGCAGGCAATGAGCAGAGCTAATGTAAGAGAGAAGCCATGTAGGCTTCAATGGGCAATGCTGCAAAAGCAGGGATTTTCCAAGCCTTTTAAGACTCATGGCACTCCTTGCCCCAGGTGCTGGGCATGGAACTATAAAATTTAAAGTTTTCTTTGATGGATTTTGGTTTTGATTTCATCGAGTATGTTTCTATCCCACCATTTCTTCATTTAGGCATAGAAATGGTTACCTTTTTCATTGTATGTTCCAAGTATTGAACTTTTTAATTTTTCACAGGGATTTATATTTCAGAGATTTCTTTGAGACTGTTAAGAAGTTGGATCATTTCAAATTTGGCAATTACTAGAAATGGAATAATATGCTTTATACAATGAGAGGGACATGTACTTTTTGTGGGCCAGGGGAGAATGCTATTGATTAGGTTAGGAGTCTCCCAAAAGACTTGTGTTCAGGAGTGGGGCCTGGTAGGAGAGGCCAGGTCACTTGAGTGTAAACTGGGAAGGTGTACTCTCCCTGGATTGTCCTCTGACTGTTTCCTTGCTGTCGTGATGTGAGCATCTCTTCTTTACTATGCTGCTTCTGCTTCAGTCAGTCAACTATGAACTGACTCCAATGTAAAACTTGAGACAAAATAAACTTTTCCTCCTTTAATATGTGAGGATCAGATATTTTATTCCAGTCACTGAAAAGTGACTAATAAATACAGACATACTCGTAGACCCTCTCCGTTATTAACTGCAGTTAACATGCCATGCAACTGAGTCTTGGACAATGAGATACAGCGAGAAGTAATGTTCATTCCTTCTACATTTATCACATAAACAGATTCCTTGGATAATTTTACTCCTCTCATTTTTCAAAGATATTCATATCAGTTATGGAAGACACTGATTCTCATAGATTATGGAATTTTAGTCAACCTGAGTTTCAGAATGAACGTGTAGATTATTCATTAGGAAGTCCTCTTTTAACTGGGATATAAGTTTATGAATTAAGAAATGGTTGTTTTCTTAAGTAAAAAAAAAAGATGTCTATTATTTATGACTTGAACTGAAATGCCATCCAAATCATTTTAGAAATATCATTCATAGTTACCTTAGGTACTGCATCATATTTGGGAAATGTATTTTTGAGATAACCATGGGTTATTCCTATAGGTAACATAAGCAAATAACAGAAATAATGAAGGAACTTGTGAAAAACCTAGAATCCTATTTTCCTTGTTCCATATTCGCTTTGGGACAAGAGATGTGAATTTGCTGAAGGTCATAATAATACTGTTCTTAAGCAAATTACTTTTTGGCAACATATATGTGGATATTATAAAGTACTGATAATTAAGACTTTTCAAAATTAGGTATTAAATTAATTTTTCCTAGGATTTAAATTTAAAAGTATAAAGTTCTATCATCCTTAATTAGACTTTTCCTGCTAAATTTATCATGCCTTTACATATCTAGACTTTATAGAAGAAAAGAAAATCTAGAGGTAAAACATGTTAATACAGGTGAATTTAGCTACAAACAAGTTTTGACTTAAACATGTAGCATAATTCTTAGGATGCTGTTTTATGTAATGGGTAGCTTAAATGTTTCACTTAAAATTAATCAGCAACTTGATATGGTGCCTCAGTCCCATAATTCTAGCACATAGGAGGCTGACTGGGCCGTATAGTGACAAGGACAGCCTGAACCACATAGTGAAACTCTGTCTCAAAATAAAAAAAAGGAACAAAACAAAAAGAGATATTTGGAAATTCTAGTATCACATTAGACTCTTTTTTTAAAAAAAAGCATGCATTATGATTAAAATATTGAACCTATGGAAAAATAAAGTCTAAGTCATGATAGTTCTTTGGCTGACAAAGTATAGCTTTTCCAAAATTAGTTTTGTACTAGTTTACTTAGAAATTATTCTTTTTCTGTACAATACTATGATCTGAGCTATGGGAAGTTTAAAACTCATATTGGCTTAGGTGGAGGGCAGCTTATCTTGAGAATGATGTTTCAAGTTCCAAGTATTTTCAGTATTTATATTTTATACAATTTTTGGAGTAGAAGTATTTATAGGTAAAGTATATTTAAAATAGTTTAACAATAAACTATTAGATCAATTTTCTCTTTCCATGATGTGGAATATAACAAAAGTAAAGAAAATTTATTATGTAAATGAGGAAATCATTATTTAAATTAGCTGTGAGCTTTGGCATTGACTTCTTCACAGTGGGAGAGATAACCACATTTTCTGTCAATTTCATGTTTGATTTGACAGGACACTTTGCTCTATAATCATCAGTTCATAAAACATGACAACTTAAGCATTTTCATAACCTCAGGGTTGTTAAAATATATGAAATTTGACTGTTGAGTTTTTCATTAATTTTAGCTATATCATCATAAAAATCTATAGAATAGTCCAAGAGTTTTTATAACTACTTTGACAAAATATGAATATATGTAACTCTCTGTGTGATATTCACTTTTGTATAGCACAATCGTAGCAATAATAAAAACTCTTGTTTCAACACCAAAGTATTTTAAGTCTTTAATAGTATAATACTTTATTTCTTCTTCACTATCTTTTCTTCTTTTGTTCTCTTTCCTTTTTCTTTCATTATTTTTCCACTGCTTTCTTCTCTCTTCCAAAAAGCATCAATATATTGCTATGCTCTTTTTGTATTCTAAGTGTCAAATTAAGTGGAAAATTTTTTGAATAGGGCTTAATTAATCATTATCAGATTTTATTTAAGCACTAAGTACCAAGAACCTAGATGAAATGAACATTTCTGGCCTGCATTATTTTTTATATTATCAATATTTGAGGACAGTTAGGTCAGATAAAATTTTAATCATTATTTTGTTCACAACATTCACACATACACTATAGCATATGGGTTCTTCAATAGCTACTTAATAAATTACTGTTTTTATGCATTGAGCAGTATATCCTGAAACAAATATAGTCCTCTACATCCATAGATTCAGGTAACTGCCATTAAAAGTATGGGGATTTTTAAAAATTGCATATGTACTCATGCGCATAGAATATTTCCTTTGTTAACAACTTTCACAAAGAAGTTACATTTTATTGAGTAATACAAGTAATCTAGAAATAGTTTATAAAGTTCATCATGGTTATTTGTAGGACACATGAAAATTTTACACAATATTTTTTTTTTTTTTTTGCAGTACCAGGGATCGAACTCATGACTTTGTGCTTACCAGGCAGGTGCTTATGCCACTGAGCTAAATCCCTGGCCCATTTTATACAATTTTATCTAAGATTCTTGAGACATTTATATTTGACAAAGTTCCTGCAACCAGTTTCCTAAGGATGCTAAGAGAAGACTGAAATTTTTTCTCTGCTCTTTCCATCATACCTGGTAATAATAATATGAAATATATGTATATCATATACAAGAAATTAGTTTGCATTGATGATCCTAACTTTAATTTTAATATAAATACATTTATCTGCATGTTTTTTCTTATTGTCAAACATTTGTATTTTCAATACAATTTCTATCAACTGTATTGTTTGGGAAGAAAGAAAAACAATTAGTATATGTATTTATTGAATGTTTACATTGCTAATACCATAATTAATAATTTAATAATGAAATATAATACCTTAAATAATTTAATAATGAAACATAATTATATCTTAAAAATTAAAATAATGAAAGAATGTTTAAAACATAAAATATTTCAAATATAACTATTAGTTTCTATCTTTGAGTTTTTATTCCTTCATATTTGCAGGACATAATCATCTCATAAATCATGAGGTTTGGTACACATACACAACACATTCTATGAGTATTTATTTCCCCTACCTCTCCCTTCACTTAAAAATCTCAATCCCATTTTCAAAAGATTTATCTCCTTTTACTATTCCTATTTTTTACATTTCTTATTAAATTACTATTCCTTGGGTTTCTCATTTAAATGCACATGTTACTTTTTTAACCATTCATCTGTTGAGTGGGTTGTTGAACTGTTTGTAATCTTGGCTATTTTGAATAATTCTACAATGGTCAGGAAAGTATAGATACATTGTTGAAATACCAATTTCACTTATATTGAATATATATTCAAAGGATGGATTGTTGAATATTATTTTAGTTTTATTTTATTTTGTAAAACAACTAAGCTGTTCCCTGGTAACTATTCCAATTTGTATTTACAAGTGTCTAACAATCTCAATTTTTGTGGAAATTTAAAAAGTAACAAATTTCCCTTTTTCTAACATTAGTAGAAATTATAAACACAGAGGAAGATGAAAATTCACATTTTGTCTTGTTGAAAATGTCTGAAACATAAATCATAAATATAATTGTTAGTTATATATAGATGTCTTTCTATATATTTTATATGACATATAAAGGGTTAATAATATATGGAGAAACAATTTTAACAGGATGGATTACTAAGTTATTTATAAATAATAAAAATATATAGATATTGGTTAAATTATGCAATGTTGCCAATATTTTCCAATGTACCAACAATATTTCTGTAAGGATGTGGTTTTTAAAAGGATCTGTTTCTGATAGATATTTATTATTTCATTTAGATTGATCCATTATATATCTTGAGTGCCTCTTTTCATGTAGTTCACCCATGAACATTGTCATTAGAATTATTGATCACTCATTTTATGAAAGGTGGAAGGGGAGGTTTGTTAATTAGAAGTTATTTATAATTTGACAATGCATAATTGAAATAGTATTTGAGAAAAGTGTGATGTCTAAAAGAGCAGCAGGAAATAACTACTTGATTCTTTTTATATCAGTAAAGAAAACATTAACAACGTTTCCAACTTTTTCTTTAAGATTTTTAAAAGTAGAAAGTAATACAGGAATATTAATTCATATGATATTGGGTTTAACACAAAGTAAATCATGATATAATTGGAAAATTTAGATGTTCAAAAATGTAAATTGTGAAAAATAAATATCTAGGGAATTGATTCATGAATACTATTTCAATTTTCCTAATCATAAATTTGAAAAAATAGGTAATATTAAACTACTTAAATATTATGTAATCATACTAGTGTTAATTAGAAATTAAGTACAATAAAGTCATAAGAAGTATCCAAACTTTTTAAACACCAAAACAACATGTACATTACAACTAGTATATACACATATACCTCTCAACACAAAGTTTAAAATATATACTTTTGGTGATTTTTCCAGGATAATCTTTAAATTGTTGCAAATGTATTCCCCATTTTGACCTAATTCACATATTTATTCCAAATTGCATATTATGGATATTAGTTTTCATCATTTCATAATTTTCACATCCTTTTGTACTCTTTTGGAAACAAAGAATTTGCTTTCTGTCTACTAACCTTATCCTTTGCTGTTTTCTAAGAATGTAATGTTCCAGACTCTAATTTTCAAGCTCTTGATTCTAGATTAATTTTACATTAGCCATCCTTCATGAATGGAAAATTCATTTGATTCCATATATTCCTATTTGAATTGCATTAAAAAATGCACTTAATATGTAATAACAGGTTCAACAGAGAATTTCTTGATTAAAAGTTTTTTGACATTAAAGGAAATTGTGATGTATTCTTGTCAGGAGGATTTTAAGAATTGGAGACACTCATCTCTGTGATAGATTAGGTGCAATTTTGCCTGGAGGTAGGTGACAGAAGAGATATCACAAGTACTGTGATATAAAATGAGGCATAATGGGTTGTGACTACTTTCTAACAGCAGCTCACCTCTTTTTTTCTTTTCTGAAATTTTGTAAGTTGCTGTGACTTTGGATTCAGGGTTGTGTTGTAAAGTAACTTTTGAATTTAACTAGAATTTCTACAGACCTGGCTTTACTAGGATTTGTGAAATATATCATGTGATGTAAAACTTGTTATAAAAATTGAATGAACTTGATATTTTATGATAAAATTATAAGTAAAAATTAAATAAACCATATAACTCTAGAAAAACATGTAGATATATTACATTTGAATTAATGTTTAAAAATTGTGAAAGTTTTTCCTCATTATAATACATAATAAATATTTCCTGCCTTAATATGCAAACATCTTAATTATATCTACTGAAACAATAAGTGCCATAATGATTACACAGAAAAGAAATCATTACACATTTTTGGAAAAAAGAAGCCAAATCAGGAAATTCCCACCTTTTAATAGCTAATACAATACCAACAAAAAAACTTTAAAGTTCAAAAACATATTCAGCAGCAGCAGCTTAAGAAATTATGAAATGTAATTTATATCATGAATTATTTTATAAAATTGATATCCAAGAAAAGTAACAGAAGGTATAAAAAATTCCCAAGAAACTGTCCCAAACTTAAATGCAAAAAACTCCCCCCAAAACAAAACAAAACAAAAAAGAAGAAAGGATTGGCATAAAATGAACTTCAAGATCCCGAGACATGTCTTTAATGATTTCCATTTATGAGACACTAGGCCTTTAGGAAGTAGTTGGCAACTGAATGGAAAACAGGAAATCTAATGGCATAGTAAATAATACTAGCCACAATTTTGGCTCTGAACAAAAATGATTACATTAAAAAAGATAGTATTTTACTTTGTACACATTTTAAAATCACTAGAAAGCAAGAATAATTATAATTGGACAGAGGTTATTATCTGCAGTTTTGCGCAGAGATCACTGGGATATTACTGGAAAAATTAATGGAACTTGAAAGTTGATACTATGTTATGGTTTAAGGAATGGTTTGTGCCCAAAGAGTTTGTGTAGTAGGAGGTGGGTTCTCAGTGATTTAGTGTTAAAGTGATAGCATGGCTATCCTGATGTCATAAAGGTCTCCTCATCATTCACTGGCTTCTTGTCTCTTGTCATTATCATTCCTTTATCTACTTGATTCCATTATGATGTCACTTGTAGGAGGGGACTCTTCTCAAAACTGGAGCTACAATATCTGGTCTTCGATGTTATGAATTTGTGAGCAAAGTAAAATGTTTAAGTACCTCAATCTAGGTATTTTGTTACAATAATAGAAAATGGACTAACAAAGTATGACACATATTAGTTTTAATCAATGTATATTAAAATTAATTTTCTAATAGTGATTGTATCTATCTGAGACACTGATTGGATTCTTAGGAAATACATGCAAATATATTTAGAGCAGAAAAAGATAAACTGTCATTATCATATTGTCAGTAAATAATTTCCAAATATGTCTGAAAATGCAAATGTATGTCTAGTGATAGAAAAATTGAGAAAGAAACTAAAATGAACATGGGAAAATTTCCTTGTATTGTGTTGTACTGTATTTGTATCTATACTTCATTTTTTGAGACAAGGTCTTGCTGTGTAGTTCAAGCTGGTCTTGAACTCAACATGTAGCTGAGGCTGGCTTCAGATTCCTTCTGTTTCACCCTCCTGAGTGCTGGCTTTACAGATGTGTGCTACCTCACCTGGCTATGGAAAATTTTAATAATTTCTGAATCTAGAAGAATGATCAATAAGAGTTTATTTTTACTGATTTTGCAACATATTCACAGTACTATGCCATCTTTCAAAATAAAATAAATACAAAAGGAGTAATAAAAGAGAAATAATTAGAAAATATATTACTTAAAAATTCAGTTTATCTTTGATTATGATGAGTGTTAAAGAGAGGTTTTCATAAGTGAATGGCATAATCTGACTTTTTCACTCTTTTTTCATTATTTTATTTTAAAGAGAATAAAACCAAACAAAATAAAACAGAATAAAGTCATTCAAAATAAACCAGTACGAGTGATACAAGACTTCAAAACAATAGGAAATCAACAAGGGTTACCATAATGCCTCTTGTTTGCTTCAAAATAATTAAAGTTACCTTCAGACATAGCATAAATCAAACAAAACAGAATAAAACCAATAAAAATAAAACAATGAATGAAATAAAGGACTTCCAGAACAAGATAATAAATCCAAAATGAGTACCATAATGTATCTTATCTTTGAAATAGCTGCCCCCATGCCATAGGATATAATCATATCAAACAAAACAAAACAGAACAAAACCCAACCCAACAAAAGAATGAAAATGATACAGGACTTCAAAACATGATAATAGGGATTTAACAATGGCTACCACCTTCAGAAAGAGATTCCACATAGAAGCCACACCGTGTACTGTTATCATCTCAATAGATGATAAGGCTTTAGACCTGCAAAGTCAGTGAAACACTAAACACCACAAGCATTAAATTGTATTTTATCTCAATAGCTATCATCACAGCCTATGTTTCTTTGGATCAATCAGTTGCTTATGACAGTATGGGGATGTCTCTTCTTGTTGCCCAGCCCACGTGCTGAAAGGGGCTGTTATCTACCTGTGCCCTCATTGACCAGATCATGGTGCTGATTCACAGGGATGGCTTGTTTTCTCTTCTTGTTCTCTCCTGCAGCCTTTGAATCATGCTGACTCATGGAAAAATCTGGCTTCTGGTAAATTTCTGTTTTAATTATTAATTTTTATATGTAATGTAAAATTTTGAGATTTATATATTTGGAATTCAAAAAATAAAAAAAAATGAGCCAAGCAGCCATGAATTTGCAATAAATATATAAATGGAAGTTCTCATGGCAGGAAGAATCCCTGAGATCAAATGTGAAGAAAGATTGAAGGTAAAAATTAGTCTTAAATCTTGGAGATAATCTTGATGATTCAAAATTTAGAGCAAAAAAAAAAAAAGACAGTGATACCTAAAAGCAAGACAGTTATGGAGAAGGAAGACAATTAGCAAAAGGATTAAAATTCTTTAAGAGATGTAAATGCCATAAAAATAAAGCAAAGGCAAAAATGGAGAGAAAATAAGAAGGCCAATTCTTTTTACCTCTGTGTAACATTATGCAAAAATTATGGCCCAACAATTAGACAAAGGAAATAAAAACAGAATTCAATGTCATAGAAATTGGAAAGGAGGTAGTACAGTCCTTGGAGGATCCAGTACTGGCAAAATGAGACATTTTTCACCTAAGAGAGTCTTTCTTCAATTGAATTTAACATAAGAACAAAGAACTGATAAAATGTTGCCTGTAGATCATTAAAATGAAAGTCATGTAAATGAGTCATCTAAGGGCCTGAAGAAGACAGTACATTTGAAAAAAACCCAAGGTTTCAGGGTCAGTGTTAAGTACCCATTAAAGATTTATGAATATAGCATTCAAATGACATCATGCAACACAATTTTAGAACTTCTACAGCAATAGTGTAGATAATCAGTAGAGCTCAATTACTGATTCTTTTTTTTTAACTTTTATTGTTGAATCCAAGGTGAGCAATAAATGAAATGATGATAAGAAGGGCATGAATTTATAGAAGGAAATGGAATATGAGCCGGATTAAACAGGGAAATGAGGAAATAACATGATAAAAGTTGCATTTAAGATGAGGCTTTAGCTGTACCATTGGCTTAAAAGCTTGCTGGCATTACTAATTAAAAAGGGATGGGAATTAAAAAGGACTCATTGAAAAGCCTAGCATCAATCTCCAGTACTAAAGGAAAAAAAGTGGCTAAACTAGTAGTGCGATAGTAAGGAACATACAAAGATAGTAGTTGGTGATTGGAATTCAAAATACTTCACATTGAAATTTTGAAGGTAAAAAATAACTTTTAGTCACAAAGTAAAGAGAAGAATTTCCCTAACTATGGATGCTTAAAATGGATATTAATTTTTATTTCAGAAAGTGCAGAAACTGAAAGACCAGTGTGATATCATAGGTCCAGGGATTCTGGCAGAAATAGTGTGGAAAGGCAGGTGCAAAGCAAGGTGATTAAGGTAAAAAGGAATTAGAAATATGACTGGGAGTTTTATGAGGACTAAATAGGTAAGAAAAGCAAGGATTATTTTCTGTTAAATTTTCAGGAGACAATGAGTGTATATTAGGTAGAAAAATGAGTATGCTAACAAGTGTACAGATTAGTCTGTTTGAGGGGCCATAAATATGTATTGTCTAGGAGGCTGCCCCTTAGGTAACAGGTAAGGTAAGGAAGCTCGTGGGAATGATGCAGCCATAGCAGTCCATTCAAAAGCAGAATGAGATATGGTGACTGCTATAGTTCAGATACTGTATTGTAATTTATGTAGACATGTGTAAACAATCAGGACTTGAGGATGTAGGATATGTCAGCTGAACTTTACATAATTAAAGAGTTATTTTAAGAAGTATTCTGAGCTTATTTAACTGGTGGAAGATATCATCTCACCAAACTGGCACATTCTGTTTTGTTTGAAAGATGCTCATACTGGTAGGAGAACAGAAATAGTGATTACAGATGAATTAAGCAGGTGACCTGAATGAATAGGAATGAAACAAAATAAATTCAAGCAGTTAGAAAGGCAATAGTGATTAACAGGATGTAAATTAGTAAACTGGGAAACAGAAAAATCACAAGATAAATCCAATACTGATTCCTTGGAAAAACTAACCAAACTCTAGATGAATCAATAACAAAAATCTGAAACTGATAACCACCCAAGAAATTGCTGGAGGCACTAAACTAATCTTTAGAGAGTATTTTGTCAAATTCAACAAAAATAAGTTAGAATAGTATCTGGAAAACTATTAAATAACAAAATCAAATGTAGACTCAAACATAAATAATCAAAAAGGAAACCAGATGACTGATCAAATTTGTCTCTGTAACTGGGCTAATAATTGTTTATTCACAACAGTCATGATTACTACATCAACTGATGGAAGAATAACTTTGAAATAACCTATGGTATCAGAGAATGCATTCCAGAGATTATGATACAAGTACTCAGGTTTCTGCAAATTTAATTCTCCAAAATTCAGATCGTTGAAAGTCCCAGAATCAGAGATTCTTTATGTAGAATAATAATTCTTATGTAGAATAATGATGCTGTTTAAATATTTTGACTTTAATTCTTTGAGAAGAATTTAATTAAAAATGTATATATATTAAAGATGCTTTGCCTAATTCAATGTGGTAGACAAGTTGGGTTGCATAATATTTTTTATTTAAAAATGTTATGTCAATATTTGAGTTCCTTTTGTATTGTTTTTGAATCTCCTTCAAAGGAAAATCAAATGTCTGTCTTTACAAATGCTAATTACAATAATGTTACATGTTGTCATATCTCAAAAGTTTAACATATTTAAAATGTACTTCTACTTTTCCAAACTTAGATGTTTAGAATGTTTAATTGGTTTCCAGACTGTTGAGTTGCAGTAAATAAAATATATAACTTGAAATACTTCCGCTTAGCCTGATTCCATTCGTTGTGGATTTTTTGGGGGGTAGTTTTCCCTTTTTGTTGTTAATGTTGTTTACATATGCAGCAGATGGCAACAATCATACAAATCAGTACAGCAATCAAGGAGATCAGTGCAGTGATGCATCCTTGTCAGGGTCACAGGATGCAACCACTGGGAAAATAACAACATCTGACAGCAAATGCTGAAGACAGTTTCTGCTATGTAATCAGGCAGGATCAGAACCAAGGGCAACCTAGAACTCTGAAGGAAATACAGCGATGCAGAGGGATGCTAGAAGTTTATTTGCAGCAAGGAGACTTTACAGGCGAGATGCACTTTTCTCCTTTAATAGTTTAATGTTTGTAGCTCCTTTATACTTATTTGTCATTTGGGACCAAAAATTGCATGAGCTGCAGTAAAGGTAAGAATAAAATTGGACAAGAATACTCATAGCTCTCACTAATGAGTACACTTATTCATCATGAAATCTGAGCATATCCAAGAAATCATTTGAATTCAAATGATGGTAATTCTTATAATTCGATTGTGCAGACTCATCATGTACACATTTAATTGAAAGCTGTATTACAAACTTGAAATTATCTATCATTTCTAATATCTGTATTTATCTTTCTGTAAATTCCAGTACTTATTTATGTACAAAGCTTTATTATATTATATATTTAAGATTTATGAAGTCAAAATATTATTTAATAGTCAATTTCACTGGTACATTTTAGATATACAAAGTGATTACATTCATCATAGAGAATTTGTACCTATGTATTATGTATCTTAATCTTCTTTTTTCCCATTTCCTTCCTCTCCTTTCATCTTATTTCCCTTCTTATTTACAAAACCTTTCTACCATTTTTCCCTTGTATTCTCCTTACCTTTTGCTTTCCTTCCTTTCCCTCTTCCTCCTCCCTAGTTTTCCTTTACACGTGAATATTTTTCTCCTATTTAACAATATCTATGATATATTTAGGACCTTATTTACATTTTCTCTGGTTTCTCAAATATGTGTGTCAGATTTATTTCTCTTGAGAATAGTCTCAAGGTGCATTCCTTTACCTAAATATGCTTGGTGCTGGACAAAATAGATGGCAACTTCTCATCCCTAATAAACTGGGAAGGCATGATCTTTGGTAACACTCAAAGTCCAAGAACCAGCTACATATAGAAAATATCTCTGAGGAATAGTCACTTCCTAGGGAGGATTTGATATTAGTGAAAAAAACTACCTACCACAAACAATTTACAATCATCAACATGGAAAATACATTTAAAAAGAGAGAGAGAGAGAGAAAATGACAAGACACAGAAGCAAAATGCAATCCCAGACTTGCACTCCACCTAGGGCAAGTCCAGGGGATAACAAAGTGGAGGAAATCAGAAGCCACCCATTCAAATTTTCTGAAATGTTAGAAGTAGAAGTAATAAAACAGATAAATAAGACTATAGAGAAAGATCAAATTTTTAAGTCAGTAGTTTGATGATTTGTTTGCCTCTTCTCAGTGCATCAAATACATTTTCTTGTTGTATACTGAATATATTCCCAAGAAATCATGTCTAGACAGAAAATCAGCTTGAATCAGAGAAGGCTATAGATTTCAGACATCAGAATGCAAGAATATGTTTTTGTTATTGTAAATATGGGTAGGAGTCTAAACTTAGAAACAGAGACCTAAGTGAATATTCCAAATTGTGAAATTAAACATCCTTGTCTTGCTGAATTTGTCTAGAAATTAAAAAATACAAAGCTGATTTTAGTCTTGTGAACCAAAAGAGAAACAATGCTTAGAGGTGAAATAAATTACTATTACGTTGTAAATTTGTTATCACACACTTGTGAAACACACATTAAATAGTACTGATTAAACTTAACAGTTTTCACCTATGTCTGACTAGTTTCTGCTGGCCTACTGATATTGCCCCTGGATGTAGAAGACTAAAGAAAAGAAACCATATTTTTAGCTTTTTAATTGTGTTCATAATGCTAACATAATTTAATCTAAGAAAATGGAAAAGATATATACTATTTCAGTTGACTGTTTTCTAATTACAGTTTACCACAAAAAGTAATTGTGTTTGGTATAGAAATTAGATATTACAGCTATGTAAACCAAGCATTAACACTTTGGATAAATGCACTTTTACTGGAACATAATTTCTTGTATATAAATTCTTAAAATTTTATTTTATAACACGCTTTACTTATTCACACCATTAGGCTTCTGTGTGATATGCCAATTTATTCATACTGTGTGCACTTATTAGAGCTGGGCTCCTTTTCCCACAGCTTAACCTAAATTAATCAGTGTTCTTTTTTAAAAAAAAGAAAATTTAAACAATAAAAACAATGATACCGAATTTCAAAACAAGATAACAGGAAATTAACAATGGTTAATATATTGTATATTGGTATATTCAAAGTAGTTGCACGGATTACCAGATATAGGCATGCATAGTTGGTCAAACAGTATACACACAGACCATTTTTTTAATGAACTGAAAGTAGTATAATTATCTTAACTATCTTTTATATGTATATATTTTCTTTTCTTTCCTTTTACCTATTGCAGTTCTTCTTTCCTTTTGAACAATTTCTTTCCCTTTCACAATATCTATTGTAGATTTTGATCATATTTAATTGTTCAGTTTCTTACACTAGGGAGACAATATGATGCTTGCACATGCAATTTTGATTTGTTTCACTTATGAGTGTGGTCTCTAGTTGCATTCCTTTACCTATAAAAGCCTTGAGTTTACTCTTCTTTATAGCAGAGTAGTACTCCATTATATAAAAATGCCACATCTTTTTATCCACTATTCAGGTTGATGGGCATTTGGGCTTTTTCCAAGATTTAGCTATTACAGTTTGTGCTGCTATAAACATTCTTGCCCATGTATCACTGTGGTATTTTATATTCAGGTCAACTTTCAATTTTCACTTCCAAACATGAAAAGAATATGCAATATTTGTCTTTTCTGTGTCTAGATTATTTCAAGAAAAATGCCTTCCAGCTCAATCTATTTTGCATCACATGACAATTTTTTTCTGGTTGAATAATATAAATTTATATTTATTTATTTGTTTGATAATATTCTTAATACAATAGTAATCTGTTGTATAGCATAAAACAGCATACAGTTTTATTAAATGTGAATGAGCTCTCAATCAAAATAGGCTTAAGTAAGATATATTAAGAAATTTTAAACTTATAAACCTAAGTATAATATTTGGGTGATATTGTATGTGATAAAACTAGTGCATGTGACAAGTACTGTCATTGAATTTTTTTTTTTTTTGGTACCAGGGATCAAACTTATGACCTCGTGCACTCCAGGCATGTGCTTGTGCCACTGAGCTAAATTTATGGCCCTGTCAATGAAAGTCTTATCCTTTATGTACAGTGATAGGGTTTGCTAAATAAAAATGTTATAATAAATACTTTTTCTTTTGAGGAGTAAACATTGTACAAATTTAATTGAATCAAATAAAATATTTTAGACGTATATGTATTTAGTAAAGTAACATTCTAGAAATAATTTCACATGCAAATTGTTTTGATGATAGACTATCACAAAAAGAAATTCACATCTTAATGGGAAAACTTTCAACTTTTCTCCATTTAATTTAATGTTAATTGTTGTTTTGTCATCAATAGCTTTTTATCGCTTGTGGTAGATTGAAAACTGGTGGTCAACTGATACCAGCTGAATGGAATCAGCATGGTGCTGAGCACAGATGGCCCACCAGAGGACTGTTGACGGCATCAAAAGGAGACCTGAAGAGGAAGGGTTGTTTAGTGTTGTTGGTTTTCCTGTTGCCATGGGTTCTCCTGGATGGCCTTATTGAGCTTCTTTCCTGATATGAGCTTGGCTGTTCTCATTGTCAGGGGAGCTCAGAACCCTGTTATCACTGAGAATGACTGCAGCTCACTCTGGGGGAGCTTTGGTCTCCAGAGCATTGCTTTCAGGCTCTGGAGGGAAAGGTGTGCTGTTCAGTCTTCAGGAGAAGCTTATCACACTGGCTTCCTGATATGAACTTGGCTGTTCTAATAGAGGAACTCAGGACCTCATTGTCACTGAGGATAGCTATGGTACTTTTATGGGGAGCCCTGGTTCTAACTTTGAGTGTCATTTCTTGGCCCCTGCCAGTGGGCACAGAACCTTCACCCCACTGGCATAGACTTTCTAGCTCCCGTCATTGACCTTGGGGCTTTCCCAGTGCAGATCTATGAAATAGACTTGCATGAGTTATTGTTGTGGGCTTTAGGCCTCCAGTTGAACTAGTGGGAAGCATTATCATTGGCTCTAGGTCTTCAATTGAACTCATGCAGATTAGTGTCATGGGATCCAGGACCTTAGCTGGATTTTCTAGGTCTTTAGTGTGTGGACATAATCATGTGCTGTCTTGGTATTTGACTCCTTGGGTGACCATTGTAAATAATACTATAAATTGTGTCTCCTGTAATCCCTGACTACAACATGAAATTAAAAAAAATACTTTCCATACCCATTTTCTTCAGGGTTTTATCATGATTGGATGTTGGATTTTCTCAAAGGTTTTTTTCTTCATCTCTTCAAATTGGCAAGTAAATTTTATCTTTGCATGTTTAAGTTTATTTTGGGTTTTTTTTTTTTTTGAGACAGGCTATTGCATAGTTCATGGAACTATGACCTTGAACGCATGGGATCCTCCTGCCTCAGCCTCTCTAGTTTTGGATTTACAGGCATGCACCACCATAGCTGGCTTATCTTTGCTTCTTTTTAAGTGGTACATTACCTTTATTCACATATGTTGAGCCATCCTTGTATCCTTGGAAAGAACCTTAGTTGCTCATAATATATGATATTTTTTAATGATTTTCTGCATTCTGTTTGCCAGTATTTTGTTAAGAACTTTTGCTTTAATGTTCATGAAAAATATTTGCCTATAATTCTCTTTCTCTAATTTTTTGGAAGAAGGGTAAATGTTGCCTTCAAAAAATGATTTTGAGGGAAAAAGTGATTTTGGGAATATAGCTTCCCTTTCAGTTTAATTAGAGTTCGGGGAGCATTGGCTTTAGAACTTATGTAATTTTTGTACAATATGGCAGTGATTCTGTCAGGATCTAGGCTTCATCTAAATAGCTTTTTAGTTATTTCTTCAATTTCATTGGCTGGTATTGATTTTTCAGAATTATTATAATTTTTTTTGTCTTTTTGAGACAGAGTCTTGCTATACAGTACAGGCTGACCTTGAATTCACTTTGTAGCCCAGGTTTGCCTTGAACTCACAACAATCCTCCTGCCTCACCTTTCCAAATTCTGGGATTACTGGGGTATGCTACCATGCCCAGCTCTTCAGAATTTTTCTCTTTAGGCTTCAACTTTCAGTAATTTATTTGTATCTAGGAATCCTCCATTTCTTCTGAATTTTCCATTTTATTTGAGTAAAATTTCTCAAGTAGTTACCCATGAACACCTTGATTACAACAGAATTGATTGATTTTGCCTTTTTCATTTCAAATTGGATAGGTTTGGGTCTTTTCTTTCCTTGTTTTGATAAGATTGACTAAGGGTTTTTCTATTTTGCTAACATTTCAAAGATCTACCTTTTCAATTAATTGATTCTCTGTACTTTTTTTTTAAAAGTCTCAGTTTTATTTATTTCTGCTTTAATGTTTATATTTTCCTTCTTCAGGCTAGCTTTCTGTTTTGACTTTTCTTGCTTTCTAACACTCTGAGTAGTTTCAAAAGATTATTCATTGAACTCACTGTATTTCTATAATCTGTTTATTTCCTCTGAGGACTCTTGTCATTGTGTCTCATAGGTTCCAGGATGTTGTAATGGCATTATTATTTAATTTTAGGAACAGGATAATTTCTTCCTTAATTTCTTCAGATACCCATGAGTAATCAAAAGAATATTGTTAATGGTTAGTTTGGTATTGATTTTTAGTCTCCTTGCATTATGATATTATTATACACATGGGATAATTTTAATTTCATTGTAGTTACATAAGTATGCTTTATTGACTAGCATGTAGTCATTCATTTTGCAGAAAGTCCTCTGCTGCTACATTTTGAATACTGTACATTTTGTTATTTGGTGGACCACTGTGTAGATATATATTATATTATATTTATTTGTTAAAGGATTTTGTTCAACTAAAATATTTCTTTGTAGATTCCTTGTCTAGTAGATCTATTTGTGATAGTGAATTCCTGATGACTCCCATTATAAATGTATTCTTATTTGAATTTTCATGTGGAATAATTTTTTTTTATAAAATTGGGTGCACCAGTGTTTGATGAGTAAATGCTTACAGCTGTTATCTCTTCCTGTTGAGTTGTTACCTTAAACAATACATGGTAATGTCTATGATCAGTTTGGCTTGAAATCCACTTTATTTGAAATTAAGATATCTACTCTATTTTCCCTTGGTTCTTGTTGCATGGAGTACTGTTTTCCACCCTTTGATTTTTAATTTGTGAATTTCCTTTTGAAATAAATATGTTTCTTATATACTATACATATCACTAATCTTAATTATAATTCTGGAAGCATTAACCATAGTAATCAGGCAAGATAAAGAAATGAAATAAGTATAGATAGAAAAAGAAGAATTCAACTTACTGCCTGGTGATGGTGTGATCCTCTTCATAGAAGACCATAACATTCCATGAAAAGACTTATAGAATAATCAACCAAATTCAGTAGCATAGCAAAATATAAAGTCAGCATTAAAAAATCAAGTGTTTCTGTATGCCAATAATAAAATCACTGGCAGAGAAATTAGGGAGATTATTATTTTCATAATAGCATACAATAAAATGAAATACTTAGAAATCAACCGAAGCAAGGAAGTGAAAGACCTCTACAAGGAAAACTGCAATATTTTGAAAAAAGAGATTGAAAAGATTTAGAAAATGAAAGCTATTTCTGTTGCTGGATAGGAAGAATCAATATATTCAAAATAGGTGTATTTCCAAAAGTTTTATACAATCTGCTGGTGCAACTTGTAAATTCAGTTCCAATCAAAATACCAATGTCATTCTTAGCAGAGCCAGAGAAAAACAATTCATAAAAAAACATATGAGACATAGAATAGCAAAAGTAATCCTGGGCAACAAGAGAAAGACAGGATTCATTGAAATCCCAAATTCCAAGTTACATTACAAGCTAACCATGGTAAAATGTGGCACCTAGGAGTTACAAAAATGCTGTACCATAAGCTTATGTATTCTGCATTCTGTAAAGTGATGGTCTTGCTTACTATCAGCATTACTTGGAATTCTAAAAGAAAAAGAGCCCTGGTGCAACTTTATTATAGCCTTAGAATATGTAGAGAACTTTATGACTTTGATTTTATTATGAGTACTTCAAAGAAAAACTTTTTAGGGTTTTTTTTTTACCATGACATGTACAATTTCTACTTAAGAATTCAAACATTTATAAATTTGAAGACTGGCTCTTCTTTACTCTGCTGCACAGAACGTTTAGTGCTAAAATAACTGCCTGACATTTGGGTAATTGTGCTGACTCTTAAGTCTCACCCTGTGTCAGGGACATTCTAATTAGGATGAAAAACGATTATATTTCACTGAGTTCCAACACTTTTGATGACTTAAAACTCACATTGCTACTCGTTTACTTGATTCTAAGGCAGTTTCTATATATCCACTGAGCCTAGGGCAGGGATGGGTCAACTTCTCTAGAAACATAGAATCTGGAAAAAAAAATTGAGACCAGTCCCTCTTGAAGAATATGAAGAGGAAGAGAAAGTTAAGGATTGCGGAATTCATTTCCTTATGCAGAGTTCCTTGGGATCAAACACTGGTCTACTGGTCTCCAACAGTACAACCAACATGTACCCCTAAGAGTCTGGGATGCATTAAATTTATTGGGAGAAGCAGTGTTATGTGTAATAACCAAGATGAGTAGTAGCTTGGTAATGTTACCTAAACAACAAAGATAACAAAGATCTTTCTCAAAAGAAGGGGAATAAGAGATGGATGGGGGAGGCACAGAAGGGAAGGAAATGAAATAAGAGTTAAGATGTGTTTTGTATATGTACCAAATACACACAAGAAATATAATCATTATGTATGGAAAACATGTACTAATAAAAAATAAAAGTGAATCAAAAGAAAAAAAAACCCACAGTTTTTGTTTTGTTTTGCTTTGATTTTTTTTTCCCCTTGAGTCTGGGAAAGCAGTGATCATCTCCTTCTCCAGGGGATGATTAGAGCACAAGGACAAACCAAAGTTCTTGTTTTTATTTCAACAATTTAAAAAGAATTATTTAAAATTAAAAACAACAATAGCACTCGAAAAGAAATGTAAGGGCACTCCTAGAGTTGCTGGTCGTGGTCACACCGTCATACTTTCAGGGCCATTTGTTTTTACAGATTTTAAGGATTTCTTAGATGGCAGGACTATTTTCACTAACACTCACATAGAGAAAGACAGAATTATTTTCTCATTTCAATTCTAGCTGAGAAAAGATGCCAGGCAGAGCCACAAAGACAGCTGCACTTGGTGACAGGAAAAACAGCAAGCAAGGACTGCTGCACATTATGCATGTAAATAGGCCAGGGTTAGGTGAGTTTCTCGGGGGCTTCCTGTGAATTGGTTAATTTGAAATTTCACTGGCCTCTGGACATGGAGACAGACTTCCCCTTATTGTCTAATATGCGTCCCTGGGGAGATTACTGCAGGTGTGCCATGGCCTAAAGTGTGGAGTTTGATAAGGAAAGTGTTTGCATGTGGATTTAATAAGCTGCTAAGTAAAGGAACAGACTGGCTTCCAGTCAGAGTCTCAAAATTGGATCAATTTTAAAACAGAAAAAAACAAAAACAAGCAAAAAAAAAAAAACATAGAGCAGAAAGAAAAAAATAACAGCCCTGTATTCCAAATAATTTTTTACTACAAATTTAGCCTCATATGTGGTTTTGGGTATTGTGTTCAAAATCTATGATGTATGAATTCTGTGCTTTAGAATAAACATAAAATGTTACTGAGCTAAAAATATTAAAAATCCAGGAAGAAATTCAAGTAAACTACATATTGATCAGAAATCCTAACATTGACTTCTCAGCACTCAAAAATACAGGCTTGGTATCCTTCACAGGTTTTCAAAATATAAATTCTAACAGGCAACAAAATAGAAATTTCAAAAACCACAGAAAACTAGAAAAATAAGAAAGAAAAGAGGAAAGAAAATAAGAAGGGAGAAAAAGTTAGTGTAAGCAATGTAATAAAATAATTAAAAGCATCAGGATGGGATGTCAGAAAACCTAAGATAACGGTTAATTTGAAAGAGTGTTAAAAATACATGTTGGGCAGGACATATAGGCCAGACAGAGCACTTCCTTAACACGTGAGTGCTTCTAGGTTTGATCACTAGTATTACAAGAATTCAACAAAATGAAAATGTATTTATCCAAAAACTGTTAAAATAAGATAGCCATTGAATTGTTTAAAACTCCTTTCTTTATAGATTAAAATTTATATTATGCAAGACTTAGTTTAGTGAACTGAAGCAGTAATAAATAAAATAAATTCTACAATGTATGAAATACAAAGAAAGACTAAGATAAATAGAAAATTGAATGAAGAGATCTAATAACAATTTCTCTCGTTTTCCACTAAGAAAATAACAGATATGAAAGTTTTAAACATGTAAAAGCTTCAAAAGATTTGCAAAAAAGAATCAAGTAACACCTCATACTTGAAATTATTCATATATCTGATTAATTACATTTATGATAAAATAATTAGGATTTAGATTTGAACAGCATGATTAATCTTAACTTTTGTAAGTACATTATTCTAAATCTTACTTAAAACAAATTTTGAAACTGACCATAATTTAGGAAATAAGATATGTTTCAAACAATTACCAAAAATTCCTAACACATGTGAAATAAATTTTGAGGAAGATATAATTGAAGAAAAAATTAAACCAAATATTGCTGCAGAAGATAATCCTCAGAGACAACAACTGTAAAAGCAAGGCCAGGGATATAGCTCAGTAGCACAAGCATCTACTTGGCAAGTGTGAGGTTGTGAGTTTGATCTCCAGTTTAAAAAAAAAAAAAAGCTATGGTTTTAACAATTATAAAAGTATTTTGAATAGAAAATAAAAAATGATATCATATTGTACATTAAATGGATATATTTATAAATCAGTGAATGAAAGCAACTAAGTACACTAAATGTAAACAATATAAGTAATGTAGGTGTAACATAAATTTGTTATCAAAGAAAATAATCTTACTAAGAGAAAAAAGTTAATGTATAGAAGGAAAATGATGTATCAGAACATTGAAAGGAAAACACTTAAGGAGCATTTTAATAAGTAATTAAATTTTTTTAAGGTGAAAAACTACGGCCTCTATGAAAGAAACAAAGGAGGCAAAAATACATAATACAGGGGCTAATATAATCACAAATTCACAAATATTAGTAAGTTTTAAAGGGAAAATAATTGTAAATATTTATTTCTAAACACTTGAAATATTTATTTCTAAAAACAGTCACCTTTTCTTAGAAAAAGGATAGCTTACAACTCAGTCAGGTCAGAAAGAAAATGTGTCAACAGAATTTTAAAAACTAATAAAAAATAATTAGAAATTAAACCCTTAGAAATACAATTAACATGATGACAAAACCATTTATACATTGTTACCAAATTCTAAAAGAAATACATTCAAAATTATAAAACTATAATTTGGATGATATCTGTTATTCTAAAATATTTTCACTCAAGAATTTATGAAGTTTTCTATAGTCCAATCTAAATGGCACACACATACACACACACATATGACACTAAAAACTGATACTATACATATGCAATAAATTTTAAGTCATTTTGTGTCTAATGCTCAGTTATGATCTACTTTTTTTATAAGTAAATGATGTAATAGTTGATTGGGAAATTTATTCCTAAATTTATTAATACCATCTAAAAGAATGAAAGTTTAATAAAATTCTATGATACATTTTTTTCATATGCACAATTACTGATTTCACAAAAGGAAATGTTTTCTTGTAAATTCTCTAAGAAATTATATGATCTATTTCAATTTTTAATTAATCTATCAATTAGCTATAGATATTTAACAAGAATAAGAAAACAAAAAAATGGTTTTAAAAATGGAAAATAAAAAATTGTATTTAGTAGTGTGTTTAAAAATATTTTACATATAGATTACTTGATTGTGTAGGCAGGAAAACCCACATTTATTTAAAGAATTAGTACATTACCAAAACCAGGGTTTGAAGGTTCATTATCCAAAGCCAACACAAATCCAATATGAAGAATTAGAAAATAAAATTGAAATTAATTAAAAATACTATTAGTCAAATAACTATGAATATGTCTTACAAGCAATCTCTCAGACCTCTATAAAGACAGAATAAAATAACACATAACAATAGAAACTACAGCTCAGAAATGACAGGAAGGCACTTTTAATTTTCATTGGAGGAAAAGTAAGGGACTAGAATATCAAGCAAAAGTTTGTGATTGAAACTGTCTTTTCAATGATTTAGGCAATTTAAATTATTTCTTTTTAATTTTTTGTTAATAAATTTTTTCAGTATATAATGATCACATTCATTGTATTGATGTATGTACATAACATGTTTCCTTTGCTGTACAGAAGCTTTGTAATTTGATGTGATTCTGTGTGCTGATTCTTTGTGTGCAATTGACATTCAGTTCAGAATGTCCTTTCCTATGCCTATGTCCTCAAGTATTTTACCTAATTTTTTCTAGCAAGTTGAGAGTTTCTGCTTTAATGTATATGTCTTTTATATATTTTCTATGTTAGTTTAGTAAATGGTGAGATATATGGGTCTTTATTCATTCTTCTGCATCGGTATAATTGTTTTCCCAGCACCATTTGTTAATTACTGATGCTACCTTCACTCTAATGTGTGCTTTTTGCAGTTCTATAAAAGACCAGATAGTAGAATTTACCTAGGGCTTTTAGTTTCTGCATCCTCTATTCTGTTACACCAATTCTGGCTTTTTATTTTTTCTAGTGCCATGATGCATTTAATCACTGTGGCTTTATAATATTATTTAAAATCTGGGATTGTAAAACCTCCTGTTTTGCTATAATTACCTAGGATTTTGCTCTTTCTATTCTGGGTCTTCTCTCTTTTCATAAGAATTTTATCTGAGAATTATCAACAGAATTTACCATCATAGTGATCCCAGGTGCTGATGACCTGTTGTCAGAGTGATATTCTGACTAAGGGTGATTCGACTATATTAGACAAATAGGGTAAAGTGAAACATCGGAAATACAAAATGATCACTTCTACCATAAAAGTGAGATGAAAGATGGGGCTGCAAGTATATGGAAAAGAGAAGCTAAAGACCAATTTTTTAGATATGTATTATGAGAAGATCAAACATATATACTCATAGGGAATGTTGTAGTAATTTTAAAATATCAACTGAAAATGAGAATTGGTTTTGTCATGTACTTGAAATGGACAGATGTGGAGACCAGTACAGAAAGCGAGGAATTACAGCTAGATATGAATTGGTCAAGCCTTTCCTTGGCCTCAGGGTCTACTATTCTACCACGTGAATATGCTTACCTAAGTCTCTTGATCATAGGCATCATTGGTATACACTGGCATACATGCCAACTACAGACAATCCAAGGAAAATCACTAAACTTTTTAGGCAATATTATTCTCAAGAATGCAGAAATCTACAATTTCATAACTGACATAACATCCTTGATCTACAATTTCATAATTGACATAACATCCACCTCCACTGGAATGAAATTATAGTAGTAAGAGAGCAGAAACTCATTATTTTAATCATCTGCTTCTAATGAGAAGCAAATATTAGTTAATTTTCAGAATATTAGAAATGTTGATATAGTAAGTTTTTAAATGATTTTTTCTTATTATTAATTAGCTTTCTCAATATTATAAATATTTCTGTAGTAGCAGTTTTTTTATATGTATACTTTCCATAAATTGGAGGAAAATTCCACATATATAGTAAATTGCTAGATTTTGATTAAAAAGACTTATGTGTGCTATTTTTAAATTTTCTAAGTTTCCATAACCAACTAAAACATATTAAAATATTATAATTTAAATATCTTTGGGATTTTTAAATTAAAAGTAATTATTATAGTGTTTTGTGTTGCTAGGAGAAACTGTTAGCTCTAAATCACTGTCATAATACCAAACATAGGAATAAGAAAAAAATCAATCAATTGATTGCTCTTATTCATATATCTAATATTTCACTTCATTTTTCCATTAAATTCAAATGAGATGATGGTTCAACTTTACAAAACTAATGGTATACTGGGAATGTATAAAGTCTGACATTATCTTTATTTCTAAAACATCAGGTTTGTGAAATCTGTATGTGGCTAGATGATGGGGAGCGACCACACTGTCCAGGGAAGTTCACCCTGGGGATGACATGGAGCACCAGCAGACAGCGGTAGAAAGCGATGCAGCACACAGCTATGGGGCTGATTGATGGCACCGCATCAGCCATACACATTACCTAGGCAGAATTAACATTAAGAACGGAAGTTCTCAGGAATTGAAGTACGCAACCGTGATGTGCAAGTCTGCTCAGACTTCATTGGATTGGAGATGAAACACTTAAAATGGGAATCCATCCAAAATCTGTAATATTCATTGACAATATTATTTTGAATTAGTATGTCTGCTTCTGTTGTTTATTTTGGCATAAAATAAATATGGATATTTTATTAAAACAAAATAATACTACATGCCATTGTGAAATTTAAACATATTTTCTCTATTGCTGAATCAAAGAATATTTATTAAAAGAAAAAACTGTAATTAGTGTCTATCTGGTTATTCATATACCATATAACTTTATGTTTTGCAAGCTGTGTCAGTGATAGTTACTCATCTTCATACATTTTTATCAAAATATTAACAAAATATGATTGACAAATACACTTTATGAAATTTTAGATTAAGTGATATATTATTTCTTTAGTAGGAGCTGTACTTCTGTTTTGATTATTAAACAAGCTATATTTTTGTGTAGTTTCAGAAAATTGAGACTAGTCTCATGAATTTACAGTAGGTTTCTTTGGGTTAGGGTAAAAATTATACCATTTAAAATATATGTCATTACATATATATATCTCCTCAAAGTAGTATAGATAACTGAGAGAGATAATTATAATAATGACAGTTAACTAACAAAACAATTCTCTATATGTGAAATAGAGATTTGAATAAGAAGCACAGAATGGGAAATAATTATAAAAGGTATATACTTTTTTCAAAATATTTTATGTGAATGACTTATGTATCACAAAATCAGTTATTTAGGTAAAACAGATCAGTGAATACCTGATTTAAGATTCTAATGAGGAAAATAAATATAAAATTATTACCTGGGTTAGGTGGCACACTCCTGTAATCCAAGATCTTGGGAGGCTGAGGCAGAAGAATTGTTTGCAAGTTCAAGACCAGCCTGGGCTACAAAATTAGCCAACCTGAACTGCATAGCAATACCCTGTTTCAAAAGGACAAAAATAAATAAATAAATAAATTTTCTCTATTCTGATATTGAATAAGTTTAAACTTTGAAATAAATTCTTGTTTGATCTAGTTTATATTTCTAATCAAGTTTAACTAGAAAAACACTTGGATTTTTAGAAATTTTTTTTCAATGCAACTGCAGAGCCCAATTATTAAACTTTAAGTATGCAGAAAAGAGATAGACAGCAATAAAACAATCAACCCTAGGCTGGGTACAGAGCTCAATAGTGGAGTGTTTGTCTGCAAGAATGAAATTGTGAACCAATCCATGGCACCACAAAATGAGAAAATATAATAATAAACACAGAAAGCTTCAAAATTCCCTAAGTCTCAAGCAGACTTTTATTAACCTTTGCTGAACCATGCAGGCCACCTTAATGTCATAAGAGAGTCCTTCACTTCTGTAACATATCTTCCATTGTGAATCAAAGGACCCAAGCGGGCATGTGAAAAAGAATATATCCATTTCTTTACATTGACCTTGGCAAGAATTAGCACAACACAGCATATGCTATTAATTTATCATACCATAACTCTTTCACTATCATATGTAGATACGAAAAACAAAATATGCATACATGTCAATCACAAATTTAATCAAAATTTGTGAATTTATTTGGGTATGTGTAAATGTAGAGAGACTTTCTATCTAAGAAGCCTAATGTTTCCTATGAAAAATGTTTCATTTTTTCTCTCCAATATATCTCTTCTTATGCACATATTTAAATATCTTGTTTTTATTAAATATTTAAATATCTATGTTTTTATTAAATATATATATGTGTGTGTGTGTGTGTGTGTTTTAACTGCCTTAATAATTCATTCTTTTCAGAAATTCTAGAGAATTGGTCCTCCTTGGTTGGTCTAATCAAAGATTACATTTTACTTGTGGATTCTCACCGAATGCCTTAGAAGTCCCTTTACAAAGGTTTGAACATGGGTGGGGTTTCCCATGGTCTGCATGACAAAGGACTGGTCTTCAGGAAGTGCTGTTGGCTAGAGATGCTTAAGTCAAGAGAGCAACATCTCAAAATGGACTAGGAAACCTTGGTTTCTGATTTGCAGTGAGAGCACTCACTGGGACAAACTCCCTCTATGATGGAGTGACTTTGCCAAATGATTAGACTATTTAGTCCTGGAGTTCAGGCTCCAGAACATAGGTCCAAATAAACCTCTATTTACCTAATAAGTAACCTGAGTCAGGTATTTCCTTATAATGATGGGAAGCTGATGAATACCCTGACCTTGTTTACTTATCCAGCCTTTGTGAAAATCTCCCATCTTTGTTGCTGTAACCACACTGAATTACAGTAAGCTCGTGGAACCTATCTGAAGTTGGCAGTGTTTGAGAGCCTTCATGACTTGCCTCAGCAACAGTATTTGTTCTCTCTTGCTGTGCATGCTTTACTTAAATTTTTTCTTGAATTACTATTTATGATTTTTATTGGTACATTTTAGATATACAGTGATCACTTTCATCATAGGGAATCTTTCTGTATGTAATGTAGCTTGATTCTTCTTTTTCCCAATTCCTTCCCCTCCCTTCAACTCCTTTTCTCCACCTTATTTACAGAAGTTTTGCTTCCATCTTTTCCTTTAATTCTCTCTTTTTTTCTTTTCCTTTCCTACTTTTTCCTCATTCCTCTCCCCTCTACACCTTCCCTTTAAACACTTTTCTCCAGTTTCCCAATATCTTTTTTTATATATCCATCCTTATTTACACTTTAGGTTTCTTACACTGAAAGAGAAATAATGGGATATTTAAATGTCCATCAACGGATGATGTATAAAGATGTGGTATGGTTTTACAATAGACCACTATTCTGCTATAAAGAAGGGTAAACTTGAGGTATTTATGGATGCCTACATTAAATATTTATAATTTTTTGTTTTCTCATCAGATTGTGATTCTAACTTTTCCATTTACTTTGACTACATTGATAAGGAGGTGTGACAGGTGTAAGAGCTGATTTAAGTCATAGAATAAGTAAACATATCTGGAATATTTTCAAAAATCCAATATTAAATACATAAAACCTAGAATTTTTGACATTTCTAGCACTACCAGAATTTCTTGTAACTTTTAGAATGTAATGACTACTCAAAAAACTTTCACTGGGAGGAGAATGCTGTTTTGTACTTTTTCAACTTTACCACCTTGTTTTCTTTTTGTAATATATTTATTCTTTTCTGTTTGATAAAATATGCCTATATTTCAAGGCCTAACATATGTATCACTTATTCTAATATTTCCTAAACCTCTAAGTTCTTTTTGCTTTCATAGGTATTTATAATATCATAGTGATATTACTAATTATAATACATAAAAGATAATTGTATAATTATTTATTCAGGCATATTTGTGGTTATATCACAGGTTTTCTCCAGTTTTTGCAAAGTTGAACTAATTTTACTACTTCTTAAGACAAATTGAGAATATTATAGTATACTACAATAACATACTTTAAAGGTAAATGATACAGAGATTGCTTATGCAAGAACATTATCTTGGAATATTGTCTGGCATAATTTAGGCAAGGTGGCTTGTTTTTTATTGTTTTTATAAATGTGTTGAAAAAGTTGAGATACCCAAATAGTCACAGTAATATATGCACAGTATCTGAATATATATCATTGATATTTGTCAGTATTTCAAAAATGTTTTAAGTTTCATTATTTGAACTTACATGATCTAAATTTCAAACTATTATAATGATAGTATGTTCATTATGCTTGGTCTAAATTCCTTCTTTTAAAAATAATTTTTTTTTCGTACTAGGGATCAAAATCATGACCTCATGCTTATCAGGCAGGTGCTTATGCTGCTAAGCTAAATCCTTGGCCCAAAAGCAAGTATTTTTAGCTATATGCTTCAAAAATCAATGTGAATAACACTTTAAACTTTTGCATATTATTCATTTATTTGGCATATTGGGCATGTGTATCCTTTTGTCATTAAATGTGTTAATATGTTGACCTCTTTATTGTTTTATACTTATTATTCATTTATTTCCTTTATGTCTTGAATGGTATACAATTAATTGATTTATGTCTTGAGTTTGATCATTCTAAAATTATACAGATTAATAACATTATATGTTTGTTTTACTCCTATTTTCTGAAAACACACTATCAAATAAAACCATACTTAGCTAGGTATTTATCAGAGTATATAGATTCCTACTGTTAAGTAAGCAGAGGAAGTAGTACTTAAAGGTTTTATACTAGCATGGATTATTATTTGAGTTATACAAGAGTGCTAGAAATTCATAAGATATAATTTAACTCTCTAGTTAGCTTCTTTAGGTGTCCTGTGCCAAATATCATAAATTTACATAGTCGATCATAAGCCCTAAGACCATGAAATCAACTAAGTAGGAGGAGAACATGGTAAAGATACCACTAAGTTTTTAAACCCATCATGAGCACTTATATCTTCCCTACATCATTTTCTGATTGTTTGTGTATTTCAGAAGAAAAAAAAATAAGAAAAGTATGTACTATTACTCTTATACTCCTTTCTCTTTTTCAAGAATAAATAGACTTGGGTTTATTACACCTAACAACTGTTTTATCAGGTCCACATTATTGCTTTTGTCAAACTTTAAAATAATAGCAAAATTTTACTAAGATAATGGCAAAAGTCATGACTTTTGACTTGCTAATAAACCTTAAAAATGAAAAATTTTCATTTTTTCATATACTCATAATTTAATCATTCTAACCAGTAGCACGTTTATTAAAAACATTGAATAATTATGTTAGGTGCCAAATTTAGGTAGACAATATTTAATGAATGTCTTCTTTTTAGAAATAAGCTGACTTCAGAAATTTAACGAGGGCAGTGTGACATAAGCGAATGGATTGATGTACACTTTCCTTGTTCACTAGACTACTCTGCATTCTATGGCTGGAGATTTAACTCAGCGGCACAAGCACCTGCCTTGCAAGCACACACTCAAGAGTTTGATCCCCGGTACAAAATAAAAAAGCTTGCCTTGAATTCTGCAAGTTATGCAATATTTTAACTGTTGTCCTACTAATTTTAGTTTTAAGCTTTTTGGTTATCTTTTAGCTTGGATTTAGTTAGTTGGCTTAATAGAACTGCCAATTGTTCATTTTGGTCAATGAATTGACCACACAAGAGCAGCTATTAAATGGCAGATTGATGCAACCTCTTTAACAATTAAAATGTTGGAAAAGCAAATAAGTAAATTAGGAGGCAATATATACAACCTAAGATACTCATATAAATGCATTAAGTGGATTTGAATGACAAATATTTCTACAGCTATTTAGTCTTAAGGAAACATTAATTATGAGTTCTGATTTTCACAGTTCTTCTTTGAATGATTTTATTAGTCAGGTTAAATCTTACTCATTCAGAAAACAGTAAATCTCACTAATTTAGAAAAACAGTAAATTCAGAGAATGAAAAAATAGCTTTAGTGGAAAGACATTCATAATCTTTACAAGACATTTTAATGTTATAGAATTCCGTGTCTGTTCATAGTAATTAACAACAACAAAAATCTCCTTATAGTTCTTCAGCAGTAAAATGCAGGTGAATATCATTATTCCTGTTTAAAATTTGTAGGCTGAAGTGGAAAACAATTGAGGAAGAAGAAGAGGAAGAGAGGGAAGAGGTGTGAGAAAAGGAGGGAAGGGGTGGGGAAAAAGAGGGAGACAGAAGGGAAGAATTAAAGAAAGATGAAAAAGAAAGATAAAGAGAAGGTGGTAGCAAGTTCATAGCCCAGTCAATAGGACATAACCATGCTACTATATTTGAAAGAAGTCATTCCACATACTAAAACTCTTGAAATGTTGAGCTCATTCTGTACAACCAGAATAAACTTTAAATGACAAATACATTTGTATGAGAAAGGCAGAAAGAGATTCAATGGAGATGAAGACACATACAAAAAAAAATAAATTATAAACCCATTGAAACATTTTGGTTCAGGAAAGACCGGAGTGTAACAATAATTGGAAAATTTAGGAATGGGATACTAGATCCTAATAGTTGCTTCTAGAATGAAATACAAAACCGGGTGCTTCTCACACACATGCTGCATATATGTGGCTAATTCAAAACAATTTCCCAAGGTAAAGATTGAAGTAGTAAGAAACCAAATGCATGATTATTTCTTCTGTACTTTTTCTTCTTCTATTGGAAAAGGCAGCACAAGGAAGTGACTCATCCTGATTACTTTTTTTGTTGCTAAGATGAAATACTAGGAACCCAAACACAAAGAGGGAAAAGTTTATTTAGCTCACAATTTGTAGAGGTTTTAGCCCATAATCAGCTGAATTCAAGCAGGATGACACTTGGCAGAGGATCAACAGTTGGTAGCAGCAGAAGACAGCAAGGAGAAGGAACAAGCCTCTTTCTGTCTCTTATATTGTATGCTGGCTACATGCCCTTGGGCAAGTGTAGCACTCACACCCTTATTCCCAGCACTGGGCCATGAATCAATCACAAAGTCTAGATTAAGCTACTTCTGAAAAGTCCATAACTGAGGGAAATGATGAGACATCTGGAAAATAAGAAAAGTGTCAGGAAAGTGGCCTCACTCATACTCCCCATTCAATCTCCAATTTTATACTTGATATCTCTAAATAGAATCAACACAATTTGAAATAATAAAAATATATTAATCTGTTCATCTCTATTGTCATAAAACATCATTATTACTCTCAATGTAAAATCAAGATGCATCACAACACATGCATCCATAGGTAGATAAGTAGACAGGGAAGGAGTACTTTGATGAAAAAAAAATTTATGAATTAAAAAACAAGCCTATCTAGCATAAGAAAACAACTAATATAATCAAAATATCCTGCAATATTTATGAAACTGCCTTCAATTATATAGTAGCAATTGTGTCCCCAACTGTGGAACAGCAGTTTGATGTATTTATTAGCAATTTAATGAACCAGGATGTAACCAAATCCATGTATTCTATTATAGCACAGATATTAACTTTATTTGCACATAAAATAACAAAATATAACTTGCCTTTGGTTCATATTGTGAAATTTTATTCTGACTGTATTGCAAGATCATGAAATATAAATTCTACCTGTGAAATTTCCATAGAACAAATCGTTCTTCATAAAGGCAGGAGTTGTTTGGATAGTCAGGCCATAATTACCAAAATTTACCCTTTGAATAGTCATTGAAAATATTAGCATAATTCAGATGTGTATTCATTGTGATCTGATGTCTATATGTTATTTTATAAGTTTCATGTTTAATTTCCAATATGTACAATGTCTGAGAAATAAAATCTAATTAGAAATCTAGTATGTAAGGCAGACGCTTATGCTGCTGAGCTAAATACACTGTAACTTGTGTGGAAGAAGCCAAGGCCATGACAGGAGAGAGAGGCAGGAGGAGGCCCCCAGCCCAGAACCCTGAGAGTACTGATGCAGGAGAAGGAAAAACAAGGGAAACTGAGAGTGGCAAACACACAACATCAGATATGGCTTCAATGGACATTAAGAGATATCTTTGGGACCTTGTAGACGAGCTCAAAACTGAAATATTAAATCAGGTAAAGCAGGATATGAGTAGAGTAATAAAAGAAATGCTCTCAGGAAGCATCTCTCAGGATGATACAGATGGAAGAAGGGAGGCACACAGAAAAAGGAGAGAAACATTTGATAAAGAATATAAAGAAAATATAGAATACATGAAGCAGATTCAAAGAGACTACCAGGAAATTAAAAACTCCATTGAGAGCTGGCAAAACTCCATAAAAGAAATTAAGGATAGACTATCAAAACTTGAAGACAAGTTGGCAGTGTGTGATGATGAAAGGAAAGATCTCTTAAATAACAAGGAAACAGGCAGTCACAATACAAAGGCTAGAAGATGACAAGAGAATCTACAATTTAAGAATAAGAAATATGAATGAAGAAGCAGGAATACATACAGGCAAATTACAAAGTCTATTCATGGAAATAATTAAGGAAAACTTCCCAAGCATGGGAAAAGAAAATGACATTCAGTTGTGTGAGGCATACAGAACTCCAGCCACCTACAACCAAAACAGATCTACACCCAGATATATAATAATCAAGATGCCAGAAATTCAATATAAAAACAGAATATTAAAAGCCATCAGAGAAAAGAAACAGATTACCTATAAAGTAAGCCCATCAGAATCATGGCTGACTTCTCAACACAGACCATCAGATGAAGAGGAGCTTGGAGTGAAGTATTCCAAGCCCTGAAAGAGAATAACCTCCAGCCCAGATTGATGTAACCTGACAGTCACTAGAAGTTGATGGAGAAACAAGATGCTTCCATGACAAAGAGGAACTGGGTGCGTTTGTGACCACCAATCCAACCCTACAGAGAATACTGAAGGACATTCTAGAGAAAAAAAAAATACCAGGATTTTAGGAACAGTGGCAGAAAAGCCTCAATGAGTGGGGCAGGCAATAGAATGGAGAAAAGTAGACAAACAAAGGCAGAAAAATAGCATAGCAGAAATGAGGCAGAGAAGGATAGCTTGATATGTTATATTGTTAATAGGGCACCAGGATTTAATACCCACATTACTCACACTACTCTGCTTGGATATATTATATTCTGTTCCAGTCAATCTACATGTACTACATTTGAGGACACAGACAGTAATTCTGAAAATAACAGGATATAGTATGGTAATCATCCTTAATTTTCCTATTAACTTAATCTAAAGCTCTGTAAAACCTATACTGTTTTACCATGACTGATCATAATCGAATCTGGTTTGTTAGATCATGGTTTTGTATTGATAGATTTTATTTAAAGCTGTTATGATTGATAGTATCAAGTCTGAGAGTATAGGCAACTGCAGTTAAGATGACAAGATCCACTAGAATATTCACTCTGATTTGATTATTACCTGCCTTTGAAGTTTTATACTGTCTACAATGTTTTATTTTTACTAATGTTGTTATGTACTGCTATATTCAATTATACTGCTATATACATTTATGCCTGATGATATAGACAATTCTATTGAAGATAATAAGAAACAACAAAGTACTCATTGTAGATTACCTTGTACTATGGTTTTATACAACTTTTTGGTCTCATGTTTTTATAGGAATTTGTTTTGTTTTGTCTTGCTAAGTTTTGTTCTTCCCTCTAATACAGAAAGGATAGAAATACATGCAGAGATTCATGCATGCATAGCTGTTTACACTCTCACTGTTTGACTATTTACTTTGTATGCTTTAATTTTGTAACTTGAGCAACTATTTCTAAGAGGACAATATGTAATTTATCAACTAGTGATTTATTATCCTTTTTTTTTTGAATTCTGTATTACCTCTTCCCTTTACATGCTTTTGTTTCTCTTTAAAATAAAAAAAAATGAGTCTTTAAATCCTCAGACATGATATTTTTTTAGGTATTACTTACTTTATCTCAGTAAGATTTTTAAGCTTTAGAAATATATATAGAAATAGTTTATAGAAATATATGTAGAGACTCATGAATGTGTAGCTGTTTACAGTCTCACTGTTTGAATATCTACTTTGTATGCTTTAATTTTGTAACTTGAACAACTATTTCTAAGAGGACAATATGTAATTTATGAACTAGTGATTTCTTACTGTTTACTTTTTTTTAAAATTCTGTATTATCTCTACGCTTTACATGTTTTTTTCTCTTTAAATAAATAAAAAAAGAAAAAAGAAATCTAGTATGGTTATAAATATAGGCAAAAAATACATAAAAATATGTATTTTTCTAGCAATGTCACTTCTAATGGCATGGTAGAAAAATTTCAATTTTCAATGAAGGCACTGAAGTAACACTTATGCTTGCAAAATTTTGTCATAATATACTTTTTAGAAATTGGGAACGTAAGCAAAATTTAAAGATAACGATAATAACTCTCAATAAAAAGGCTACTAAATTCCCATAAGATAATATCACTGCATTTTGACATAGCTGTGAATTATGCTAACACTCAGGACAGTGACAACCATGGGGACAATGCGAGCTTGCTGCTGCTGCAGAAAACACTGTCCTAGAAGAGTTGTACAGTTGAATATTGACTTGCCTGGAGGCTTGCTGAGTGTAGTTTGCTTGCCTTGGTCTCAGGCATTCTGGAACATTCTCAAGACGTATATTGTATGTATTTAAAGGAAAGTATGAGTTTCAGTAATTATTTAAAAGACAATAGATGAGTTAAACAGTAGTCTAATTAAAAAAAGGAGGGAGAGGAAGACAAGGAAGTATGCCCAAACACAAGTGGTTGCATAGAACAGAAATTCAGTTCTGTTTTTAGTCTCCAACTCTTTCAGAGAATCTCTGTTGCATAATTACTGACCATTAAGCTAATGAAACAAAGAATTTACTAACCAGTGCCTAAATCTGACAAATAGTAGTCTTTATAAAACTAGTTTTGAAAAGTACCTAAACAGCTAAAATCCACAACAGAGAACACACACACACACACACACATGCACAAGCACACACACACAAACTCTGGAAAGGTACAAAATTTACATTCCAAATTTACATTACAATTGATATTTAAATTGTCCATTTCAAACAAAAAATAAGAATTATAAAAAGGCTACACACAATAAAAAAAAGAACTTAGTGGGAAGTATTAAGTGAGGAATGTCAGTTGAGGAACTAACTAGGCAAATACATTATATCAAATGTCATTAATATTTTTAAAGAATTAAAAGAAACAAAGGAAAAGTAACCCAGGAGTATGATGTCTCACAAATATAGAATCTTAAGAAAGAGATGAAAATTACATAAATAAACAAAATAGATATTTTAAATAGAAACATTGATAACAAAAATTCACTTGAATTTGACAAGATATTTGAATATGCACAAAAGAATGAGTGAAATTGAAAGCAAATGAGTTAAGATAATCATCTGAAGAGCAGAAAGAAAAAAGAATAAATATTAACTAAGAGGCTTGGTCGAGTGGGACCCAATTAAATATACTGAGATACACACAACGTTATTTACAGAACAAGAGCTGTGGTGGGGCTGAAAGAAAACTGGGTAATAGCTGAATATTTCCCAAATAATGTTAAAAAACATAGGCCTTTTTTATCCAAATACCATCAACTAGATGTGGGAAAATTCAAAGAAATTCACACTAACAAGTACTATATACCCTTAAAGGCAAACCAGCAAGAATCGAAACAACTCATAAAATTAATGGCTAAATTTTCATTAGAAGTCTTCAATGTAGAAGATAGCATGATGTTTTATTTAAAGTGATTAAAAATTTGCTAAATAAAACTTTTACATTCTGAAATACTTTTCTTCAAAAAGTCACAAAAATGGTAAAACAAATGTGGAAGGAATCTGTCAAAAGTAGACTTGTCCTAGAATAAATATTAGAAAGAATTCTTCAGGAAAAAAAATCAAAAGATAATAAGTCACATCTAGAAATTATAAAGAAAAAAACCCATTGTGGTAAATGTAACTATATATAAATATGAAAGTTATTTTATTTATTTATTTCCTTTTATTTTATTTTAATTTTAACTCCTCTTTATAGTCTTCAAAAAACAATTACATGAAATAATTTTAAATCTATGCTAATGAGCTCATGATATAAAAATTTAATATGCATGTAACAATGTAAATTGTGAGAGAAGTTGTACAGGAGCAGTGATTTCTGTATATGATTAAAACTAAGTTGACTTTAATGCAACATAATGTATTGTGAATTTAATATATTAGTTGTGATTCCCAGGATAAACACTGTTAGGATAACTAAAATGTGTTTAGACAAGGAAGTGAGATCAAAACAATACACTAAAAAATCCATTTAGATACAAAGGAAGGCAGTAAATGAGGAATAAATGACCAGAAAAAAAAAATACAGGACACATAGAAAATAAATAACCAATTGGCAGAAGTAAGTTGATTGATCACTTTTGTGCCAAGATTTATAACCTGAACAACTAATTCTGAGATAACAATATGCTATATATTAACTAGTGTTAATTCCCTACTTTTTTAAAATTCTGTATTATTTCTATACTTTTTTTCTGTTTTGATTTTTAAAATAAAAAAGTAAGACCTTCATTATAAAGGATTGTTATACTGAAAACAAATAATAAGTGTTAGGTCCATGCATCTGAGAGACAGCACAATCATTACGGCAGTGGTTCAAAGCTGTGCCATGATAATGCATACCTCCTTCTTCCCAGAAGCCCCTGTGGCTTCTCCCTCCCAAAAGTCTGCCAAAGCTCAAGAATGTAAAGGTTTACCAATCCCCTGCATGCTCACAAAATGAATCAGCTCACACCAGCCACTAGAGCCCTTCCCCCATCAGAGGCTGTATCAGGCAGAACCTGCCCTTTGTTTGCAGGGAGTGCTGCCATAGCCTCTCTGGTGACTCCCTTCATGTCATCCCCACTTATTTAACTCTTTTCTTATCTACTTGCCTCCTCTTTTAATATTCTGCGATGCTCTAGATTGAGTACAAATTACTCAATCATTTGGTGCCGTTGACTCCAGTGGTTGGAGGCTGTGTGGCTCCTGGGGGTCTGTCCCCTGGTCTGAGGCCCCCTCAGGCCTACAGACCTTTCTTCTCTGCTCTTCCTTTTTTTTCTCTCTCTTTTTCTCTGACACTAGGAATTCCTCAGCCTTGCTGTATCTAGCCAACATCCAACACCGGCTTTCATCTCCTCAGGCTCAAGGTGAGCCTCCCTTCTACTCTACTTGGGGTGCTGTACGAAATTGTGGCCACGTCAGGATAACCCCTACTACTCTACATACCTCTGGGGACCTCTACGTCCTTTGGGACCCCACATGCCTCTCTAGTGACAACCAGACAGGTCACATTGTTGGAACTATGCTACTACTACATCCTTTTTGGACCTCCCACATGCCTCCTCTGGCGATGACTAGAGAAGTCATTGTTGGGACTATGCTACTATTGTTTGTGCTTCACTGGAGGGTGACGATTCTCCGCTGATTCACAACCCTCCCAACCCCCAGCTCACCTTCCTAATTGGAACACATGGATAATAGTCAGTCATTACCCAGAAAAACTACTCCTCTGGGCTACATTGGGGCTAAAATGAACTCTCAGGCCAAACAGGCTACATTAAGAGATTTATGTAACTTTTACTACTGAAACGGCAAGTGAGAGTAAATACCTTATGTCCAGCTGCAGGCACACCCTGACCTATTCCAAACCTACAAGGCCTCCCAAATTCTTTTGACTCACTTCACAGGTCCTCCTCCTTTATCAGCTTGCCACCAGTGACTCTCTTCTTTCTTGTTTTTCAGACCCTATAGATGAAATACCTCCACTCCCCAACCATTGCCATAACGCACGCGGAGATCCCGCTTCTCTCTCTCCCCTCCTTCTTCTTTCTCTTCCTCCTTACCTCAAAGTTACTCTCAGAAGACTACACCACTGTGAATTTAATATATTGTGAGCTCCTCCTCTGTTTACCCAACTCTGCCCCCTCCCCTCTCTCCCCCTGTCCGTCATACCTGGTCCTGCGGTCCTCCTCAACTCTCATTTCATTTCCCAAGCAGTACCAAATATTCAGACTAAATTCAAAAAGTCAGACCTTGGTCCTCAGTCCCCTCAAAGAGACCTCTTACATATGGCTTTCCATGTCTTCAATGATAGACAATGACCTTAAAAAAGTTTCATTCCAGGATGGCCATAAAAAAGGTTACATTCCAGGCTCAAACTCTAAGGCCAATTTATGGCCACAACAGCTACAGCTGCAGTGAGTGGCACTCTGGGCTCAAGATAAAACACAGACTGGAAAAAAAAAATCTAAAAACCTGAGGCCCCCCCCTCATCGTGCTTCAAGTGCAGCAGAAAAACGACACTGGACACCAGCCTGCCTTGACCTGTGGCCACGACTGTGAACTGGTCCCATCTGCAACCAAGAGGGCCACTGGAAGTGCAACTGCCCTGTCCGCCAGAGAGCAGGTAAGTCATCACCTTCCCCACCCTATAGGATAAGACACTGCCACCTGGGACTCATCACCCACTGAGCTGCTCCACATTGCCACTGAAGAGAATTGATGGGGCTCGGGGCCACGGTCTCACCCGGGCATCTCCCAGAGCCCTGAGTCTCGCTGGACATCTCAGGTAAAACCTTCTCTCTCCTTGTTGACATGTAGCTACCCATGATGCTCTTCCTGAGATTTAAGACTGATGTTCTAAGTCTGCAGTCTCCGTTGTGGGAATTGACAGCCAACATACATGACCTCTGCAGACAAAACCTACTCTCTGCAGATTCCAAACCCTTTCCTTACACACAGCTGTGTCATTATTGCAACCTGTCCTGCACCTCTTTTTGATAAAAATTCTACTCCAAAAACTCAATTTCTCTTATACTCTCTCTCCCCATGGCTCTCTACTCCAATCCCACCATCACATGCCACTGACTCAGTCCCTCCCGTTCCCTCCTGCCTCATCAATGATACAGTCTGAGACACCTCCAATCCCATCTCCAATGCCACCCACATTACTTTGCTGCTAATTCACCTCAAACACCCCTCAGTCTTCCCTTCTGTTCCCCAATACCCAAAGGCCCCTAAACATCAACAAGGACTCAAACCTATTATCTGCCACTTGCTAACTAATGGGTTTCTAAAAGTTACTCACTTGCCTTATGACACCCCTATTCTCCCTGTCCTCAAATCCAACAGCTCCTATCACCTAATCCAAGATCCCAGAGCTATTATCAGTACAATAACCCAATTCACCCAGTGGTGACAAACCCTTACACTGCACTGTCTCATATTCCTCCACATACTTCTCACTTTCCTGTGTTAGACTTAAAAATAAGTTTTTCACTATTCCCTTACATCCACAATGCCAAGAACTTTTTTCATTTACATGGACAGATTCAGATACTTTTCAGGCCTCTCAACTAATACAGACAGTGCTACCCCAGGAATTCAGAGACAGACCTCACTTCTTTAGCCAAACCTTATCCAATGATCTTATAAGTCTATAACCTAGTACACTCATTCAGTATATAGACGACCTTCTATTCTGCTCTCCCTCCTATGCCACAACACACAGCTTCCTTACTCAACTTTCTCTGTAGTAGAAGATACAAAATCTTTTGCTCCAAAGCTCAGATTCTTAGGCTTCATGCTTACACTCATCATATGATCCATAACTTCTAACCACAAGTCTCCTTTCTGACTTACAGACACCAATCACAAAACAGCAAATATTATCCTTCTTAGACCTATCAAACTTCTTTCACTTCTGGATCCCCAATTTTGCTTCCTCAGCTCAGCCACTATACCAAACCTCTAAAGGACCTCTTTCAGAACCCCTAGACCCCACTATGCCAATTGACACTCCCTTCACAAAGCTTAAGGAGGCCCTCTTTAGAGCACTTGCACTTACACTTCCTAATCTTACTATATCCTTTATTCTATACACTACAATAGATAAAGATAATAAGATAGCAGTATTGAGACACAATAAAAGACTTCAGTGCAGGCTGTAGCCTACCTCCCAAAACAGCTACAGTTAAGAGGACGGCCTCCCTGCCTTCAGGTGATAGCAGCCACAGCCGTCCTGACCCAAGAAACTAAAAAGTTCACTTTAGGACAGATAATCACAGTCTAATCACCACACCTTTTAGTCAATCTAATTTCTCACAGGACACTCCCAGCTCTAATGACCCCAGCACAGCTACAACAAGTACATCTAACTGTAAAGAAGACCCCACTGTCATAGTCGCAACCACCAACACCCTCAATCCAGCCACCCTGCTGCCCACTCCTACAACAGATACAGAGAAAAGTCATCTACATGACTGCATAATGTTCTCCAATTAACTCATACTTCCTTCCCACTTATATATGACTCTTTTCTCTCTACTCTTACTTATAGTCCCTACAAAACTCCAAACTCTCCCCAGGTCACCTATTCAGTTAAGCCCCCTTTGTCTTACAAAACTTGCCTTCACCTTCTAATCTTCCTCCGTTAGCTGACTATATTCGGTTATCTACTTCCTCCAACACCTTCTTCAACAATATGTAGATCTTTGCCTCCCTCAACCCTCCGAGGGACACTCAACAGATCCTCCTTTATCTCCAGGAGACTTAATCTATATTAAAATTCCTAAACCCACACGTTCAACTTCAACTCTTCAACCTAAGTAAAATGGACCTCACCTGGTATACCTTGGGACTCCAACTGCAGTAAAGGTAGAGAGATTCCTATGCTGGTTTCACATTACCCAGATGAAAACATATCATCTACTGCCCGGTAATCTCAATCCCAAATACATTAAAGGGACTTAATGACCTCACTTCCAATAGCTCCCACCCACCTCCAATTAACACAACACAAATGCTAATTCTTTGCTACCCTACCTTGTTTTGGTCTATATACAGCTCTACACTTCTCCTCTTCCTCACAGGTGCTCTAACACTGTATTCCAAAAAAAAAAAAAAATACACCATTCTCCAAAGACTTATAGTTATCGTACTCTCCATATTAATAATCTTACTGTTTATATTCCTCAGTTGCCTTAATCCACATGATAGGCTTCTTCCTCTGCCTCAATCTATTCCTTCACCTAACCCTACACAAAAAGGCCAACCTACCTGTCCCTCAATAGAATAATTTTTGTCTGTGGACATAAGACCAACATGTGTCTTCCCTCCCTACAGCAGGGATCATATACAGTGGCTATAATAATTCCACAGGTCACTTTACACCAAACAAATCCTACACCAACATCTACAAGGCCTACCTCATCACACTATCACATGTAGAGTGGCCATAGCACCTATGGTGACAGAGATAAGTATATTTTCTGCCATCGGTCTGGGAGCAAGGAGATTAAAAAACCAGCCTCACATATTACTATCAGATATCACGTGACTTAAAAAACTGATAAAATGAGGTTCCCAAAATGTTAATTTACTCCAAGATTAAATAAACTTAATGGCCACAGTAGTTCTCCAACAAAAAAGGACACTCAGTATTCTCACAGCAGAAAAACGGGGATACTATGCCATGTTGGGAGAAGAATGGTGCTACTTTGTCAACCAGTCAGGTATAGTCAAAGATCAGGTACAAAAACTCAAAAATTAGCAGTTGATATATGAGAGAGACAATATTTTCTAGAAGTCCCATGTTGGTCTTCATGATGGGATTCCCTAGGGTCCTGGGCTCCCATTCTGATTCCCACTATGGGTCCCATGATTACCATAGTAATTTTTTTGCTTGTTGCTCCCTGTGCCTTTAGGCTCCTCTTGTGATTTATCCAAGCCAGAATACAGGTGTTCACTACCAAAGAAATCCTATTACTGAGCGACATCACTTCCTCACAAACTCAGAAGAAACAGATCCCTCAATCCCATTCTCTTCTACCTTACACTCCAATGACACCCCCCCAGCAGAAAGCAGCCAGAGAGACTCCACAGCACCCCCTAACACCAAAGAGATGGCAATGTTAGGTCCACGCATCTGAGAGACAGCACAATCATCACAGCAGTGGTTCAAAGCTGTGCCATGATAATGCACACCTCCTTCTTCCCAGAAGCCCCTGTGGCTTCTCCCTCCCAAAAGTCTGCCAAAGCTCAGGAATGTAAAGGTTTACCAATCCCCTGCACGCTCACAAAATATATCAGCTCACACCAGCCACTAGAGCCCTACCCCCATCAGAGCCTATATCAGGCAGAACCTGCCCTTTGTCTGCAGGGAGTGCTGCCATAGCCTCTGTGGTGACTCCCTTCATGTCATCCTCACTCATTAAACTCTTTTCTCATCTACTTGCCTCCTCTCTTAATATTCTGCGATGCTCTAGATTGAGTACAAATCACTCAATCAATAAGCTCCAATTAGAAGTGAGAGATTGGCAAAATGAACATAATTAGATATAAAAGCAAATGGATTAAAAGTAAAATTTTGAAAAATTCACTAAAAAAGTAAAGAAAGGAAATGTTAAGTATAACTGGAAATGTGACTCAAGGGTGGAGTACTAGTGTGTACAAGGCCTGGGTTCAGTCCCAAACACCATAAAAGAATAAAATTAATCTGAGATGACTGATAAAATTATACAAAATACACAATTGATGTTAAAGTAAAAACATTGCAAGACACAAAAAAATACATTATAGATTGATAAAATGACCACTCAGGAAGGTATAGTAATTATGAAATAATTACATTAACAAAAAAACAAAACACATGAAACAAAATTTGATGGAATTGAGGGAAGAAATGTACAATTCTGCTCATAATAGTTGAAGAAGTATCCACCTCACTTTCAATAAACTATAGAGAGATTGATAAAGTATAAACGTGAATCACAGTATTAAATAATACTGCAGATATACACAGAATACTCCACAAAGAAGCTGCTATTCATTTTTTCTTTCCATATGCACATGAAAAATTGTTGAAGACAAGCAAAAGATATGACAGTCAAAAAAGAAAAAAAAACTTTGATGCATTTTCAAAGTTCTAAGTTATACAAATTACCTTATCTACACTAATTCATGAATTAGGGTTCAATAAAAAAAGGAAAAAATACAAATACAAGAAACTTAAATGATACACTCTGAATTGACTATTGAATCAAGCAGAAATCATAAGATATACAAGGAAATTATCTGAAGTGAATGAAAATAGCATCATAACACACCCAATTCTATGATAATCAATGAAAGAATTTCTCTGAAAAAAAATTTTATGTGTATATATTTGTTTTGAAACACAATTAAAATCTCAGTCTAACTTTTAAATTTGAGAAAATCCTTTCAAAGACTATATCACATGAGAATATAGTATCCATAATTTACAAAAAATTTTCAAAAACACAATTCACTCTTTAAACTCTACAACAAACTTATGAAGTAAATATGGTTATTTATTTAAGATTGGAGGAAAATGGAGCTTCTAGAAGGTTTAGAAAGTGAACTCTGCAGGCTATACTCTAAACGGCTTCTCCACAGAACAGACCAACCCATACTATTCAGGCACCAAGAGTTAAGGATAGGAAATACATTAGTACAGTTGAACTCCGGGAGTGAAACTGTTGTCTTTTAAGAGAAACAGGACAGGAATGACTTTATAAGTGACAAAGACCATGAACTCTCTTGAGTTCATGGTCTTTGTCTATATGTATATGTATATATATATATATATATATATATAATATATACAATATATATATATATTCAATATATGTATAGTATACTCTCTCTACACACACATATATATATATATATATATATATGTGAGTTGAAGTCATTTACATTAATGGTTATAACTGACTTATATTGGCTTATCTTTGTCAAGTTATCTATCTAATCTATCTATTCAAGTGAGTTCATGGTCTTTGTATATATTGTCTCTCTCTCTCTCTCTCTCTCTCTCTCTATATATATATATATATATATATATATATAGTTTATCTCAAAAATATAACCATAAAGGTATTGTGATGTAGTAATATAACTCTGAGGATAAAGATCTGCTTCTTTCTTATATTCCCTTCACATTAATTGCCATAGCTTGAGGCTCCTGTTATTAACACCAGTAGATATTTCTTCTGGATATGACACCAAACTCAAATAATTTTAAGGCATGTTGATATTAGCCGTAAATTTTTATGATAATTTGAAACTTGCCATTGTTACGCATTTCTAGAAATCACTTGTGTTTGTTATTGCTTTGACTATATCTCCTAACTTTTATGATTGCTAGAATTAATGTTAATGCCAGTTTTGCAAAAGATAGGGGGCAAAAGCCCATGGTTATTATCACTTACTCTAGAAACTATTTAAAATGTCTCTTCTCAGTAGAAGGTGTCGTATTTGTCATTGGCTGCACCTAACAGCCAAGAGATTAGGATACACATTTTTGAAGAATAATCAGACTTCTGGGAGCATAGGGATATAGTCTTTGAATTCATGCATTTGAAGTTATTCTTTAGAATAAATATGTGACACTGCCACAACAAAGAACAACTGACGAATTTCATGACCACCCAACCAACGCTATGAAGAGTACTGAAAGATATTATAGAAAGAGAGAAAAATGACCACAATTCCAAGAACAACAGAATGAAATTAACAAGCAGAACAGACTATTAAACAGAGGGAAAAAGTACAGATTCAACAGAAGAAAGATAACTTGACAAAGATAAGCCAATACATGTCAGTTATAACCATTAATGTAAATGACTTCAATTCACCAATCAAAAGAAACAAAGTGACAGAGTAGATCAAAAAACGAGATACTTCTAAATATTTTCAAAAAGTCTTTTTCACACCTACTAGTCTTCCTATATTTTAGTGAAAGTGGTGATGCCAATTTTTCATACTCTTTGAGAGTCACTAATAAAATTCTTCCTAGTTTTTTCTTTCCAGAGTAACTTGCACATGTGCTGCTAATAAAAACAAGTATGCGAATATTTTCAAAAGTTTTAACTTTTTTTTCTTCCTTTTATGAGTACAGACTTCAAACTTATTTACATCTTGAATGTCTGGATTATTTTTAAATTATTTATTATAACGTTATTAGTGCTTTCTGAAGAAAATATTGGCAAGTTAATGCTTTCTATTTTCCAGTGTTACAGGAAATTTACAATTTTTTTATAAGCTGTACAAATTGATATATTCTTCCTCTAAAATTCTAGAGAGGTTTCATTCTGATTTTAATAGTAGTACTTGGCAACACAACACAAATAATTTAAATTACCAGTTGTTGTTTTATACCTTGTTACTAATCACAAATTTACTGCTTTTTTATTATAAATAAAAGCAAAATACATCTTGTGGAATAACAGTAATTCCTTATGGATCATAACACCTGCTTTCGGTAGCTTCAGGTAACAATTTATTCTACAGTTTATTTTCTACTAATTTCTTTTTGAAGCAAGCAGTATTTTGTGAGAAAGAATGAAATCAAGACTTACAGTTCCCCTGACTACAGTCCCTCTCAGTTTGACGCACACAGAGAAGCACTGCTCGCGTCTTTCCCCGAGTGATTTTTAGCAAAGCAGATGACAGAGCATAAAAATCATCGCAAACAATTGAATAGCAGTTCTGCCTTTTTTAAAATGGCTAATTTAAATAGAATAAAAAATGCGGCACTTCCCATCGAATATGAAAACTGGCTAATGTTAAATTTATGCAAGCTTATTGGAACTGGTGTTTTGAGCTGAAAGTCAGTATTGTATAGTAAAACAATTGAGTAGCCAATAAAAATTATAGAATTTTATGTTGCAATAAATAAAAATCAAGTATTTCCCCTTATATTCTGAAAAAATAAATATTTCTAAATCTGTAATTCATATAAAGAACTTAATATAAAATGCTATAAATTGTCTACCTTTATCCTGAAGTAAGAAATTTGAATAATCTTCAACTGCATTGGAAATTGTGTGTGTGTGTGTGTATAGCATGACACTTTTCAATGTCTCAATATGGAAGATTAATTTCTTATCATTGGAAATCATATATTCTACTATATTTTTTTAGAAAATATCACATAACTGCATACTACTACCTGTCTGATTTTATTCCAAGGAACTAAATACAAATGACTATTTAATTATGTTTTTGTGTTTTTTTTAATTTTAAAGAGAACAGAAGAACAAAATTTCAAAGCATGGTAATTAGAGGGTAACAATGTTTAACACATTATGTATTGTTATCTTTAAGTTAGTTACTCACAATATAGGATATATGCATTTAATTGTCCATGAAATATTAAAACAAAATATTATTTGTAATGAAATGAGAGATTAGTAGTAAAATTATTTTATGTATCATTCATATATGTAATTTATATAAACTATCATATACATTATATATATATATATATATATAATTTCAGCTCATGCTAGGGAGACAATACAACATTTACACATGTGATTCTGATTTATTTCACTTTTGAGTTTGGTCTCAAGTTGCATTCATTTATCCATAAACATCTCAAGTTTATCTTTCTTTATGACCGAGTGGTACTCCATTGTATAAAAATGCTACATATTTTTTAATCCATTCTTTAGTTAATGGACATTTGTACACCAATGTTTATAGCAGCACAACATTGTAATAGCTAGACTTTGAACACAACATAAATGTTTTTGTTTTTAATATGAGAAAGTTTACACTTGTAGCACCTTATAATATTAAAGCAATAAGGGAAATGTAGTTTTTACTGAAAGAAAAGAAAAAAGTCATTAAATGTTGTAAAAATAATGTTTTATAGGCATTACTGTCAAGGTAATTTTCATGGTATTTAATTTTTATTCACATGGAAAAATATTTCACTATAAATTCCAAATATTGTTATAATTTGCATAGATTAACTAATAATAGTTTACATTAGATAAAAATAAGTATTCCTAATAAGTAAATCCCAATAAAAATAAAGTATTCCAAATTTTTAAATTCCATTTTAAATATATCATTAAATATTTTTGAATTAAATAAAATCAAATCATAGAATGTGTATGTCACTGTAACAGAAATCATATAAATACAGATTTCTTCCTTTATTCATTAAGTATAATACTAACAAACTAAAAATTATAATTGTGATGCATAAATGCAGACTGTCCACCTTATAGAATTCTTGGCCAAAATTAAAAGATAACTTGTTCCTTGTGAAGAATCATATATATACACGTGCAGAAGCCAAAAAATAAAATACGTACATAAATAGGAATACTTACTTTAAGAGTTAGGTGGTAGAAATATAAATCAATCTATGGAAAATGTAGCAAATATAAGATTAATATGCAACAAGTTCATAGAATATATTAACATTCAGAAAATTTTAAGAAAAACAGTCAAGTGAGGAAAACAATAAGAAATACCTGCAAGTTGGACACTTGTCCATAAATGATAAACTAGCAGTCCTGGATTGCTCAAAATCTTTCCCCCCAAAAAAGCTTTAAGAGTGAGTACTTACACAGCTGCTGGAAGATAACCTTTGAACTCTTGAAATATTGCTCTTTATCACAGGATTTTTAATGTTTGAGGCCACACTATATTTGTGTTAAATGCCCATTTCTGTATACCTGAAGACCTTTAGCTATTTTGCTTCATTTTACCACAATAATTTTATTCTAAAAATGTAATGGGTAGTGAATGTTTCTTTTACTCTCTCATAAGATAGGTAATATGCTATCATCTTGATAGAAAAGCTCAGACACATGTATCACTGATTCTCATCATAGAGATGCATGGGCTAGCTGAGCTTGTCATGCATTGCCTCCTACTATTGGTTTATATAATTCCTGGGAGAATTATGTGCAGTTTTGTTTTACTCCACAGAGTATACATCTGGGAGATCTTTTTTGGACATACTGCAATGTATGGGCTTGCTGATTTTAAGCTGTCATTTTACTAAAATAAAGCATAACCATGACATTGTAGATTTTTCTTAGTCTCTTTATTGAAAAATATAGAACTTGAGGGTGGTTTTCAGATCCCTAGTATGGTGAGTAGAATAGTAGTGCATTAGCTTATAGCTTTTGAAATTTTAATATTCTCTAGAACTGTAAGCACAAAACATTGAATCTTTAAAAATTATTTTAGGGATCACTAATAATGGCAATGGTAACATTATCCAAACACTTTATATACATTTCCTTATGTTATAATGTAAAACTCTTATTTACATTAAAAATTTTAAATGTCATGGCCTCAATTCAGGTACTACTTAAAATAAGGCTGTTATGTTATTGTGTATCCTTGATTTGCAAACTTAATTCTTTACATGACTGTGTTTACAAACCAAACTGGAATCAGAATCAAATGAAATTTCTCCATAAGGTCATCATTGAACTTAACTATTGAATTTGATTCTGTCCTCATCCAATTTTGTTTCCAACCAGAATTGCGGAAAGAATTATGTTTGTGAATCAAGGAACTGCTCTATAAATATTAACAAGCAAAGTTATTCTAACAAATGTTCTGTGAGTACTATTGTCTTTCAAAAATTTTCCTGAGAATTATCATATACTAACTTTATTAAATCCTCAAAATCCCAATAACCTATGTTACTAGTATTCACATTTTACAGTTAAGGTCTAAGACCAGAAGATAGTAAGTAACTTGCCATAAATCAACTAATCTATGATATTAGGAGTGGATTTAAGAATATAGCTTCTACCTGGCTCCCCATCACACATTCCTTTGAAATAAGATTTCAATATATGTCTACATAATATCTATCTATCTATCTATCTATCTATCTGTCTATATCTACATCTATATCTATATTTGGCAACTTGTGTTTGTGTGTGTGTGTGTATATATATATATATATATATATATATATATTTATATATACATATACATATATGTTTCCATATATATGTGATTCTTATAAAATAGACATTACTATTCTGTTTTTTATACGTAAAAAACAAAACAAGAAAAAAGTAGAGATTCTACATATTAATCTCTCTCCTTCTTTAGTTAAAAAAAGAATGTGCCTTAATAATCTGTAATCTCAGTCACATGGTATACCATATATGTGCTTCATTTCTTAGAATAAAGATAAGCATATACAATATAGTGGTAAAGATTTGTCAAACATAGTGCCAAGGGTTTTATATGCATTGTTTAATTTATTCAACCACACTACATGAGAGAGATTTCCCCATTTTATGGGGGAAGAAACAAGGATTCAGTGATTTATTCAAGATCATATTTTGCAAGATCTTGGATAAGCAGAAGATAGTTCAAAATCAAAGCTATTGGCCTTTATTGATAACTTGCATTGACTGAGATGATTAAGGATTGAAAGTAGAAAGAAGAAAGAGAGAAGCAATTATAATAATCTTAGAGAACAAAATAAGGCAGTAATAAAATAAATAAAAATACAATTTATTTCACTGGAAAACTATGTAAAAAGTAAGACATTATAACATAAAAGAAAGAAGTATAGAAATCAGTTTTCTTGCAAAACAAAACCAAATAGACAATGAAAAATATAAAGGCTTTTAAAATGTGTCTGTCACATGTTCAATACCATTACTGGGGAAAAAAAGAAAAAACATAAGGCTGAAAGTGAATCTGTAGCAAATAGTAGAAATTATTTTTGGATATCAACTAATACATACTTTCAATAAAATGCTTCACAATCATGTACATTATTTAATAATTGTATTGCTCTAAACAAGGAATAATTGGAGGAAAAAACTCTGCAACTGAGAAACATTTCTATGTTAATTTGCATATATCTTCACTGGAATTGAGTATGAATTTTCCAACTGAGTAAAATAAAATTTTCTTGCTTTTGCCGCCAAGGCCATACAAGCTTTGATTGATGGAACCATAAAGTTACATTATAAAGATATTAGAACTATATAAGTATAGAATAATAATTAGAATCTATTTAAGGCCATGTTTTTCATAGTTTATAAGAAAACATCATTTTTATCTTTTTTCTATTTTATGTATACATCAGTTCCCAGTACCAAATGATACACTTCTATTTCTAAATACAGATTGATTTAGAGATGTCATCTTTTATATTGTTTCACAAATAAGAAAACATGTCAATGGTAAAGTTTTGTTGACTTATGGCATCATTTACTATGGATAAGAATTTATTATACTGTAAAGCAGAATTAAAATCAAATGTCACTACTTATGCTCTTTAATGCTTTTTTGAGAAAACTTATTTATTTATGAGAATATTGTTCTTTTTATCATAATTATTTTCTTTTGAGACATGATCTTGCTATGTAGTTCAGGCTGGTCTTGAACTTACTGTGTAGCCTAGCCAAGCTGAGACTCAAGGCAATCCTACCACCTCAGTCTCTTTAATGCCAAGGTATTATTAATTTCATCTATGCTTTTGTTATGGATTGTAAGGATAACAATTAGAAATATAATAAATATATTATGTGTTTCTCTTCTTTGTAACCCTATAGCTAAATAAAAATAATGTAAAGAAAAAGAGAAAAATCACAGGTTTCTAATCTAGATCAGTATCCTACAAAAGCATATGTAACAGAAAGACTGATACAATAATCCATCCAATATTGAGTAAATATTGTTTAGTTATTATTTATCAACTTCTGCCTGCTATTAATTGACCAAGATATACTTTTTATCCTCAAATAATGAGATATTTGTAGCAAAAGTTTGAGTTGGTGAAATAAGTAGTCTTATGAGACAAAGAAAGAATCAACCTCCACAAAACTCTCTAAATCAAGGCAAATCTACTCATAAAGTCATTTTCCAAATATTTAGAGAAATCAAATGGCCTAAGTAAGAATTAGATGGATTTTTGGAAGAAAAAGTCTATTATTTCTCCAGTTTTACCTTAAATAATATTCAACATTTATTTAAAGATTTTTACTTCACTTCTATTTATTCAATATTGTATAATCAGGATTCAAAGTTAAAAGCTTCAGTCATATTTATATGATATTTGAAAAATGCAAATAATTTATGCTATTACCAGTTTCTTGAATTCTGTTTTCTTAATAATTATGTTCCTCATATTCATTTATATTTTAATGAGAAGAAACTCAAACCAGTACTTCTGAAAATCAGCAAATATAAAGTGAAGTTTCTTAGTTACATTGAAACTAATAAATAATATTCTATTATTTTTTGCTCCATGTCAAATCAAAACAAAACTATGTGGTTTAAAGTAACAAAATAATGTTTCTGATTGTTTCTGTGTGGTAGAATTTTGCAAGCTGCATGACTAAATAGTTTTCTCATGAAATAAAATGAGAGTTTTGTATTGACTTGAATGAGTTTTTTCCAAGAATATAACAAGGACTGGATTAATCTTGAACTCTTCTCCATATATCTGATGTTAATCCTAGAAAGACTCAAAGAGCAGGAGAGAGAAATTGCTTTGGAAGCTATTTCAGATCTTTTCTCCACCTCCATGGTCCATGTTTCGTGTGACAATTTAAAATAAGCAGAAATTTTATATGAAAACTAAAATCTTAGAAAGGGGCATAATCTAAGGGATCATCAAAGGCATTCTGATCTAGGATGAAAAGTGACATGGTTTATCTTTGCCATATTTCATGTAATTAAACTAAATAAGGAAGTGAATTTTATGATTAAGGGAACTATATTTAGACTTCATCTGATTTATAAGAGAAGAGTACAAAAATGTGTAGATACAATTTCAGTCAAGTCCAGATTTCATATTACTGCCTGTGATGCACAAATATTGAAATATCATTTCTTTTTTGTAATTGGAATAATAAAATTTGAATAAAATTGAAAGTGACTATTTTATTAAATACAAAAAGAGAATATTAGCTATTTAATCACAAACTTTAAAAAATAATTAAGAATGAAAACAGAAAAAGATTGTAAGTGCTGAGACAACTGAGACAAAAACAGTGAAAAATAACTACAAAGAATTAATTTTGTTGTTATTGTTGTTTGCTTGTTAATTTCTTCACTATTTTGTTTTATGAGACAGGGTAATTCCTGGGGTTACAGGTGTGTACCATCATGGTTGGACCTAAAATTCTTAACTGAAATGTAAAAACAACATTATAGTCATAAAGGAAAAGAAATTATACAGAAAATACAGCAATAAAGTAGGAAATAAAGAGAAAAGAAGGAAAAGAAAAAATAAAAGAAAAGCTTAAAAAACATAGAAAACTTCCATCATGCTATGCACCATAGGAAATAATGCATCAGGTATGTAGGAGGGACATAAAATACCTATTTCCTCTCTGAGGTAAAAAAACATTTGGCTAACATGGAAAGTACAATCAATATCATCATCTTTAGGACAAAAAGGGAAACTTATTGGGTTATATCAGTTACCATTTTACTAATGAAAGAAAATACATCGCAGCCACAATTTAAAGAGGAGAGATTTATTTGGTTCACAGTTTCAGAGGGCTAAATCCAGAGAAGCCTTCTACAAAACAGAAATGGCATGGCAGAACAGATTGACTAAGGAAAGCTGCTCTACATATAACAGACAGAAAGAAGAAAGAAAACAAAAGCCAATGGGAGAGATACGTGGAACAAAAACATATCTCTAGTGAGTCACCTCCTTCAGTATTGCCCTATCTACCAACAGCACATTCATCAGTAGATTAATTCACTAATGAGCATAGCTCCCCTATACTCTAATCATATTCTGAAAGAATGAGAATTTTAGGGTATAGTTAAGATCCAAACCACAACATTCTGCCTCTAGCTTCAAAAGGCTCATATTCATCTCATTGTACAGAATGTGTTTAGTTCACCTCCCAAGGTAGACAAGTTTAGGGGAGTTCCAGTGTTGCACAAGAGCCCAGATTTGACAGCTTCTCTGAGTAACCAAACTCTTAGCTATGAATCTCAATAAAAATTGCAAAAAGGTTAAATATTTACAATGTACAATTCCTCAGGGAGGACATTCACATACTTTTTTGTGGGGGGAGGTGTACCAGGAATCAAATTCAGGAGCATGTGCTTGCCAGCAGGCACTGTGGCACTGAGCTATATCCCCAGCCCCAACATTCACATTCTTAAAAAGAGGACTATCATTATAAAGTGGTATAGAATGAAGGCAAGAACAAAACCTAACTGAGAAAACATCAAATAGCATAGCTCCATGTGCAGCATCTGGGACACATGTTACTTTTCTCTCATTGCTAAGACAAAATACCTGATGCCCAAAATGAAGGAAAGAAAGATTAATTTAGTTCACAGCTTGTGGAGGTTTCAATCCATAATCAACTGATTCCAAGACAAGGTGGCATGGTACAGGAGCAGCTCTTTACAGGGACTACAGGTACCAAAGGCAGCAAGAGACAAAAGTACACAAGGGAGAAGCAAACAGCTTTCCCTTCCTTACATTGTGTGCTAGTAACCCAAACCTGGGTGAGTACAGCACTTACACCACCAATTCCAGGGCTAGACAATAAACTAATCATAAATGCTAGACTCAGCAAAAGGTCCACTTCCGATGACTGCATGAGGTTTTGTGGAGCATCTAGACACAAACCATAACAGTACAATTACATAGAACAAACACAAATTAAAGGAGTTTTAATATACTCTCTGAAAACTACATGAAAAATTAAGAATGTTTTGTTCTTAACTGCAGGAATTTAAGAAAGAGTGAAAGGCAAATTTTTCACTAGAAAGTGTTGTAGAATATATCAAATAATCAAACCCAAGAGGTAGTAAGGATCAAAGCATGAAAACTAAAACACCTAAGTTTTCATGGTGTTGGCTTAGAACATTAAAAACATTGCAAAGCAAGTGAAGCAAATAAGTGAAGATAGAAACAGTCATGGAAAGCAAAGCAAGAGAACAAAAAGGTAGAAAGTAGCTCAAATTGAAAGTACAATTTGCTGTACTTTTCTCAAACAATTCTTGAGCATACCACTAATGAATACTATTCAAAGAAATTTAAGGAGTATCATGTGTTTGTACACCAATTCATGGTAAAGATGGAAATTTTTCTGGCATGATTCACAAATTTAAATGTAAATATATGTTTATTCAGTGAAAAATATCATTCATTCTAAATTTCCTATACTGGAGGAGCTAAAGATGGCCAATCAGTGAGCAACAAACTACAGAGCCTCCCAGGGAGAAACAACTCATATGCCAGAATAAAACATCCTGGAGATGGATCCTCTTGACACGGGAAGAAATTAAAATGAAAAAGCTCATCAAACACAGTCTCAGGGCTACAATTAGAACAGCTAAAATTACCAGACACAGGGCTTTCCACTGCAACCCACCAAGATGCCAGAAGCCATGCCGGCCACGACCCAGCAAGACCCACAGAACCACCCAAACTCGTTCCTGACACCACTCACAAGAGCCACAGCTCTGCTGAAGTTGGGGGTTGGTGAGCCCAATGGAGAACAGAGTCAGTAAAGGGACCTTCATTAATCCACAGTCAGTGCTGGGAATAAGACCCCCCCACAGGAAGGGCATGGCCAAATGCGCCACATGTTGGAATCAGGAAGGAGCCTGAACTAGGAACAAAAGTGACTTCAGTTGGTTGCTCCCTCCTCAGAGCAGATTCATGGGATTTGCTTGACCTGGTCACACCCCTGTCCAGGACCCAATAAGCTGTCCCAAACCAATTCCCTATGCCTAGCACACACTAACCTGGTGAAGGCCCCTGAAGTTTGACTGGCTGGGTGGAGAGGAGCCAGTATATGCAGCCCCTGCTTATACCACAGTGACAAGAGCAAACAGGAGAGGGCAGAAATCCCTTGCCTTTTTGCTTCAAAAGAACCATAACCAACAAGGAAAGGGGTTGAGACCTCCAGTATACACCTGTATGGAAGAAACCAAAAACATGACAAGAGAGAAACAAGAAAAAAAAAAAAAACACAGCCCAAAGCCCTGAGAACACTGATCCAGGAGAGGCAAAACAAAAGAGACTGAGGGCAGTAAACATGCAACATCAGACACGGCTTCGATACACATTAAAATATATCTTCAGGACCTTGTAGATGAGCTCAAAACTGAAATATTAAATCAGGTAAAGCAAGATATAAGTAGATTAATAAAAGAAATGCTAAGCATCTCTCAGGAAGACAGAGATGGAAGAAGGGAGGAACACACAAAAAAGGAAAGAAACATTCTATAAAGAATATAAAGAAAATCTGGAATACATGAAGCAGAATCAAAGAGATTACCAGGAAATTTAAAACTCCACTGAAAGCTGGGAAAACTGCTTAAAAGAAACTAAGGATAGACTATCAAAACTTGAAGAAGAGTTTGCAATGTGTGATCGTGAAAGGGAAGATCTCTTAAAAATAACAAGGAAATAGGCAATAACAATACAAAGGCTAGAAGATGACAAGAAAATCTATAATTTAAGAGTAAGAAATGTGAATGAAGAAACAAGAATAAAAACAGGTGAATTACAAAAGTTATTCATGGAAATAATTAAGGAAAACTCCCCAGAAATGGGAAAAGAAAATGATATTCGGTTATGTGAGGCATATAGAACTCCAGCCACCTACAACCAAAATAGATCTACACCCAGACATATAATAATCAAGATACCAGAAATTCAATGTAAAAACAGAATATTAAAAGCCATCAGAGAAAAGAAACAGATTACCTATAAAGGTAAGCCCATCGGGATTATGGCACACTTCTCCACACAGACCATCAGAACAAGAAGAGCTTGGAGCGAAGTATTCCAAGCCCTGAAAGAAAATAACCTCCAGCCCAGATTGATGTACCTTGCAAAACTGTCACTAGAAAATAATGGAGAAACAAGATGCTTCCATGACAAAGAGAAACTGGGGGAGTTTGTTACCACCAATCCAATCAGTCATACAGAGAATACTGAAAGACATTCTAGAGAGAGAAAAAAAATACCAGGATTTCAGGAACAGTGGCAGAAAGGTCTCAATGAATGGGGCAGGGAGTAGAATGAAGGAGAAAAGTAGACAAACAAGGGCAGAAAAATAGCATAGCAGAAATGAGGCAGAGAAGGTTGACTATAATCTCTAAGGTAGATGGCCTTGATACAATAAAAAAAAAATACAGGCAGAGTAGATCAGGAGGTAGGGTCCATTGAGATGTTCTGTGTAGGAAATGCAATTAACCTGAGAAAGGGTTTGTGGACCAAAAGTCAAATATGAGAAAACAATGCTCTATGTGACAGGCATCCAGAGAGAAATAGGGCAACTCAACCACCACCTGCAGATAAGATGGAAAGACAGGATGCTTATGTGCAGTAGAGAATTACTCAGCTATAATGAAGGAAAATCTTGAGGCTTTTGTAGGTAAAGGAATACAAATTGAGATCACCAGGAGTGAGAAGGTTTGGTACCACTTAGGTAAATAGCAGGTTGCCCCCCAATCCAAAAACTGAGGGAGTTGGTGGAACCCAAAATGTGCAGCACCCTGTGGGAGAGAAAGGAGAGGAATAGTCTAAAAAAAGAAGGTAGAGGATATTATAAATAGTGTACCAGTATTTAAAACCCACATTACTCACACCACTCTGCTTAGATGGATTATACTCTGTTCCAGTTTGTCTACTTGTACTAGATTTCAGGGCACAGACAGTTACCCCGAAAATAACAAGATATAGTATGGTAATCATCCTTAATTTCCTATTAACTGAATCTGAAGCTCTGTATAACTTACACTGTTGTACCATGACTGATCTTAATTGAATCTGGTTTGTTGGATCACTGTTTTATATTGATAGATTTTATTCAAAGCTGCTATGATTGATAGTATCAAGTCTAAGAGTATAGGCAACTACATTGAAGATGACAAGATTCACTAGAACATCCATTCTGATTTGATTATTACCTGCTTTTGAAGTTTTATACTGTCTACAATGTTTTGTTTTTACTAATATTGTTATGTACTGCTATGTTCAATTATGCCTGATGATATAGACAATTCTATTGAAGATAATGAGACAGCACAGTAACCATTGTACATCACCTTGTACTGTGGTTTTAAACAACTTTTTGGTTTCACGTTTTTATAGGAATTTGTTTTGTTTTGTCCTGCAATGTTTTGTTTTTCCCTCTAATACATAAGGATAGAAATACACGTAGAGACTCATGCATGCATAGCTGTTTACACTTTCACTGTTAGAATATCTACTTTGTATGCTTTAATTGTGTAACTTGAACAACTATTTCTAAGAGGACAAAATGTAATTTATCAACTAGTGATTTCTTACTGTTTATATTTTTTTTGAAATTCTGTATTATTTCTACCCTTTACATGTTTTTTTTTCTCTTTAAGAAAAATCTGGCAAGAATATGTTAGAAAAAAAATAAATTTCCTGTACCAAAAGATACAAATAATATCACAAACTTTAACATATGTGCTTGAAATCAACATTAAGTGACACTATTAATTCTTCATTTAAATTTACTCATAGTTTTTGTTTCTTGTATTTTCCCCATAAAACATGGCTACTTTATTTTAGCAATGGCTACTTTATTTTAGCAATATATATATTTCTGATATTATCAAAAGAAAATCATTCATTTACCTTGCCTTTCACTGAGGCTATAAGTAACTGGAGCATAGAATTATTTCACTCCGTGATAATGTTACGACTCACTAAACATCAATGTGTGGATCACTTATTTTACCTGTGATTTTTTTTGCTTTAATTTTCTACTATTTATCCACTTAAAGTAAAAGAAACAAATTTACAGAACTGCATTAAGTGAAAAAGCATAGCAAAATGACTTCAAGAACACTTAAAGTTTTCAAATATACTTTTAATTGCTCTATAGTCTTTAGTTATTTATACTTGAATGATTTTACAGCCAATGTCTTGAAAGTAAGAAAGTATTTACTGGCTATGGATTGAAGTGGCTCTTGAGTATCATAAAACAAGGGTTTTGCTTCAGCAATAATTAATCTTCATGCAGTTTGTATTCATCAACAGTTTTAAAGTTCACCACTAATGCTAAAACTGCACCCATGTTTTCCATTGTCCAAGAGCTTCAGATGAGTATCAGTAAATGATAAATGGCATTGAAGCACTTTGTGTATTCTATTTTAGATACTGTCTTGGCATTAGAGGTAAGCACTTTGTTGCATACACTCTCATTTTGTTCTAGTGACTGTACCTTGTTTAAAAGAAAATGAAAGATACTTTATATGTTAAACCATTTCCCTTTATGCAACACTGTATATATGAACTCATGAATAAAGTCCATATAGTCCACACCCACCTACCACTAATCAAAACAAAGCAAAAAAGAAGACTGTATCAAAGTACAAGTTTCCTTCACCTATTAGTAATGAGGTTATTTGTTTTTCATAAACAAAAAAATGTGTAATGGATTGTGTTTGTTCTGGTTGAATCTGAAAGTCAGGATTTAAGTTATCTAGTATGTAACTTGGTGTAACTTGGCCACCAGTTTATAGTGTGTTCCTAAAGCACACATACACAGTAGATGTCTTAAAAAAAAAACCAATTAAAAACAAATCCTCCGTAGCAACTGGACCTAATAGGTGGATTGTACCTAGGATTCTTACACTGAATATCAATTTTATAGCAATAAATTAAGAGATATTAATATGTAGAGATGGGAATTAGCACTAAAACTATCTAAAATGAAAATGAATTATTAATATTATAATAAGAATGTTATAATACTTTAATGCATTTGAGTGGAAAAACAAATTCACTGATGAATTTAAAATTCCATTTTAAGGACAAACCGATAGGTATTTAAGTATGTAAAATATGTTCAGGAAACTTGTAGGGTGGAGAAGAGCCACAAAATTCAGCCATACAAGAAAGTTAGGGAATATGAAATGCAGAAGAAAAAAAATCAGAAAATAAAATGTGTTTGAATTTATTTCAACGACAGTCATTTGAAGTTACTTAAAATTTATTCAACAATTACTGATGGAGTGTCTATTACATTCTGTGCCATTGTTGTTAATATCACGTGAACAAAGCAGACATGATTTGTGACTCTATGGAGATTGTCAGAGGAAGACAGATGTGTAAATAGTTTTCAAAATAAATTATTACATTTGATACATATGTTATGACTAAAAATAATAATACAGTTACTAATAGTATCAGGGAACTATGCAACAGATAAAATAATTCTTGAAGAGGGGCTATTTAAAATGCATATTCTAGGAAGCTTACTTTCAACACATATATTCAACTCAGTACATGAATTTGTAGACAGAGCAATAGGAGAAACGAAATAAATGAAAAACATCAGAATTGGAAATCAAATTGCCCCTGTTTACACATGGTTTTAATCATACAAGACTGATTAAGGTTGCTATACTTCAATAATGAATTATTTGAAAAGAAAATGAAAAAGTAATCCAATTTGTAGTAGCTTCAAAGATATCTAGGAGTTAACTAAAGAGGTAAAACATTTTAACAGAGAATATTCTAAAGTCCTGATGAAAGAATTTAAGGACAGCAGGCTTGCCTGTGAAACATAGCAACTTCCCATCTCAAAAAAAGGGGGGTGGAAAGTATACACAAATGGAAAGACCTTATGCTCATGAGTTGAAAGAAATAATATTATAAAAACTTTTATTCTACCCACAAAAGTAGATTCCTTCAAAAAATGTGAGTCTTATCAAAAAGTACCAGTAAGCTAGTTTATAACACTGGAAATTTCAGAGTAAACTATGACGGAGACTTTAGAAAATATAGTATTGACATGACAATAGATATACGGGCAACAGGAATAAAAAATATTTTATAAGTAAACTTGCACACTTAAAACCAAGGATCACTGACAAAAGTGCTATAAACATGTATTGGGAAAAGGACAATCTTGGAAAAAATGGTTTTGGGAATATTGAATCTCGACATGCACAAGAATGAAAAATGTGGCTCCTAGCTTTAGTAATAAAATTGATTCAAATTTTTTGCATAATTATTATGAAACTAGAAATGATGAAACAATTAGAAAAAACAGACTAAAGACATAAGAACATCACCTGAATCCCTCTGGATACTGGCACCAATGATTTCTTTTTAGATAAGAGGCAAAAAAAAGCAGAGAAAGCAAAAGCAAACTAGAAAAATATCAAACTAAAAAGCTCTGGCAAAGCAAAGTCATGATAGAAAATATTTGCTAGCCATTCACCTGATAAGAAGTTAATAATCAGAATGTATGAAGAGCTCAAGAAAAGCAACAGAAAAATTATCATAATAATTAAATGTTAATTAAAATGATACATTTAGGTTGCTTCTGAGAAAAAGATGTGCAAATGGTTAACAGGTATATGAATCAGCTCTGGAAATTACTGCCATCAGGGAAAAGTAAGGATATTTGACCTCACTTCAATTAGAGTAGCTGTCAGCCAAAAAGACAAAGATAATAAATTCTTGGGAAGATGTGGAGCAAATGGATCCCTTGTACAGTGTTGTTCAGAATATAATTGTGTGCAGCCACTATGGAAAATAATATTGAAGTTCCTCAATACATGAAAAAATAGAATTACTATATTATTTGGAGACCACACTTCTGGATATATTTAGACAATAAGAAACCAGTATATTGAAAAAACACCCCCACATCCATGTTCACTACATCTCTGTTCAAACTAGCAAGAAATAAAAACAACCTAAGTGTTTATCAGCTGACAAATGCTTAAAGAATATGATATATGGATGCCCTCTTTAGCAATAGATAAAAAAAACATAAAACAGTGACACTAATACCCAAGGGATAAATGGGATTGAGTTTGTCTTATCAAATAGAATATGCCTGGTATAAAAAGACACTGCAAAATCTCACTTATATGTGCAATTTTAAAAGTTATTTTACCACTTAATAAATTGACAGTAAACTCTTGGAAATTTAGACTAAAACAGTGGCTATTGAAAGTAGGGAAGGAATAGGGTGAAATTTGGTCAGCAAGTAGTAAGTAATAGTCATATAGGACAATTACATTCTAGCCTACTAAACAGTAGAGTTACTATAGATAATGATAATGTACTGTATATCTTAGAAACAAAAAAAGAAATAATTTTGAATGTTGTAAACAAAAAGAAATGGTAGTTTTTTTAAGTGACTGGTATAGAAGGTTTTAAAATTTAGCTCTGGCCATTCAAGGACATAGCATAGGTATTTGCTCACTTCCTGGTAGGTGGCATGACAAGGGAAGGAGAGTTTGCAAGTGGAAGAGATAAGTAAGACAAAAAGCCAGAAAGAAATCCAGTTACCAGGCTCAGGATATTATAATAAATTATACTCTCACAAGGACTCACTTTAACGTATCAAGATTCCCTCCCAAGAACAAGGCCCTCGGTGATCAAAGGACCTGCTTCTGCTTGAGTTTGCCTCTTAGAAGTTCCACAGAACTTAGACCCTGCCAACTGAGAATGGACCTTCCAGCACATAAATCCCTGTAGCACAAATCCCATCCAAATCATACCAATGGGCAGCACCACCTAAATATCTCTAGCTACCATCAGCTCAAAATTGGTGCATCTATATGCAATTTTTTATCTATGACACCTCAGTTTATGTATATGTGGGAAATGCATGCACACACATACATACAGAAACATGGTATCTTGCTTTATTTGGAGGTATTTACATGGACTTAGTCTTCCAGATGACAATTCTAGTAGCTATTCTATATTCCTACATCTTTATTCCCAATTTTTCCTCATGCAAAGACATGAGGAAGCATATATTAAACATGCATATATTAAACAACAACAAAAACATAAGATCTGCTGATGTAACTATTAAATGTGTTTTTATTTTGGTTCTTATTACTTATAAAATTATTACAATAAATTTAATTTGTCTCCTTTTTGTGGCTTCCTCTTACTAATGCCCCTGTTACCCTTACTCAGTCAATCCTATAATAGATTATGCAATCTTCTCAAATGTGCATCTGACAGGTGATTCTTGTTTACTCTTTGGATAAAAATCTCAGTGTATAATAATTTTGAAAGGCATGAATAGATGTGAATAATGTTATCCATTTTCACTTGAGAATACATTGTTTATATAATAAATGTGTATAGAGATACATATTTATTTAGCTTTACCTTTGATATATTATTATACAGTGCTTTATACACTGAAAGTTGTGTTTTATTAAATTAGCCTATTTTAATGATTGAAATATCTCTAAACAATGTTGTTTTTTTTACTTCATGCTTCTTAAATTTTAACCTATATTATAGAAATAGAAATACAGATTCCCACTGCAAGAAGTAAAAATGTGAGTACTGTGCACATTAAGAAGTAAATTAAATTGGAGATATTGAGAGGGAAAGATTCTTCCAAACCTTTATTAGGCAGTCACTTATAGAAAAACTTTGCTTTCCTAGTTCAATAATTTTTCAATAAATATTTAGTACAATGATTTTGAAAATTTCAGAAACATGATAACTCGTAAGAAAACAAAAGCACTATTAGCACCCTTTTACTGTCAGTACGCACTGAGATCGTGCCTAGAAAGATGATTTGTGCTGTACTCTCACTGGAGTGGGTCTGAACACTGATTCAATATTTGGCTAAGGGAAATCATGAAAAAATGGAAAGTAAGAAAAATATTGTGATTAATTTGACATAAAGAGATTTTAAACAAATGTGTTGAATTTTTCTCATAACAAAAACCATGTATTTTTTACCATGTACATTGAAGAAAAAGAGAAACAACCATTTATCAAAGTATATGATGATATAAAAATATAGAATAAAATATTGAAGAAGCCTCTGGCAAATATAAGATAAAAGAGATTATATGAGGATAGTTAAGCAGTTTGAAGATTATTAAATGTAGGGTAATCATTCAACTATGTAGTGTTATTTAAAATAAATTTCACTTAAAGAACTATTATGATATGAAATTAAAATGTCTTTAATGTGACATATACATAAGTGTGTTATACACATTTGTATAAAATACACATATGTACTTACATCCTACTGGCATAATGTTGAAAATGTAGGAAATTAATGTTTCATGAATTCAATTATGGAATAAAAATGGAATATAGTACTTTTATCATGCTAAACTTTTAAAAAATGAAGAAATACTTAGGAATCAAACCTACAATTTTGAATTTTTTGAGTGAAAAGCTGTAATATTATTAAGATATCAGTGATATGTTTAATTTTCTTAATGCTAGATATTAATATTTCTGTCTCTATTGGCCATATATTTAACTTTGAAGGAAGAATACTTCATTAGATTTTTAAATAAAATATTTCTAACTATATTATGTCTCTATTGAAATGTACTATAAAATATAGCTGCTACACAATTTTATTATTATATGTAAATAATAAAATTATGAAGATCACTTTCTAAATAGAATATTGGAGGCAAAATATTTTCTTATGCCATTATTATTCTTGGTCTATTTTCAAATTGCAAATCATTTATATCTTGGAGATTGTTTAAACCTAGTGTCACTGAGAGTCAAGCAGCAAACTTTTTTAAGAATGATCATCCATTCCCAAGTCTTTCCTGAAAGGTAGAGTATATGTGAGGTATTTTAATATATTTCCATTTGCAAGAACCCTTATAGCAAGGCTAGAGGCAATCCTCAGAGTTGCCTAGAACAATCTTCTCTTCCAACTCGCTGGCTAAGGCCTGACTGCAGGAAAATTGTGGTGTGATGAGAGAAAGCAACTGTGTTCCCTTGAGGCACTGTCAGAAAACCCTGCTAACAAAGGCAAAAAATTCATCTCCTACTGTAAACTTATAGAACACTATCTTCAGTCATGGTTTGTAGGATTTTTGGATTTGTGTTAGAATTTATATATGTAAAACAAAATACCTTCTTTTGGAAATTCTTGTTTTTGTGAGTTGCCTTCTTATTGTATAAAGTATAAGTTGCATAAAATTAAGAAGATGATTCAAATGTCTAGATATTAGTTTATTCATATGCAAAATATTTACAACAATGCCTATGTCTTGATCAGGATATCATATAAAACAATCAGTTATTGTTTTTAATGTTATAACATATGTATTGTATATATCTATGTGTGTAGATATCTATGTAAAATAGATATATATACATGGCCTATTTGATATCATTGGATAACAAATGACATCAGCTGTCAGTTTACAAGAATATAGGACAATATAAGGCTATTTGGAAAAATTAAACATATTTATAAACATGTTTAGAAAGGAGTAGAAAATGTTATAAGAAAAATAAGTTCAGCAGTTTGGATGATTAGACTTAAAACTATTGATCAGTTTCCTGAACAATTTCATGACTGTGATTCAAGGACAGAGTTCCGGACTTGGTAGAAATAGATATGCCAAGGTATAACCCAAGAGTGAATGGAATGTAGTACTAGCTAGGCCATCAGGTCATGGAGTAAATCACTGAATAGGGCAAAATTCCTATTGAATGCTAACACAACACTCCAATACTAGAGTATGCTTAGTACAGATTGGAATTATAAAAGGTTACAAGCTTAAATTTTGAACAGCAAAACAAAAGATGCTAATTCCTAAAATTTAATTATAATATCAGTAATGGCTGTGTATCTTCAGAAGAAATAAAAAGGTGAATTTACAATATTTTGAAATTCTACTGATAGGGGCAAAACTTAACTGTGTTCTGGGAAAGGAACTGGAAAGATAATTTTCCAGAATTAACAATTGTAAAAATAAAAATCTCTTTAAATATTTCCTTTAACATGAATGTTTTTTGAAGTATAAACAAAATTAATTCATCTTTTTACGTGTATTTTTAATTTATGAAAAAATCTGGAAAATGATTCAGGTTTGCTTCACAGAAATAGCACAAATAGGTTTCAATAAATGTCAGGGTTGGTGATATTAAATTGAATCTTACATATTCAGTGTCAAAATGTACTTAAACTTTGTACCTAACATTTATGAGACAGTTTTAAATGTCTTTTTGTTCTGGAGTAATAATGTTCTTTGAAAATAGTTTATTACACAGAATATAGAGTTTCTGGTTCTTTGTGCAATTGAATTATTACTAAGATAAGTGGTAAATTTGAAACAAATAGTTTGCAAGTTTTATAGAAAACGTCTTGATAAAATTAAATGTTAAGTCGTTTTAACAAGTTTGTAATTTTACATCTCAGTGAATTTCAACTACATGTTTTATTTAAGGCTCAAAAGTTTTAAATTGTAACAATAAGAATTATTGGTGAGTTTTTTTTAATCAAGGAATTACAAAAATTTGAAATTCCTGGCCCTACTTTCCATTCTTCTCTGGGGACCACAAAGAAGGTTTACAAAGGAAAATATTGTTTTATATTCCCCATGCCCTGGGGCCTTGTCTGAAGAGTGATTAATTCTGTGTAGTTAACTAAATGTGTAGAATAAAAATTTATGACAAATAACTAAAATCAAGTGAGAGCTTACCAAATATTGACGTAGAACCTCACTACAGTACATTTATAGGTAAATCATACGTTCAAAAAACATCATTTTAGAATTTTATTTCTTTAATTTGGAGTACTTTAGGTCTAATAGAATATCTGTGAATACATACTTGCAGCATACTTGAGTTATAATATGATTATGATATGCACTTCAATCCAGTATATTTCAGATAAATAAGTCAAAATCTATGATAGGTAAGAATATGATAGAGTCAAAAACCTCCATGAGAAACCTAGTAGGTCTACAATGAATGAATTCAGTTAAATTCTATAATTTAGTCTTTTTAAGTGATGTAACATTTGATAGGGTATTTAAATTTTAATCTCTTTCCCTCTTTAATGGGAAGAATAATTCAGCTCCAATTATTACTATAACTTTTATAGTTGTGATCCTTTTCAGTTGTTAGCAGTTGCCCATGACAAGCTAAAATGGTGCTTCTAATCCTATGGCTGCAAATAGCTACACCAAATCTGGACTTGTACTTCTCCTGACAGTGGCAGGTGGGGACCGCTCTTGTCTAAAGCCACAGACCTACTTCACTCTTAGAAGATTCTAAAACACCTAGATGAATTACAAAAACAAGTGACAAAAAAAGATTTTCATGATTTACTGCGACCCTTAATGGATCAAAAAAAAATCATAATAAAATATTCCTCCAGTTCCAGTAGCATATAAATGGCAGGTCATTGTCATGCTCACTCTTGAATAGATTGAGATCTGTTTGAAGTTACAATGAGAAAATGCCTGAGCTGAGTGATGATTACTTCATGATTTTAATTCCAAATTTGAAGCACAAGTGGAAGTTCTGATATCATCAACATAGGCAGACTCTGTTAATTTCTGCATAAAGCAATATGTCTAAATGTCAGCAAGTGGGGATGCCATTTGCTGAATATGCAAAATGTAGTTGATTGGCCACATCATAGGTGCTTACATACAAAATTTCCTTTGGCATTTGGATAGTTTTTTCCTTTTATGATTTATTTGATTTTATCAGTACATATTTCATTCAGTACATAATGTTTACAGTCCTTGTGAGGAGTTAGTACTTGTGTACAACACATATTAATTATTTTTAACCACACAAAGTGAGTCATATCTAGGACACTGAGCAAAAGCAAGAGTTTTGTGTGGTAACAGTGATGTTGCATGCTAATATCTAAATATTGTTGAATGGTTGTAGAATGGAGGTAGAATTGTCAAATTTTAAAAAGCTATGTACATATATAAGTTTTCAAAATAAGGTTTATAATGTATAATGAATGAAATTGTTGTTCTTAAAAATACTTTTATAATGATCATTAATGCTTACTATTAATTCAGGCGATGTAATTTTTGAAGCATCATAGCAATTATGTGAAGGAGGTTATAGGTCATGGGCAAATAAACCTAGCAATGGAGTTAATTTCTAATGAATAAAGAGGACAGGTATATATGGAATTATTAACAGACTATATCTATTTTCTTCTCTAATATATGAAGGAAAGATGCTGTTTAGAAATCCACCAATAAGTTTAATGGCTTAAAATGGTAATATATATTTTTTTTATTCTAATGAATGACTGTCTGGTTCTTCTAGTTTCCTTGCCTGATCTTAATACTGTATCATTGTTGTCCTGAGGTCGGGATGTAGATGGTGTGATTTGATTGCATGGGTGATCTTCTGTCTGTGTGATGTTATCATGGGATCCTTCCAATTCTATTGGTCTCAGATTCCAAAAGAGAGAAACAGCTAGGTTTCCTGAGAGTGAGTCTGAGAATCATAACAATACTACTGCTGTTCTCTACAAAAGTAAGTTGTAAGATCAAGTGAAATTATGGGAAAATAGGCTATAACTCTTTAATTAGAGTATAACTAAAGATTTTATAGCTATACCTACTCTAATATTAGAATTTTATGTTCAACCCATTTACAGATAATAGAAGATGAAAACTTGAAACAATCCTTCATATTCCTGCACGACTTATTTATTGACCTGTCCTATTATTTACATATCTGTATAAATTCAAAGATTGGACATGAAGCAAAAAAGGACTGACACATAATATCTGTCACTGAAATGTAAAGAGTAATGTATAAAGTGTCATAAACTATAAATGGATCATATGTAATGAAGAAGATAATTACAAGCATTAAGCTATTTAAAAGTATGAGTAGCAGCTCAACAAAAACTGACATACAAGCACTTCAGCTCTGACATATGTCATATTCCCTTCTGTGTATATTATATTATTTCAAATGTACACAATATCATAAAATGCATTACAAAACTTCTATATTTAAGTATTTCTTATTATGTAGCAAAGCTACTTTTAGGCATGTACACTGAATAAACTTGATGTGTATGTGTTTAGACATGTCAGACTAGTTATTATAGTATTGTCTGTTTGAGATAAATGCTTGGGACTAAACAAACAGAAGTTAAATAAAAGGTATTTTAAACATGACTGAAAATTACCTTAATTCCCATGTACAGTTTCATATAATCTCACTGCATACCTCTCTTACACAATGTGGAAATCCCACTATCAAGCCTTTGCTGAATCACATTTTCCTCCTTCTGCTAGATGGTCATGATCTGATTACTTTGAGAGGGATAAAAATAATTGCTTAAAAATCCACAAATTCTTCACTCTGTTGGATGTTTCTTTTGATGTGCAGAAGCTTTTTAATTTTGTATGATCCCATTTGTTGATTCTCAGTATTATCTCTTGTGCCATTGTTTTTCTGTTCAGAAAGTTTTTGCAGTGCCTGTCTTCCAGAGTTTTACCTATTTTATGTTTCAGTAGATTAAAACAGTTAAATGTCCCTGTTATAATATTTGGATCTTTGATTCATTTTGATTTTAGTTTGGTACACGGTGAGATATATATGTATCTAGATTCAATCTTCAGCACGTGGAGCATTGTCTTGGTTACTTTTGTCTCATTGTTGAGACAAAATACTTGATGCCCAACATGAAGGAAGGAAAGCTTTCTTTTTTATAGTTTTTGGAGGTTTCAGTCCATACTCAGTTGGCTCCAAGGCAGGATGGGATAGCTGAGAGGCAGCAGTTCATGGCAGCTGAAAATGGCAAGAGTGAAAGGGCAAATGAGGTAGAAACATACCTTCTTTCCTCCCTTATATTGTATGTTGCCTCCACCTCTGGGTGCACCAACAATCCCAGCACTAGACAAGGAACCAATCACAAACATTAGATTCAGCTTCCTCCATGACTGCATGAGGCTTGGGGGACTACCTGGATACAAATCATAACAAGAAACAAAAGTTTTCTTTTCTTTATTGAAGATATAATAATTGAATGTGTCTGTGATTGTTTGTTTCCTTTATTTTGTTCTATTCATATATATTTTTGTTTTTGCCAAATACCTTGCTATTTTTATCATATTAATTCTGTACTATAACTTTAAATTTCAGATTGTAATGTATCCTGCTTTGCTTTGCTATTCTTTTCTTATTCTATGTGATTTTTTGGATTTTTTCTCTAGATCTGTAAGGAATAATATTGGTAGTTTTTTGTGATTGCATTAACTCTACATATAAGTGTTGGAAGTATTATCATTTTTATTATATTTGTTCTGCCTGTCCAAGAACATGGGATATCTTACCATTTTTTGTTTATTTTCTTATCTTACTATTTTTGATGTCTATTCATCTCTTTTCTTCAGAGTGCTGTAATTTTTTGTTGTAGAGCTCTTTTACTTCCTTGGTTCTATTAATTCCTAAATACTTAATTTTTATTGATGGTACTGTGAATGGTACTATTTTTCTAATTTCTTTCTCAGTGAGTTTATCACAAATGTGTAGAAATGTAGGGGACAATTTTGCCTGCTGTCCCTCACATATAGGACTAACAACTAGAATATATGAAGAGGTTAAAAACAAAACAAAACAAAACTAAATGTCTCAAAGCAAAGACAATCAAAAAAGGGCCATCAAAATAAATGTTACCAATAAACAATAAATATATAAAATAAGTTCCACATCATTGACCATTAAATGCAAATTAAAACAACATTGAAAGTGCATCTTACTCTAGAAAGAATGGGTGTCATCAAGAAATCAAGTAACACATTTGGTTGAGACTATGAGGAAAAAGGAACACTTTTGGATTGTTGATGGAAATGTAAGCAAGTACAACCACTATCAAGATTAGTATAAAGTCCTCAAAAAACTAAAAGCACCAATTCCATTTGACCCAGCTCTTTCCCTTCTGGGCATCTTTCTGTAAGATGTAAAGATGTTATATTACAGTGACTGATACATCAGTCACAAGTTAAATGGCAGCACAATTCATAATAGTTAAATTTTAGAAACAAACTCTATGTCCATCAACAGATCAATGGATAAAGAAACTGTTATATTTATGTGCAATGGAATACTACTCAACCATGAAGAAGTCTTTTGTAGGTAAATGGATGCAACACAAGACCATAATGTTAAGTGAGATGAATAAGACACAAAGGTTTATATATCACATGGTTTCTCTTACATGAGAATGAAAAGCATAAAAAAGAGCAAAATAAAGGACAGATAGCCAATGTAAGGAGCAATTTTTAAAACTGGAAGAGGAACAAGAAATGGAGAGGGGAGGAAAGGAAGAAAAAATGTGGTTAAAAACAATCAAAGAAAAATAGCTTTTTAAATGGGAATGGGACCAAGAATCAGAGAAAGCAGGGAGAGTTGGGAGGGTAAGGCAAGGGAAAAATAATTAAGATATTTTATGCATGTGTATAGACATCTGATGATAAATGTAGTCTTTAGAAATGTGATACTAAAATACATAATAAAAATATTTTTTTAAAAGCAGCCAATTGTACTCACAAGCAAGTATATGGAACACTACTTGATAGTATGCTGTAAAGAATTCTGATAGGTGCTGGGCATTTAGCTCAGCTGTATAAGCGCCTGCCCTGTAAGTGCACGGCTATGAGTTTGATCCCTGCTACCAACAGATTAAAAAAAAAAATTCTGATGGGAAAAATCATTAAAAAAAAAAAACTATGAACACAGGATTCTCAATTTCCATCCAGAAAAAAACATATCCTAAATACATTCTAAAGAAAAAAAAGTGAGCCAATAATTTTGCACTTTTAATACAGGTTTGGGTTGATTTTGCTTTCAGTGCCAAAAGTCTGTCCCTGCACTTTGAAGCCCACTTGTGAATTATATCTGAAGTGATTTTTTATGAAAGTGAAACCCATTAAGGAGATTAGAGCCACTGTGCTCAGTAGGAGAAAATGGCCACCAAGGTTCTCAGTGAGAACTACGAAAAGCATTTGCATTATAAAAGAAATGTAGATTGCAAGTGACCTTTGTTCTGTCAGTATTCTGCAAAACAACCAAATATTTCTAACAAATTCTAACTTGAAAATTGAGAGATATCTTCCAGTAAAATTAGTGACAGTGAACATAACATGGTTGTAACTGAGCCAACATTCTCATTCTCTCTCTCTCTCTCTCTCTCTCTCTCTCTCTCTCTCTCTCTCTCTCCCACCCCCACCCCGGACTGTGAGTGATCAGCTCTGAATACAAAGATATTATGGAGAAGAACTTCTTTGCAGACGATGAAGACAAATATGAGAGGAATATTTCACTTCAGATAAAATTAGGGAGATGTATAAAATGTGGGGAACAGTGCAAAATTTTGCAAGAAAACACCACTTGCATAAGTTTGTAGCACTGTTAGTGATGAATGGGTTTAACTACAGTGCAATGTCACATTTCCACAAAATCCTCAAAAGGAGGCAAAAGCAAGCATCACTGATAGATTTCTTTTTAAATCTGCAAAAACAAAGACTTCTTTGAGTCAATAGACAGCAGTGATTCCTTAAGTGACAGTGAAAATTGTCCCACACTATAAGCCTCCTGTCTTGTCTCCATCACACTGGCCGTGAAGGCTATTAAAGGTCAAGTTTACTTGTTTATTTTTCTTTATATATTTTTATTTTGTTTATTATTTTGCATTATATTGCAGTATTGTAATCATTTTTATGTGAATACTTTGGGTTGTATAATGAATCATCTGAATTTCCATTTTAACTTTTGAGGAAATTCACTTTGACATAGAAGTCCTTTGGATTATAAGCACATTTCTGGAATGAATTATGATTGCAAATGAAGGTTTTACTGTATTTCTAATTATCCAGCATATGTACTTTTACTTGGGATTTATTCCAAAATTTTGAGAATTTTACTCATCCTTATACAAAAATAGATTGTCATTCTTGATCTAAATTTTGTGCAATACAGTGTTTCAAATGAAACTGCTCTATTGCTGTTGATTAATCTGGATTGAATTTCTCAATCCAGAATTTTTTCTTTAGTAATTTATAAAATAAATAAAACAATGCAAGATGTGAAATAATTTCAGCGATGAAATTAAAGTGTTTAACATTAAACATTGCTGCAAATACAGGCATTAAAATCCTGGCACATTTACATATTTTATTTTAGTTTATTGGTGTTTTATATTTGTTTTGCTTGTTTGTGATGCTTGTGGATAAAAGAGAAATAGAATGGCTCATTCTTTTTCTTTTCTTCTACTGATAGGAAATAGGAGGTCTACATATAATGAAAATAGGACGCAAACAGATATGTCATAACATATGAAAGTGACAAAAGTAGAGTGCATGTTCTATCTATACTGATTAAGATATACTGATAAATAAAATATTCTGAGTTACAGTGCAACCTAAAGCTTGCAAATAGGAGAGTTATCTGATATATGCCCTTATCTACACAAAAATTTTGAAATTTAAAAGAGTTTATACATAGCATCAAAATTTAGTTGGCCATGTCTAATTCAATGAAAATTTAATTCATTTAAGGAAACCTATTTTGGGTAGAAATGAAAGCTTAGTAATGCAGGTACTAATTAGAATTTCTTTTGTTTGTTGATCTTGCAAGAAGTGGAAGAAAATGATTTTTACCTTTAAAGGTCTTTTATAGAAATTCATGATTAATAAGTGAAACAAGTCTACTTTCTTCTAAATAAAATTTGCCCATGGCAGAAAAAGCACTTATTAAAATTGTAACACAATTATGTAAACAACTATAGTTAGATTCATTTATTGAAAATAGTACTTGTGTGTTTTTAATGGAAATTGAGGAGATATGGGTATGAAATTCATTATTATTTTCTTTATGAGTTTTAAAGTTACAGGTTTCTGTATTTTATGTGTATATAATACACTCTGGAGAACTATTCTCCAGACTCTGGAGAACTATTCTCGAGAGTGTATTATTTTTTATGTAGTTTGGGATTAGACAACAATCTACACATTGTCACGATAATCTAGGCCCCTGGTAGCAGTTGTTGTGCTTTTACCACATTTCAGACACTTCTGTGGTACCTAAAGTTGGTCCATATATGTGGTCTAAACTTGAACCTTTGATTTTTTAAGTACTATGATTTTACATTAATAATATCATGGACAAAGAAGTCTAAAGTAAATAACTCCAATATAAATAGGTTTTGATTAACTCAATTTTGTACAATTGTTTTGAAATCTGTCTTTATAACTTATTAATATGAGCAAGAACAACAGATGAGTTAAACTTTATACTGTACCTAATTTTTTCATAAAGAATATATAAAATTTTTAATTGCAGGTTTAAAAATGAAAACAAATAAAGCAGTGACCAAAGAAAGCACTGAACTTGTGTTGTTTATTTAATTGTTGTTTTCTGACATAAATTTACAAAGAGAGACTCCAGTGGAAAAATCAATTATAGAATTTTGGTTGCATAATAAATCATTTTCTCAGTATTTTCTAACCATAAATGACTAGATTACTGTATAGTGTATCTGTTTATTACTCTTTGAACCACAATTAATTCACTATTATAAGTAAGTGAATAACATATTAAAGATCATCTACTCAGACTCCTCAACATCTATATCAGCGATATACATTACTTCATTTTGGGAAATTTACATGAAGCAGCTGACCATCTCAGGTTACAAAGTGTACCATATGATCATGTTTATGAATTTATTTTAAACAATTTTTATTTATAATATTCCTAACCAATTAAATATTCTTTTTTGGGGGGTACTGGGGATCAAAAAATTAAATGTTCTATCTTATTTGCTTCAATCAATGCATGTTGTTATAATCACTAGCTCTAGTTATTCCCAATATCAGATTTTTCTGTAATTTTAAGTAATGGGCAAGAATGTATCCCTGACTCTTTCAATAGGGCCATATTATTTTTTCTGGAAAATAATAAATAGAAAATAATTAGAAATTTTGAGTTTCAGTAATAATTGAACCAGGTTATATGAAGTCATAAGCAAAGAAATCTAAAGCAAAGAAATCTAAATCATAAGCAAAGAAATCTAAAACATATACAAAAAAGCTCTTAAATTCATATTTACTTGAAAGAATATATTTAAGAAAGTTAGAAAATTAAAATGACTTTTAAAGAGTAATTACATTAATTTTATTGATGTATATATGTGCTCAAAGGATCAATATGTATAAATTAAATGTATATAATTTTTATTTGTCAATTATACTTGATAAAGCTGAAAAACAGTATGAAAACCACTGTGGAGAGATGGATGGGAAAGGTAGAATATTTTGTTTTTGAGAACAATATAAACAGTATTTTATGTGACAGAATAAGAGAACCTGTAATGTCTACTAAAAATGTTAATATTACAGGAGAGCTAGACCATACAGTTCATTTGAAAGTTTTTATGCATGTGTAGTAAAAGGAAGCAATACAATAGTAAAGTAAAATAAAGGTGTGTAATATGAATACAGAATTTGGAATTATTTTGTAGTAATACTTAAATCAAATGAAAGATATTTTAGACTCTATATAGATAATAAAATTAGGAAAAGTAGATTTATTATTTCACATTATTGATAATTTCATCAATCCCTGTGAAATACAAATGCTGTTATTTGAAATTTAAAAATAATTATGAGTGTAGAAAGGCACCATAAATCTTGGAGGAGATCATAGATTTTTATGGGAATCACCCTGTCCCTGCTTTAAAAGTTTTAGTTTATGCATGGTACAGATTGTGTTTTAGCTTATGTAGTACAAATATTGTGACAGCATATATTATGAATGACCAATACCTCCAAATGCAACTTTTGTATTTCTTGATAAGGTGAAATATGAGAAATAAGTGAATAAATTAAAATTAAATGCTAGAGAAAGTAAGAGGAAAGGATAATAATAATGCTGAAATATTGTTTAAGAGATAGAGCAAGATTTCATCATTTTTTCAAGAATTACCATTCAGCTTTTCAACTTACCAATTTTAAAACACTACCATAAATTTCACTGATAAGGACATTTGAGGGCTCAGTGTATGAATACTGGTGATGTAAATGATTCATTATCTATATAAATAAAATTATATATAATGAAACAATTGAACATCTGGAAAGTTTTAGTTAATGAAAACTAAATGATATGGCTAAAGTGAAAATATATGTTTGTTTGTTTATTTAAAATAGTGACTTTTGTTGAATCAGACTATATATCACATATTTGTGAAAATGTTATTTCAGAATACTTATTTACAAGAAATGCATTTGTTGCATATCCAAATCATAAGGTACTTCTCAGCACACATCAGTAAACCAGAGCATAAAAAAGTTTCTTAGATCTCATCGTTAATCATGTGTGTTGTACATAATTAGAAAACAAATGTTTGATAATTGACCAAAGAAAATTACTCATCTTGCTACATAAAAACAGTAACTTTCAGTCTCTAAATGAAAATGGGACATGAAAGAAGAAAAGAAGCCTGTAATATGATCTTTTTTTTTTAGGAGATAAATACTCCCTTAATTCATCTACAAAAAGGCATAATATTTCAAATAATACACAACATGCTAAAATTCTATTTGTAAGAAGAATAATGAGACTATATTTAAATCCCTGCTGTTTATTTTTGTGAATTTTCCAATTAGTCATGCATGTACAATGTTAAGTAATGGAACACTTGAATTACATACTAGACAATAAGAAAAAATGCCATTTCTGAATGTATCTATTTTTAACAACATGTATTTAATATTTTAAACTTTCTCTGAAAAGAAGGACCCCATTTAGTAATGACAGATATGATTTTTTAAATCTGAAGAAACATCTGCTAAAATTAGCAAGTTTTAATATTTTATGTCTAAGTGATTCATATTCTAAATAGATCAAGGGACCATTTGAAATGTTGCTTTTGTGTTATAGACAGCTCTGATAAATTAAAAAGTCAGACTATGTACTCTACATTCATTTGCTGAATAATACTAGGTTTTGGTGTAATATGCCCATATCATAAATTACATGTGATATGGAAATTAGTGCCCTGGTTATATTCCTTAATTTTAAATAATATGCCTAACTAAAAATACAGAAAATTATCTATCATAATGTTCAATAAAATATATTGACATATTCACTGTAAGTACTGATTCATAAAAACAGAAATGTAAATTAATTTGTTTGTAAATGAATGAGTTATAGACCTTTGTGGTATAAAGATGTACCAGAAAACTTCATTATAAATATTAGAAGCAAACAAAATGGAAAGGAATATTGGTTATTTTTAAGAACAATCTGCTTCTATGATTTCACAAAAACAAATATGCAATGATTAAAATATTAAATATTTCATCAATATTGTTACTTCTCTTTGAAAACAATAAAACAATATAACTTGGGAAATTGTTTTAGACATTTAACAAACTACTTTTCTTTATATATTCATTGCTGAAAATGTACAATGCAATGAATAGTTCCTGATAAATACTGTAATTATTTATAGTAGATTGTCTTATGCAATATTTGATTAATCATAGAGAAAATTTACAACTTTCATTTTTTTTTATTTTAAAGAGAACAAAACAAACAGAACAAAGCAAATCAGAACAGAACAATGCAAGCAACACAGGACTTCACAACAAGACAACAGGAAATCAATAGTGGCCACCATAATGTTTCTTGTTTTCTTCAAAATAGTTGTCCATATCTTCACACACACTACAGTCACACAAAACAAAATAGTATATAATCAATCAAAACAGAGAATGAAAGCATAATGGGATAAGACAATAGGAAATCAACAATGGTACCATAATATATGTGTAGTTTGCTACAATGAGGTGAGGACTACTTTCTGTGTACCATTTTTTAACTGCAGCTTTGAATGTTAACTTTATTAAATAAATGGATATTCAGATATCTGGTTTAGCATCACTTATCCTTAAGGTTTTAATAAACACAAAGCACATTTCTGTACTACTGAAAGTGACTGGCTACATTTTAGTGAACTATAATTTTGTTACATGCTATTGAATTCCTAACATTTATTCTCAGGGAAGTATAGCTTTGAATCTTTCCAAAATTACCCTGAGATGATAGCCACATTGGTAAATTCTCTTATCTTCCTCTTATCACAATGGGCTGATAATTTTAATAATTGATGGTCTATTTTACCTATAGAGTGGTACCTCAGATCACGAATGCTTCTTTTGAGCAATTTGGTTCACACAAAACCACTTTGCAAACTTTCATTTTTAGTTACAAACTCTGTACAAGATAACAAACATGACTATAGCTGTCTTTTTTTTTTTTTTGTCTTTTTTGTCTTTTTGAGGCAGGGTCTCTGTATGCAATTCAGGCTGGCCTTGAGCTCACTTTGTAGTCCAGGCTGGTCTTGAACTTGCAATGACCCTCCTGCTTCAGCCTCCTGAGTGCTGGGATTACTGGCATGAGCCAACATAGCTATCTTTTGAGGAATACAAATATGGCCATCTTTTCCAGCATCATGGAATGGATTAAGTACATGAAAGGAAGCACCACTCACACACTGGAGTACACATCTACAAGGTGATCCACTCACATTCTCCTGCCTGGAATGAAAAGTTTCTGATGAGTTTATGGCACTTATTCTGAGCCTGGTAGAGCTCCTTTGACCTGTTTCTTCCCTGTCTTCTCTGCTACAAACCACCAAACTGTCCCATAGTCTAAACTATTTTCATAAAATCCATAAATTTCTTAAGAATTGCCTAAACTCCAATGTTATCCTCGTGCTTTGAATTCTCTTGGCACTGTTACAAATTAAGCCTTCAAGAAGAGTTTGGAAATATAAAATTTTACAGCTTATTTTTCTCCCTACTGAAGTATTACAAAGAAGTTTGGAGGTTGGAAATCTAGAAAGTTTAACCATCTCTTTGAATGTCATCTTAGTCATCCTGCCATCCATGGAATGCGGTGGAGAGGGTTGATAGCAGACTGGTACATTTCATTTGCTCCCTCTTCTGTGGAAACACCACCTCATGAGTCACAGGAGTATTAAAGCCCCACAATCCTCAGTGGGCCACATAGGTAGCAGTATCCATTTCATAGGTGAGGGGTAGGTAGAAAAAGAAAACTATACTGGACCCAATTCATGGCATATTGAGTCTCATCCATGGGGAGCTGGGGACAGGATGAGAAAGAGAGAAAATCTTGAAATCTTCCTCTGCCTTGGAAGAAAATCTTTGTCCTGGAGTGGAGAAAGGGATGTGTTTATTCTCAGCTACATAGACTAGAAAGAGGATATCCATGTGGAGAGCACTGAGCTGAAAGCACAGGGTTAAAGTGATTTTGATCCTACTGCAGACACTCCTTTCCAACTAAAACTTCATAGGTCTTTATGACAGATATTTCTTCAGTGGTTATTTTCACTTTCCAGAGATTTGACTTTTTAAAATATTTTTTTTTTGTCAGTTTCACTATGGAACAGTTCAGTAGGGCTCCTTGGGCTTTCATGCTGAAGTCGGTCTGAGATGGCACATTTATTTCAATTTTCACAGGTGTATTCCACAAGTAAAATAATTTTTCAAGGCTCTGTCATGGCTGCCAGGGGGCAGCAGTACTCACAGGATGCTAGGAAGGTGTGTGCTGGAAAGCGTAGGTAGAAGTCGGGGAAGAGGTAATCAAGCAGAAGTAGCTGTCCCATTTTAAGACAATGTGAATGACAAGCCAAAGCTGATCAGAAAAGACAAGTAAGGTTACTATACAATGGTGAAGAGAAGAATTCAACGGGAAAAATTAACAATTTTAAGTATATGTGCATTGAATGCTGCTTCACCTAATTTTATAAGACAAAAGCTACTGGGCATAAAAGTTAGGAAACCATGAATACAATCATAAAAAGGACTTACAATGTCCCACAGTCACAAATAGATTGAACCAAATTTTAAAAATTAACAAAAAAAATGTCAGAGTTGAACACCATCACCAAACAAATAGATAACTACAGTGTTTTGTACAACAAAAATATAAGATTTTCTTCTCAGGTGCATATAAAATTTTCTCCCAAATAGATAATGTCTTAATACTAGGAATCTGGCTTAAATAAATGCAAATGAATTGAAATAATTTCCTGAGTAATATGGGATCACAGGAAAACAAAACTAGAATTCAATGGCAAAAGAAATCATAGAAACCATGTATGGAGATTAGAAAATGCATATTTCAGTAGTCAACGTGTCACAGAAGAAATCAGGAAAAAATTAAAACATTTCTAAAATCTGGGGACATGACGAAAACAGTTCAAAGAGAAAGCTTAGAGTTTTGAGCTGTATACTAAAAGGCATAGTGATTCTTCCAGGTGCAGTGAAGCAAACCTGAAATCCCAGGATTCAGGAGGCTAAGACTGAGTTTGAGGTCAGCCTGAAATATCTATGTAGTGAGGCAGTGAAACTTTGTCTTCAAAAACTCAATAGATATAGATAGGTGTTTATATATATATATATATATATATATATATATATATATATATATATTATGATGGGTCTAAAGGCAAAATGTCCTAGGAAAAAAGAGTAATACAAGTCCAAAACTTATAAAATGAAAGAAACTATGAATATATGAATATCAAGGCAGAAATTAATAAAATTGCAATAAAAATCAGTAATTATAAGAGTTGGTCTTTGAAAGGCTAAAAAGACTTACACTTTGTCAATCTTAAAAAACAAAGAAAAATATATATACATACCAACCCAATGAGAAATGAAAAAGGTGAAATCACAACTGCTATATCAACAAACAGAATCCTAAGAATCTTCTTTGAAAATTTATATTCCAGTAAATCGGAGAAGTTAAAATAAATGGGCAAATTCCTAGATAACTATGAATTTGTAAAACTGAACCAAGAACTTGTTTTAAACGTTAAAAAGACCAACAGTAGGAAAAGAAATTGAAGCAGTAAATAAAACTCTGTGAACTATGTGTCTTAGTGACTTTTTACTCACTGTTGAGACAAAATACATGACACCCAAAGTTAGGGAAGGAAAGATCTATTTCCTAAAGTTCTTAGAGGTTTCAGTCCATTCTCAGTTGGCTCCAAGGAGATGTGGCTTCACAGGGCAGCCATTCATTGCTCCTGCAAACAGCAAGGCATGAACTGACAAGAGAGAGACACACACACACTGTCTTCCTGCTGATATTGCTTATGCTGGCTGCACCACTTGACAGGTGAAACATTCACACCACCAGTCTGAATGCTAGACAACAAACCAGTCACAAACGCTAGGTTTGGTTGAGTTTATGATTGCATGAGACTTGGGGCGGAGCCACAGAAACACAAATATAGCACAATGGAAAACTCAGTACCTAATATATTACCAGTGAGTTTTACCAGAATTTCAGGCCAGAACATGCATCAATATTCTTCAAACTCTTCCATGAAATTGAAGGTTAAAGAACACTGCCAAACTTATTCTTTGAACTTATCTTTTATGCATTTATCACCCTGATATATAAAACAGATAAAGGCTCAACCAAAAAACCAAAAAAAAAAAAAGGAATGGTAAAAAATTTCCTTAGTGAGCATAGGTACAAAACTCCTTAACACTGGGCCAGGGATATAGCTCAGTGGCACAGTAACTGCCTGGCAAGTGCAAAGATCTGAGTTTGATTCTTAGTACCAATCAATCAATCAATCATTCAATCAATCTCCTCAACAGGGTACTTGAAAATAAAGGAAAAATTTAGGAAAAAGATTATAGTACAGTACATACTGAAAAAATCTGCTTTATCCCAGTGATACAAGGATGGACCAGCATATGTAAATCAATAAATGTAATACATTATCTAAATAGAAGCAAGAAAAACATAAGTGATCATATATAGAGAGAAAAAACCAGCAAGAAAATTCAACATTCAAGCATAATAAAAGTTATGACAAAAGTGAGTAAAGAAAGAACTTGCAACAAATTGATTAAAGTCATTTATTAGAAACCCATCACCAACATCATATTAAATGAGGAAAAATTAAAAAATACATTCCCTTTAATATCAGGACCAAAATAAGTTTATACCCTCACATCAATCCTGTTTAACAGAGTGGTCAGAAGTTTGCTGGAGGAATCAAGCAAGAGAAAAAAATTGAAGGGATTCAAATAGGAAATCAAATAATCCTTATTTGCAAGTGGCATGAATTTTATACAAAATACTCTCAAAATACCACCAGAAGATGTTTAGAACTGATTAACAATTCACCATATTTGCAGGGTACACAAAACCAATTCACAACAATCAGTAGCATTCCCATAGAGTTAGGAAAACATTTATGCTCACTTCATAAATGAATTAAATATGTAGGAGTTAGCTTAAGTAAGTGTATGAAAGATTTCCATAGTGGAAACTATGCTGATCCCCTCCTCAAAAAAATGAACACGATGTTAAAAAACTAGAAGTTCATTTTCTTCCCTGGATAGGCACAATGAAAATTTCAAAATGATCATATTACTAAAAATATATATATGTAATTAAATATATAATGTATCATATATAATTTAATATATATTATATAATTATATATACATATAATATTAATATCATAATACATAGTATTATATATTATGTATTATATATATATATTGCAATACATATATATTGCAGTTTCAGTCAGAATATCAATAATAGCATTTTCCACCAAAATTAACAAATCAATTGTAAAATTCCTGTGGAACCAGAAGAAACCCAGATAGCCAAACCAATATTAAGTAAAAAGAGCAAAGCAGCAGACTTTGCAATCCTGGACTTCAAGTCACACAACAAAACTACAGTAATAAAAACAGAAAAACACTGGCACAAAAGCAGACATGTTGACAAATTGAATAGAAATAGAGGATGAAAAATAACTTCAAACACTTTCAACAATGTAAATTTTGAGTAAATATAACCCTTGCAACAAATATGCGGCAAAGTGGTTATCAGTGTGTGAAAGAATTTAGATCCATATCTCTCAATCTGTAGTAATAGCATATCAAAGTGGATGAGTGACTTAGATAAAAAAAATAAAAGAAGAGATACTGAAGCTATCAGAAAGAAGAAAAATGTGTGTAGAATATATATATATATATATATATATATATATGGCATTGCAAAGATTCTTTAGGTGAAATTTTACAAGGAATTTTGATGATTATTCAAAAAGAAAAAATAAATGAGAGATATGGAGTATTAAATAATGTTTGAAGATATGAATAACTCAATGGTCAATGGTGTATAGAAGCAAAAATTGTACCAGTTTTTAACTGTATATAATGCTTATATAATATTTCACTTTTGGTAAGTTATTGAGATATTCTCTATATTTTAGCTCCTTTCATTTTGTTGACTTTTCCAGAACTATATGTTCTTTTCTTTGTATTAACATTTTGTCTATCTGTAATTATATCAGGTGAAAGTTGAAAAGTTTGCCTTTAGTTTTCATTTTTAAATATTCTTCCCAGCAGTTGTGGTTCATATCTGAATGTCTCCCAAATCTTCATGTGGTCAAAGGCAGAGCCTTTGAAAGGTGATTAGATTATGGGATGCTACAGTTAAACATGATGTTAGGAGACAGAGCCTTTTTGGAAGATGTAGACCACTGGGGTTTGACCTAGAAGGGCGTGTCATCCTTTGCAGATTCTCCCATCAATCTGGGTAAGAGGATATGAGTAGCTCTTCTCCCACCAAGGCCCTTAAACCATTTTGACAACTGTATAGGGAATGACATTTCTAAAATTTGATTCAAAATATATCTTGAATGGATGGATTTGGGCCTTTTGCCCCACAATTGAGGAAATGACTAAGATTTCATCTGAGTTTGAACTCAGTCCTCAGACAACTGGACATTGCCTACCTACTCATTAAGACTATTCTTTTTGCTCTCTCGATATGACTGTTTCTTTTTCTTTATGATTTTTTAAGATTCTTTTTATTGGGCTTCAAGTGTAGCACTTGCTTTTATAGCACTTACTTCTTCTATTTAATGTCTTCTTTCCTTTTTCATTTTAATACTGGAATTCCAAGTATGTAACTTTACATTTTATTTGTTTTTAAAATTTTACAACATCACTTCACATGTGCATATAATTTAGTCATTGTTAACATTTTAAAATTATGAAATAAATTTATAATTGGTACCTTGATATTTTTGTCTTCAATTTGTAATTTCAGTCATCTTCCAATCATATGCTGACACATCTTTGTACTTTGATGAAATTTTTCAAAATTTTCATATACATATTTTTAAATTTATATTTAGGTATTATCACTTTATTGTAAAGATTCTCAATTACATTTCCTTGTCCTGTAAGAGATACTAAATTTCTTATCCTTTGAAATTGTGAAGCTTGATTTTTTAATAAGGTAAAAATTCTGGCATTTATGCCTCAAACTATAAGCTCTTTGAATAGTTAACACATCACATGAAACTCAATTCAGTTCTTCTGTCCCAGATGTACATCGTTTCAGATATAACACTTGGAGACTTTTCAAACCATATACAGTTACAGGAGTCAGATAAAATTTTGTGTCATCTTTCTTTCCTATGCTGTGATTCTCACAAGAAATTAAACTCTGATTCTTAGGCTGTTACTATGTTAGGCAGAAACATTCTGTTTAATATCCTTCTGCGACACTAAGCTTCAAGTAGTGAATCCATTAAAAGAAAAGGCAAAATTTAAAACTCATACATTATATTTTACTTTTATCCAAAGAATGAACCCCTTTGCTTTTGTTACTCTCTTGGAACTTCAAATACATTTTTTATTTAATAACTGCTTGAGTGTAAAACTTACAACTAAATCCAATATAACTAAGAACCATAAAAATATGACTACATAATTAAAATTTTCCAAATATTGATAAAAATGTTAAAAACAAGATAATATATTGTAAACAAGACAGAAATAAAATTTATATCTGTGTAAGTTTTATCTTTCAAAAAAGCATAAAATCACCCATTTTAATACACCTTAGAGGAAAGTATAAGTAAAAAGAAATTATCATACTTTTAAACACCAATGACAGAAATCAGTGACAGTGACAATTTATTTTAATAAAAGAAGTTACTTGTATTTCCGTTATACCTGTATTGATTATAGAAAACATTAAGAGTTTATGGCAAATAGCTTTAGTCATTGCAAAAATGAAGTTTAAATATGCATTTTTATTATACTCCAAAGATATGAAAGTTCAAAATTTTATTGGGTAATGAGATGACTTACATATTATGAGAGAAAATATAACAGAAACTTAATTAAGTTTATGAAAATTATCTGACATTATTAATAAACTTATTTTATTGCCCATATATTTTCTGTATTAAATGTAACATGAAGCAATGCTTTTAATTTGAGTTATAGTAGTGTCAGAGAACTTTTAGAGATAGTCCAAATGTATGAACATTTCTATATTCCTTTTCAAAAAATAAATGTTTTTTCTATACAAGCAAATATAATCATGGAGGTGACTCCTTTTTTCTGAGATTTATTGCTCCATGAATTTCAGCATTCAATATTTAGCTTCCCCTTGCCTAATGAAGCAGAATGTTACTATCTCCTCCATAAAAACCTGTCAATATACCAGTAGTAAACCTTTCTTTTGTTAAATAGAAGGAGTAATTTTGCTGAACATTACTTAATCCTTCTTTTCTAGTTCTCCTGACAACCATTCATTTTATTAGGAGTCCCACGTTTTTAATTTCCCATTTAAGAAATTTAAATGTATTTCAAATAGTTTTTATTAAGAATAAAAAATAAGAAACAGATGACTTTGATCTAATACTTTAGGTGAAAATATTACTATTTTGAAAATTTTGCAACAGGCTTAAAAAAATCCCAAAAGTGAAAAATTAATACTATTGGGGTAGCTTAAAAGTGAGGCCTAGGCCAGCCTGAATTACAGAGCAAGACTCTATCTCAAAAAGACAAAAATAAATAAATAAATAAATAAATAAATACTATTGGGGTAGTTTATATTGGATTCAAGACAATAAGGGATACAAATTAGCCATATCATTTCTATTTAGAGACTCCCACAAACTGCAGTACATTTGTAGAACTTACCCTGTAAAATAATTGAAAAATCAGTTATAATCAGTTATAATGCAAAATATTTATGTTCAATATACAAGCAAATCATAATCTACAAACATAAATATATAAAGTTATTATATTAAACATGCAGTGCTAGAATTAAAATATTTTGAAAAGTTTCCTCTGTTGATACTTTTTTGTACCCTGAATTTTCCCATAACCAGTTTTCTAGCCATTTTGCACAAAATACTCCTTATATTTGCCTATGAAGTCCTAACAATATATATATATATATATATATATATATATATATATATATATATATACCGTCAGTTCACTTGTAACTTCTTTTCACAAATCTTGCTAATTTCTTACTATTTTCTTTCCTATGTGGTCTAAATTCTTATTTTCTAATCATATTTATTTGAATTACTGTTTTAGTTCCTAAATTGCCTTTCATGAATCTTTATTAATACCATACTTCTAATAAACTCTTGAATATTTTGTAAAGAAAACAGTATGGCAACATGCACTCCATGTTTTTACCTGAAGAAAATGCAAGTGTATAGATTTGGTATTTAACATCACTACACATGAGAAGTGTTTTCCAGTTAACAGTTAATTATAACTTTTTTTTTTGGTACCAGGGATCAAACTCACGGCCTCGTGCTTGTCAGGTAGGTGCTTATACAGATGAACCAAATCCCCAGCCTCTATAATGTTATTTTCATTTTAAATATTATAATTTGAGTAATGGATGAAGAAGTACATAATTATTTCTGCTTCATAACAGCATATTCCTCGATCCTGGCTATGATTATATAAAAGCTCAAAAGTTTAAACGTTAAGAAAATATTTTAAAAATAAACTATTGGTCTTGATGGTGATTAATCAAGTTTCCCTCAATAAATATTTTTTAAAACTTTGAGGTTATAAACACTACCAAACTTATTATTGAGAATGCTATTTGCAATAAAATTTTATAGTGAACTGTGATTTAATATGTTAAAATTCAGACCAGAAGGACTTTTTATAACACAAATTATCAATTCATGTGAAGCAAAATGTTATGTGGTGGTAATAATACCTACAGTAATCTTGATGTTAAGTCATATTTCATGATCTGCTACATCATAATGAGTAATGATTAATTTCACCTTGTATCTCTCTCATTAAGGGGAATTCTTATTCAAATTTGTTTCCGTGAGAGTGAAAGGGAGCAACAAATTGGTGATGTTAAGGAAAATTGTATTCTGTATTAACTTTAAATGAAAACAAAATGTGTACTTAAATTAATTTCTCTCTTTGACTATAACTACTAAGATCTGTATATCACACAGAATCAATTTCCTAACTGATCTGTAAACTGGACAAGGACAGGTATCTTCTTGAAGGTACAAAGTAAGTTTCTTTTTTCTACCACATTGGCTTATAAAGGGCTGAATTTGTTTTAACAGCTTGTCAAAGGGCATCTGGTATTGTGGTTGAAAGTCCATCATCCTGATTACAGAAAGGAGAATGTGGTTATAGAAGTTAGAATATCCAAAGTGAAAAGATCAAAAAATGCCAGAGAAAGGAAACTTTAAAATCAATATTTGAAGTTTCTAATATCTGGCTAATTCCTAAAATACACACACACACACACACACACACACACACGCACACACACCAAACAGATGAGGAAGTAAGTAGGTCACTAGAACTGAAAAACAAAATTAAGGTCAGAATCCCTGCTCAGTATTGCTATGCCTATCTTCAATCTGAGAATGAGCAAGGTAACTACCTGCTTAACCAAATAAATGATCTTCAGATCAATATAACAGAATTGATATTTCATAAGTAATAATCAAAATGTTCAGCATATAATTCAAGTTTTATTAGCATATACAAAGTCAACTAAATATGAAGCAATTTGCATTAAATAAAACAATGTGAATCCTAAATTATTCCAAAGATTGAAATTATAGTTAAGAACTTTAAATCCACTGTAATAAATGTATGCAAGCGACCAAAGGATAATAAACTTTTAATAAATTTAAAATACAAAATCTCACTTGAAAACTTTTTTAAAGAGTAAAAATTAGTTTTGATCTTTAGTATAAAAAAATCTAATATGAGGAAGAAAGGAAAAGAAATACTGAATGGAATCTCAGTGACATATAGAAAAGTTCCAAAAGTTGTAACACGTCAGTGTGCAAGTGAAAAAAAATATATGTCAGAAAAAGTGGCATAAATTGGAGAAGTTCCAAGATTACAGCAAATAGATAGATTTACAACTTCCAGAAGTTATGGAATATATTCCAGAACAAAAGGAATGTATTAGTAGGTATTCACTCCTGTGTATTATAGTTAAATTGCTAAAATTACAAAGAACCAAATAAAATCTTCAGATTATCCTGAGAAATAAAATACAGTACACATAGAGGTAAAATTATTTGAATACTTGTGCTCTTTTTTCTGAAACCAACAAGGCCCAGATTATATATATATATGTAAAAAATAGAAGAAAGACTAAATATCTTATCCTATAAGATGACTTCAATAATTAAAAATAAATAACGAATTTTTAAACATAATACAAAGTGTCTAATTTGTTAGATGAAAATGACAAAACACAATGAAGATGTTCTTTAAACAGAAGAGAAAAAGAGCTTTACATCTTCATAAATAAAAATATTAACACAAATGGGGAATTTATGGGTAAATATAAAACAATATTCCTTTTAACTTCCTTAAATACAAGTGAAAACATAATCTTATTTTAAAATGCACGTAGATGTAACATACAGGACAAGCATTGCAAATAGATGAGAGGAATAATTAAATTATCAATTGTATGGTCTGAGTGTTTTGTAGGAAGTTGTTTGATGTTATCTTTAAATGAATTCCAAAATATTAGAAGTGTATGACTTACTACCAAGAGCAGCTGTTATTATAATACAAATTGGCAAAGCTAATAATCCATGTGTATAGTAAAGCAAAATTTTCAAATGCACAAAAAATTACAAAAGGGTTTAATGAAGGAACAGAGTGAGGAAAACTCAAAGAGAGAAAAGACAGGGTAAAATAAACAATAAATAGTGAAGATAGGCATTGTTTTGCTCAGGTTTCTGTTGCTGCAGGGAAAAAACAACAACAAAACTGATATACACAATGGAAAAGAGAAAAGATTCCCGTTTAGTGCATATTTTCAGAGATTGGCCAGCTCTTCCCAAAGAAGAAGCTTGAACTCCCAAAGAAGAAGCATAAATGAAGCATAAATGTAGAGTTCGTGAGGAAAATTTCTCAGTTCATGACAGCCAAGAGCCAGAGATCAAGGAAGAGCCTCCAAAGAAAGGCTCACATATGCTTAGAAGTGAGTTTTATAATTCTTTTAGGCATTTTTCAAGTCAGTTAAGTTAGCAATTTTAATCCTTGCAGACCTAAATATAACTATAATAAAATTACACAGGATGATAATGGTTTAATATTGTGATTAATAGGAAATATTTATAAGCTTGGATAATAAGCAATATATAACTATGTGAGGAACAAATTTTAAGCATAAAGAGACCAATTTATAGTAGATGGATGAAAAATATATATCACATAAATGACAGATTTTTGCATTCAAGAGAAACAGCACAAAATAGCACAAAAATATGAATAAAAACTTTACACACAATAGTCAACACAGGACATCACTCCTATATCTAATTATGAAAAATTGTAGCAACGTACTATAATTTATTTGTATAATGGAATTTTCAGCAATAGAATCAAACAAATAGCCAATGCATCCACCAAAGAAGTCACATCTCGAAAGCTTCATGCAAAATCAGAGATTCCAGGAACAAAAGAGTATTCAGTTTATTATTCTACTGTAGTAAAACGAAAACTCTTTAACATGCCAAAAAGTAAACAGATAGTTGCCTGAAATCAGGGAGGAAAGCAGAAATTAATCACCATGGGCATAAACAAGTTTTGAGTAACTGAAATTCATCTGTAACTTGATTTAGGTGCTAAAACTTGTGACAAATATAACTATTAAAACCCATTGAATTGTATGTTTTAAATACTGATTATTTTTCTGTTAGGTAACTATTCCTAGGTATATAATGAATTCATATTAGGTATATGAATATAATATGCTCTATATTACTTTTAAAAGTGACACATCAAAATCTTTCAGAAGCTATGTAATGAAGTAAAATAATTCATGCATTTTTGGATACTGTATATTATGTTTGTGTCTAGATGTCTCCACAAAGCCTCATGCAGTAATGGGAGGTAGGCTTTTCAGAGGTAGAAGAATCTAGAATTTGTGATTTACTCATTGTCCAGTGCTGGGATTAAGATCGTGAGTGCTACACCAACCTAAGAGTGAGTAGTCTCTCTCTCTCTCTCTCTCTCTCTCTCTCTCTCTCTCTCTCTCTCTCTCTCTCTCTCTCTCTCTCTCTCTGTGTGTCTCATTACTTTTGCTGTCTTCTGCCATGCTGATTAGTTGTCCCTCTGCATGTGTTTACCTGCCTTGGAGTCAACCAATTATGGACTGAAACCCCCACAAACTGTGAACTAAATAAACCTTTCACCCTTTTACTTTAAGTATTGAATATTTTGTCTCATCAATAAGAGAAAAGTAACAAAGACACTGTATATTTTCATGGACAGCATATTTATAAATAATTCTAAAATATATATGCTTATGTTATGCCCCATCCATATTATTTTCTTGCATTCCTATGGTAAATGTGGTAAATTTCTATTGAATTTTATGTAAAATAAAATAATTAGGCACAGTCATGATGTAGTTTGATGTAATTCTCAGCAAAGTCATCCAAAATTAAGGGCAGAATATTTTATTTATCCAATTATAGGCATTCAATAATCTAATACCCCAAAATTTAGCTACTGAGGTTATTTTAATAGAAGTTGTAAATTGTTTGGGGAGGTACAGGTAACCCAAATATCAGAATTTTATAACTAAATATCCTGGTACAGTAATTACAATTTTTAAACATAAAATTGAAGTAACTGCTGTTTTAGAGGAACTATTCAATCAGAAAATAATGCAATCATATAGAGACAGAAAGTATTCCAGCAATTTATCAACAAATATCTTGACTTGACAACTAGATTAAATAAATGAACAAAATATAACAGGCTGTAGACAAGCCATCAGGAAAGAGAACTTGCTAACTGAAGCTGAAATTAATGCCATTAAACATGATGGTGCACAAGATTTAAGCTCTAACCAAGTAACATATGAAAACTCCCTGCTGTGAATATATCAGAAGATGGAGATTAAATGGAGAGGAAAAACTAGATGCACAAAGAATCAGAAATACTTGTGAATTAAGAATATGCTTCTTATAATTTATTATTTTTCTAACCAGTAGAAGGTACTTTCCTATAGTCTACTGGTGTTCAAAAGTAACTGAGAAAATACAAAAGTAATGGAATTTAACACTCCTACTATATCCTTGAGTCCAGCATGAAAACATGAAAAATGGAAAAAATGAAAACATGGAAAAAATCAAGAAAAGTAAGATTTTCACAAAAGCCTTAAAATTGCTAATATTTTAAAATTATACTTTGGTTTTTTCAAACTTATTGACCTTTGAGCACCAAGTAATTTTTCAAAAGGAATACATATATATAATTAACTGCTTGATTGTGTTTATTAAAATGAAGAATAATTATTTTTAACTATAAATTATATGATAAAATACTATTATTAAAACTTAAAAGCTGAAAATAGCACATATATACATATATGTATATATTACATGTATAAAATATGTATAAATATATTTCCAGGTATTTAACATATCTGTAATGGCAAACTTCACATATTGAAAAGTCAAACATGTCATAAATGTACCTATCCTCTCATAGAAATCTAAAGACCATACCAACTAAATCATAAGATTATATATTGCAAGAAAGGATAGACCATGATAATTATTTTAGAATAAAGTAAATATGTCCTGCAAATAAATTACTACTAACTATAGAATATATATCAACAATTTGGAGAATATTGGAAGAGAAAATTGATAAAGTTATTCTTACATTAGTTTGGTTAAAATTCCAGTGTTAATATAAAAAACTTATCAGTTTATCAGAATGAATATACTTTGCACATACACCTTAATGCATCAAATACAATTGAAAAACCACATCAAATTTTCTTACTTCACAATAATTCTGACAGAAATAAAATTTTAACTGCTGAGTATGGAAAATGTGACTTGTTACCAAACATCTATAGTGGTTATATACATTGGCTGAAACATTTTAGAAGATAAGAGCATAACTAAGAAGAACAAAACAAAAATCCTTCTCCGAGCTTAAAGTGAACAAAAAAAAATACATTGGTATATTATATGTGAGTTTCTAACTAAACCTCCTTTACTAATTATGTTCAAAAACAAAGTCAACCTTATAATTGAAAATCATTGCATCTTGCTATTTTATTTTTACAGTACTTGTGACTAATTCATTATGTATCATATGCCAATTCATAGCTTTTATTAGTACTGTCTTTTGGAAGCTTCAACTCTCACTTATGAGTTGTTAAAGCAACAAAACAAAAGTAAAAGTAGCATTCAAACCCTGAAGCATTTACGATAATATGAATAACTGGTTAACCTGCAGAAGGTGCTGATTTCCTTTTCCTTAATCCTTCCCTCACCCCACACACCACACCTGACACCCCACACTAATGCAGGTAGTGGTTCAGCATAGGCATGAAGTTTATCTCACATCCAGGGAGCTTCTAGCAAAAGGATTTCTCTCTACAAAGAAGGAGTGGGCGTGACAAGTAGAGAATTAGAGAGAGGGCTGCTAGAAGTAAGACAGTACTAATACTGAGTCTGAATGAGAAAAAAATGTCCTCAGAATCATCTGCCTTACACCACCAATAAAGTGATCACAGCAAAAACATTCAAGAGTCCTTCTCCGGATAAAGTATGTTTATCCCAATGAGATGCTTTTCAGCTTAAAAGGTAAATGTGCTAGAGCACAACAGACAAAAGGGCCTGATTCTCCTAACTGTGACTCCTTTATTAGACTGTGATTTACTGGCTATGCACCAATTGGCTGGTGAGAGAAGGGTAACTTTGCCCTATCAAGGCCGCTGTGAAGATCTTCTGTAATTATATATGGTGAAGACAAAGTCACACAGGTCTTAAGGAGCCAGACTCTTCAGGTGGTATTGAAGAAGACAGCAGAGTAAAATTGTAGAACTCACATAAATCAAGTTATTGATATAAAATATATTTCATAGCTTTTTAGGTTGTGGCCAGCATTAATTTTATACAAATATGAGCTTGTCTGCTATGGGATTTCCCTTATTCAACACATTTATTTAAAAGCAACATCAGTAATAAAAAAGTATAATGTTTAATATTTTTTAGACTTTGTCCTAAAAGTATTTTAGAGAGGTTTAAAATATCAAATGAAATCTTAGACTGTTACACGGGTGTTATGAATATTCTAATTTTGCAAATGAGAAATTTAAGTGGAGAGATGAAGGAGGGTATGCAGTGGTGGGGGAATCTGACCGCACCTTCTCCTCTAACACTTGTCATGTGTTTTGAGCACTCTGGGTTCCTGGGATCAGTTAACTGACTCATTTTGCTCCATCTGATACTAACAACGTGATATCAAAAATGTTTTACTCTTTATTGAGCTCTGCTAAAACAATTAGAAAATCCACTTAAAACAATTGCAGACTCACAGAAGCATAAGCCAAAAAATAGTTACAGTTTTAAACCACTAAACTTTGTATTTCCTGGATGAAAAATATAGTTATTGAGGCTTTTTAAGTTAGGTTAACATGTTATCCCTTTTACTTAAGGTTGGCAAGGCAAGGATAGTAATGAAATGTATAGAAAGTAAGTATCACCACACAAAAGAAACAGAAAAAAGCATGTTCTGTGTAGTTTAGCAAAAACACCTGAAAAATGAGCAATGTCAATCAAGGCATATAATTTTATTCAAATATGTTAGAAATTACTTACTTTTCTTTAGTTCAAATACTTTGTGTTTCTTTCTACTTTGGCCGTGAGAAGTCTAGAGAGTGGCTATCAATTCTAGCCTTGCCCTTATGATGGTCTACAGGAGGTGCTTGGGGATGTTTACAGTGCACTTTTCATGGAACATGTCTTTACCCTGTTCCATAGCCTGCGTCTGAGTATCTTGGCCATTACCTCGTGTCCCTCTCACAGGAACTTCTGTATGTTTGCAGATGTCCCTGGGGTCTAATCCACTGCTGTGAAGACAACCACTGCCTAGCAGACTCATGACAGGCAGGAGAGGTAGACTCAAGTGTATTGATCAGAGAAGACGCAGCCAAGGCAGAACAATAGAATGTTCCAAACAGAAAGACTTTTAAAATTATTATTATTTTTATTTACATGTCCCAGAGACAGGCTACAACAAGCCTGTCAGGGTCAATGTGAATCAAGGAGCTGTCCCAGAGCATACCCTTAATTAGCGTGTGAGAAGGAAAGGGAACAAGGCACAGTAAATCCAGGAAGATACCTAAGCGCTGAAGCATTTATTGGAGTCTATAGAATAACTCCTCTCTCAAAGGGAGTTCTAATGGTTAAAAAAGCAGGCACAAGTAACACACTGTGACTGATGAGGGCTCTCCGTGAAACTGCTCCATTATTTCTGTGGCTTTGGCGGTATGTGGAATGAATAAGAGGGTATCCAGGTGCCCCTCTGCATCAGGAAGATGTTTGAGAGGAACACACTGAAGAAAGGAAGAGGTGAGTAGTGATGGAAGGGTGTCAGGTGGCTCTGAGACCGCTGATGGAGTAAGGAAGTTGAATGTATACTCAAAATGAATGCCAAGGTGCCACAAAATTATAAGAATTCGCTATAGTGCTAGCTCAACGCAATTAATAAAACTTGTCTGCATGTTAGTGGGAAGAAAAGCCATTTTACAAACTAAACTTTTGATAAAAATTGGTTTATTTTCATGTAGTCTACAAATATTTAAAGAACATATGGACAGCGATTGTATCATGACAAATATTCACAGTTACTTGCACTAAATTCTGTAACTTGAGGCTGTGTTTAGCACAAGGCTTGACAATTTATTAAACCAATCTGACAAACACCAGCAGATTATTTCACTTAATATTGTGCATTTTACTCAGACAGATTTATTTTTCTAGGTTAAAGTAACTTTATTGTCAGTATTATAAACTGATCTTGTTTTCAATTGAGCAGTACCTAACTTTATTAATATCAGAAAATGATTTCACTTGAGAACTGGAAACTGCTGAGGATGTAGATGGAGAGCAGTAATTATTTTACTGTCTCAAGACAATAGTGAAAGGGTAATAGAAAGTAGTAAATTAACAGGCTGACCTGTAGTCTACAAAGTATCCATATTAAAGAGGTAGACAGATATAAATGCCCTCTCTGGGCATCTTGCTTTAACTCATCCAGAAAAGATAACCAGCATGGTTGGAGTGCTGAAGGGATGGCATTTACATAAATAGATGTTTTAGAGGGTTGGAGAGGTAACACTACTGCTAATACACTTTCTTCTACTAGATTAATTTGTGACTTTCCTAAAAGCATACAGAAAAGTAACCCTTAAATTGAGCTGGATAGTCACAAGGCAGATCCCAGCTCTGAATATTCATTCAGTGTGTCACTTGCACTCCACCCTGATGCCCATGGTTCTGAAGTGGGTGTTCACCTCTCTGTGAATAAGCCATTCCTGCTCGCAACACAAACTGTGGAGGGAATGAAGCAGAAGCTGTTTTTTCTGAGTAGGTATCTTGCTATGTTGTTCAGACTGGCCTCAAACTCCTGGGCTCAAGGGCCTCGGCCTTCCAGGTAGCAGAGCACACCACCCACTGCTACACTGGCTCATTTATTTAAATTACACAAATTTAAATGTGTCACATGTGATTTAAAACCCCAAATATATATTCCCGATGCAATAAGAATATATTAATTTTCCTGTATAATATTATTGTTGTTCAACCTTATATATTACTTATATTAATATACTATGTATTATACTATACTATATATACTACTACTATGTATACTATATATTACATATAACATTGTATATATATTTTGTATATATCATTCTTAAATGTTAAAAACACTTCTTTCAAATAGTTATTATAGTTGTTAGGAAAGTATTGCTTTGTGACCACATTCCCTTTGCCACTGTTCGTGTTCTTCAAAATGTACCCAGGAATTCTGGTGCTCTGTCGAATGTGAACCCCCAGTAATACATCTGTCTATTTCTTGTAACAACTGAAATAATATTTGACATAACTGATCAATGTCATCGTTAAAATTGCTGCACCAACTAATGAGACTTTAAAACATTTTAGTTTTGCTGATACTGTGTTGTAGTCATGGATTTGCAAGGAAAACAGGACCATACAGGACACAGTTTACAGAATTATTGCATAATCATCACCCAAAGAGTTAAATAGAGGAAGTGTAAAAAAATCTGTCCACACACTAAAGACCTAGAGAATCCAGGAAAAAGCCTGTATTCCACGGCAATGTCCTGCATGAGTGCAGCTGAAGACTTAGATAGTGCCCTTGACAATGCCCCCCTGTGGGTCCAGCTGGAGGTTCAGAGCACTAACAACGACTCACTCATGCTGTTTCATGATCAGCACTGGGAAGGCCCACAGGTCAGTGGTAGAAGCTAGAAAGTCTGTGAGAGCAGGGTCAAGGATCTGTGTCAGCAGGTTGAGAGTTCTGCGCTGGAGCAAAGAAGTGATGCTCAATATAAGGACTAAGGCTTCCCCAAAAAGTACCATGACCATCCTCAGAGACAGTGAGGTCCTGAGCTCCTCCAGTGATAAAAACAGCCACGTTCATAGGAGGAAGCTAGCGTGACAGGCTTCTCCTGGATGTTGAACAGCACACATCTTCCCCTCTGGAGCCACAAAATAATGCTCAAAGTGAAAACCAGAGATCCCCCAAAGTGAACCATAGCCATTCCCAGGGACAAGGTCCCAAGATCCTCCAATGATGAAAGCCGAGTTTATATTAGAAAAGCCAGCATGAAAAGCTCCTCCAGGAGAGCCAACAGTCCCAAAAGAGTCAAGAGTTTCAAACAACTCCTCTTCTGTCAGTTTCCTTTTTATGCTGGCAAGAACCTTCTTGTGGACCATCTAGACTCAGCACCTCGCTGATTCATGTCAGTAGTATTACAAGTTGACCTCTAGTTATCAATCCATCACATATTGAATACTGATATTTTTTATATGAGCGTAGGAGTATTTCCGCAAAGAAGTACTTACAGAATCATCCCATTCTCTCATTTCTTATTTCCCTTTATCTTTGTTTTATCTTATTATTTGCCTGCTCTTATATCTTAAAACTGATAATATTACTTGATAACAATAGTATAAAAAATTCCAAACTACTCCTTCTGAAATGACCTAGAGTCCAGAAAGAAAATAAACTACATTTTCTTGTCCCATTACTCTAGATTTTTTCTAATTATTTAATTTATAAATTGAAAACTTTTATGTGTCACATTTGATTTTCTACTATTTCCACACTTTAGTACTTTTGATTAACACATACTTCTACCAAGATATTTCTGTGGTGTCCCTGTGAAATAGACTTTTACCCTAGCTCTCTAAAAGCATTTTCACTGCCATCTTTCTATTGTTTTTTTTAACAAAGGTCAACGTTTTGTGGAGATGAGTCTGCAGATGTTTCTGTCTCATATACAGCAATAAACTTTAAATTATTTAAGTTAAATGCCTGAATTTGGAATGTAAAATTATTATATAAAATAAAAATAAATCATACAGGTATATACTGTCTTATGTTTAAAGTATTTTAAAATTGCTGATTTATGTATTAAGAAATTTGAATATGTGATAATTGATGTCAAAAAACTGAGACCAACTAATTTACTTGGAAGTTTATGCTCATTAAAATATAAAAACAAGAAGGTACAATCTAGAAAATAAAAATACATGTGTTCAATTATTTTAAAAAGATATTACTATGGTTTAATATTCTTGCCAAATCTCATTTTGAATTCCAACTTCCATTGCAATGCTATGAAGGGCCTTTAAGAAGAGACAAGGTCATGAGAACTCAGCCTGCTGGACAAGGGTGGAGCCCAGAACTACTGATGGTGACCAGGCAGGCCTCTTTTGCCCTTCCGTGTGAGGAGATAGTGGCAGTGTATTATCCTGGAAGCTGGGAGCATCCTTGTGTAGGCAGGAAACCTACTGACACCTTGAATTTGGACTTAGTGTCTTCAGAACTGAGAGAATTCTATACAAATTACCCACTGTCAAATATATTGTTAGAATAGCACAAATGGATTAAAACATATATCATTGTTTTAACTGATTCCAAAAATGTTGAATTTGATTTTTTAGAAGTAATGCTTTCCAGAGAACAATGAGAAAAAAATCATGTTTGGAAACATAATAAATCTGGCAAAGCACAAATATGTTAGTTGAAGTTTAGTGAAGTGAAGGGAAACTTAGGCAAGCATGTGTGATGAGCGTGGCTATATCATCTGTTCTCTCTTTCACAAATGTAGTGATTTCAGTCAAGAAGATAATAATGAGATAAGAAGAATGAAAATTTGCCAGGGCTTTCCTGTTATGATCTTGGATATTTGAGTTCGTGCCTGGGAAGAAAGACAGAGCCCATTAATTATCTAAAAATTTCAGCATAGTCCTCAAACCTTCAAGCAGTGTGACAATCTGCAAGTAAAGCACATCAAAAGCAGAACAAAACAGATTCACTAACCTGAAGATCTGAGCTCAGCCTTTAACCAATAACATTTAATTGTACTGAGGTATCACTTGTGTTATAAATACTTGTTAGAAGGAAATAAATCTTCTTGATAGACAATAATGTTATTTGAAGTATCCAATTAATTTTAGACTCTTGTATACATAATATCTATTGTAACAGTAAAAACTAATGGCATGGAATAAATCAAAATGCTTTGCCATAAGCCAAAACTAAAAGAGATAATACTAAGCAGATAAAGAGGAAATTCACTTAATAGAATCAGATGGATATGTATTTTAAAATAAATGTTCAAAATATATTAAAAATAATGCCATACCATAGAGAATTTTAGCAGGTAACAAGAAATGAAAAAAATCAAGTGAATTATAGAAATAAAAATGCATAAGACTAATAAAACACAAAGATTTCATTTAATAACAAATTAGCCATAAATAAAATATAGGGTTAGAAAAATATATCCTAACTAAGCACCACATGACAAAAATAATAGGAAATACTAAGACATAAATACAAGGGAAATAATTAAACAGAACTCTGAAAAGACAAACTAAAATGCAAAAAAAAATCAATGAATAATAACTACATGGTTTTCAGAACTGACAAAAGAAACAAGAGATTCTATTCAGTATTAGAAAGAAATTATCATATTTAGACCCCTAAGAACTTCATAATTAAAACAAACAACATATATTAAGAGCAATGGTTTTTGAAAGTTGTGTTATCTTAAAAAAGCAACAATAAAACATCAACTTGAGCATAAAATAAAACATTAAAGATACACAGTACCATAATCGCATTTTTAACAATGTTAAAATCTAAGTACTAAATACCTACAACTCTTTTTTCTCTGAATGTCATAAACAAACCACTTTTACCTTTAGTGTTCTTTATAATATTACATCAATTTAATTGTCTTTTTAGGAATTTACTACATTTGTAAAATCGATCTTTTTATTAAGGAAATTCATGTTTCACTTACATAAAATAAACTGGCATTTCTTTATCAATAATTTAACATCAATTTGTGCTTTACCATTCTGGATTCACTGTATTTTATGATGTTGCATATTCTAGGCTGATCACATTTTTAAAATAATTATATTTTATAAGACTATACATTTTTAATTTTACTTTTTTAATTTTGTGATAAAATAAATCAAAATTCCATGACAAAATATAAGAATAACAGTAGATAATACACTGTGTATCACTATCTTCAAAATAGTTACTCAGAGTACAAGACACAGACAAAAAAGATTCTTTGAGAAAAAATAAACTGATAATAGCACAAAATTTCTTTTCAAGAGAAACTAGTAGTATATGGGAAAAATTAATGATTTATATTAAAATATTTTGAAATAACAGAATTTCTTTTCAAGAGAAACTAGTAGTATATGGGAAAAATTAATGATTTATATTAAAATATTTTGAAATAACAGAATACGCAATTTGAAGAATTATTTTACCTTTTATATATTTTGAAATACCTTTATTTTAATTTGATAAACTCACCTTACTGTGCTGTGCAACAATAACATGTACTTCCCATTTCTAACTTTATACAAAACTTTATCAAATAATAAACTTTGAAAGTTCTATTAAGTGATTTTTTAAAAAATTTAAATGCTATATGAAATATATAGTAGAATAATATCTTGCTATATAAAGAGTTGAATAATATATTAAAATACTCAAATTTTGGAGATGAGGTAGGCATAAAATTTCTCAAAAGAAATAGCAAACTTAAAGCAAAAACAGGGATACCTTTGTAATTTTATACTAGGGAAGTTTAGTGATATATTTAAGTGTGGAATATTCTTAAAATGTTCATATTCTGTGAACTAAATTATAGAGTGCTACAGGATAATGTAGACTTTCAAAAGAGAAAAATACAAAAATAGGGAAAGTCATGGGACCTAGATTAAAATGAGTTTTTATATAGGGAAGAAACTAAGTTAATCAACATGAAAGAGAAATTCCAAGGACAAGTTTGGAGGAAATTCTGGGGAGTTTTTTCCAGGAAATAGATACATCACAATTGGAGGAACGCCTGCAAAGGGAAAATTATTGTCCAAAGAAAATGTAAAACTGGTACAAAAAGACATATTTACACTTGAAAGAATTATCAAAAATGAATATACCGTTGTAAATCAATACCTCAGAAAAGAAATAGGAAATTGAAATGCATTTTCATTGCTCTGTTGCAAAAAATTCCAGTCAACACCACAACCATACTATCCACAAGAAACAAATGTCAGGAGATTTGAATGTTCGATAAGTGGAATTCAAGAGCATGCATGATTTTATGGCATACCTTTTTCATATACCACTGTACTGGTGAAATATCTATTTCTCATCATTTGTTTTCTTTGGACAATATGTTTCAAAACACAGAGTGACAGTAAAGTAATTTTATTGCTGGCAACCTTGCAAGGGTTTAGCATCTTCTCGAGAGCCCTGAGTCAAGCTCAGATCTTGTTTTTAAGTCATCCTGTTTCTATGGAGTATTTTTCTACTTGGGGAGTTTGCAGAAAGTGTGATTATAGCAGCTGAACTGTGGATGGGATAGGGCACCCTGTTCCTCTACTTCTCCATAGGGTGACATCTACTTCATTGTGTTCTCTAGCTTCCACAGTGTACCATGCTTTCTGAACCTGCCTAGCTTGGTTTTGTCTCCATCATCCCTTGTGGGATCTTGTTTATTACCTACCTTGTTTACTTTTTCAGTTCTAATTGAGGTGCCTTACACAGTTCAATCTAATCAGATCTTAACATGGATTGGAAAATTCTTTCCCAGAGCACTCTTGATATCACCTGTTGGTTCATGATGGATTTTATGATGGAGTTTATAAATCTCATTCCAATGGGAAGTAGGTAAGGGTAATTAAGCAGACTCCTATTGCTGCCACAACTCCTACAAAGGTCTTAATGTCTCCCAGTGCTGAGAACCAGCATCCTCAGAGACCTCTGGAGTCCCAGCTATTCCAAGTTTGTACTGGTACATGAACAGTACTTTTTTTCATCTTTTAGGTTATGCAACTAATCACTTCTTGGTCATCTATCTACAGGCAGCAGTTGAACAAATTGAACTTTCTACAAACTCCTCCTTCTTCTGCCAATAAATAATCCAACAATCAGCCTATTTTGGTAGACAGCATTTTAAATTTTGGTTTGTTATTTTTGCAGCAGGGCCAAAGCCTTGGCAGTCTTGTTAGTCTCCTGGACCACCTGCAACCAAATTAAGCATATAGATGGGAGTTCTGTCCCCAGGATCTGTTCTCCTCTCAGGTGGTTGGACCATACTATTGGATAATCTTCTCTGGAGACCATTCATTGTCCTTCCAATCTTGTCTTAATTTCTTCAATTTTTTTTTGACTGTGAGAAGAATGAATGAAGAACCCTAGTAGTTCCCCTTTCCCTCATGGAAGGAGGAAAAAGGAGGGTCTCCCTGTTCCTAGCACACATGCACCTGTCCATGCAGTAGGAAATTGAACATATGCCTGATTCCCACAGATACAACATAGATCAGTTGGAGTCCACAGTGGTGAGCTTTCCCTAAATTATTCCAGACACTAGTGAGTCCAGTAAAGTTCTGAAAGGGGTCTCTTCAGTCTCGTTACCTCACCATTCAGTCTTTTGGGAGGTGACATTGTAGAATTTTTGTCCTACACAGGTAAGTTCCCCAATAGGCTGGATATAATTAGGCCCTCAGTGAGGGATATATCTTTTTCCTGTTATACTAGTCTTTGAGATCCATAGATGAATTCCTCAGTTTTAAGAGTGACTTTTGTATGGTCATCGGGGTTCCATTATTTTGCTTCAATGGGCACCTGTAAGTGTACCCCCACACACATAGCATGAGTTAATCTCCAGAGCATGGGTTATGTCTCCTGATAATTTAATGAATGGGATTTTTGTGGAAATTCCCAACTGGAGGAGAGGCAAGGTGAACTCTTGATAGACAGATGATAGTACTCTAAAACTGGAGAACAGAGGGGAGTAATCCTTTTGTTGGTTAAAGACCATGAACCCTGGCTCTTTCCCTCTTCCATTTATTAAGAAGCCCAAACTGTCTCTTCTGCCTCCATCTGCTATTGTGTGGTATATATATATTCTGCGGATCAAATGATTACATGACCCACTCAGGCAATCTGAGTGGACTACACCCTTTTGGAGGAACATGGTTAAACCTGAAAGATGCAAAATTGTCCATTTGACACAGGACCAGATTGGGCAAAAATAATAATCCCTAGACCCACAATCCTCTTTGATTCTTCCTCACACATGTATTTGTGTTCCAACACACATTGGTGCTCCCATCATAGATTTCCCCAAGTAGGACCCAAGGGAACACAGCTAATTAATTTGCAAGCATCAAAGTACAGAGGTAACTTTGGAGGGACTTTCTCAATTACTGCAGCTTGGTTTATGAGGGAATGGAGACTATATCCTGCCCTTACCTTCTAAATGGCCAGTACCAGGGGAAAGGCTAGATCATAACACACATATAGGTTGACTTTTCCAAGGTCATAGATTTTATACTGGATGCCATTGTGTATATGGGTTGCCTGAGGGGTTCCTCCCCAATGGTAGTACCTGTGAAAGAGAAGGTGGGTGTCATGGTGATCTCGGACTGGGTGACCTGTTCACTCGGGTGGCATTCATTTGCTCCTTTGTTTTCATGTGCCAGAACTAAGGGAGCATTAAGGATATATAATACCCCTGTAGTAGGCAGCTTATAGCTAGAAAGCATCCCACAAAGCAATAAACTGACAGTTCAACCAATACCTTTTGTACCATTTCCACTCAGGGGGGGCCACCTCAGAAAGGGCTATGGCAAAAAGCAACATCAAACATCCAAATGTATCTAAAAACAGTGTGTTAAGTTCATTACAGGTAGCTTCCAAAATAGGCATCTTCCAGTGAACTTCATTCTCAAGCTTATGCCTTTCATGGGCTAGTCAGCCTGTGGAGTGACTAGAGCAGGGCTGTTGTCCTTTAGTAAGTTGTTGTTGGTTGTTGGGGTCCCCTAAGTCAGGCTGAGTTTGGTGTCTCTTACAGTATCTTTGGTACAGCTCCACTCAGTCAGCCACCCATTTGACTCGACTGTGGTGGCTCCACGTAGGGACTTCTGCTAAGAGTATTGCAACTGCAGCTGCCAAGACAATGGTCAGGGGCCCCTTCTGCCTGGGTCGAAGGCTGTCTTCTTTCCAATCTTTTATCCAAAAAGAATCTCCTGGAAAGAAGGGATGTAAGGGGATGGATAATTAGTGGAGATTCATTCCAATATCCATGTGACTCTCTGTTGGGAGATATTACCCAGATCAGTTAGCTGTTTGCGTAAGGTTGTTGTCTCTAATTCCCTCAAAATAGGAGGGGGCCTGGTATATAGGACCTCACAGGTACTGTAGCCAGTGGCTTTTGTTTGGGGGTACACCTAATTCTGAAGAATGCTATAGGTAGATCATGGATCCAAGTAAGTCTTGTCTCTTGACATATTTTTCCTGGACCTGTCCTAAGGGTCCTGTTCCTGTCCTAAGGGACCTGTCCTAAGGGTCCTCCTTACCTTTCCTGAGCTCTAGAGCTGGTAAGCCACATGAAGGTACCAGTTTATGTTTAGGACTGGGCCACTTGTTGAACTGTGGGGGCCACAAAGGCCGGCCAGTTGTGCAATCCCATGCTTAGGGGAAGTCCATATCTAGGGACAATCTCTTGTAACAAGCATTGAGTAACTTCTTGAGCCTTTTTAGTGTGCCACAGGAAAGCTGCTACTCAATGTGAATATGTGCATATCATCATCAGAAGGTACCAGTATCCCCCACATCCTAGAGTTCCATGAAGTCAGTTTGGATATCCTCAAAAGGAATAGCTCCTGTTCTTTGGATTTGCTTTGGGAGACTTGGCCCTGTCTTGGGGTTGTGCTTGGCACATGTAACACAGCATTGGATGGTCATTTTTATGAGTGCTGAAGCCCAGAGAACATAAAAATAATGGTTTAACAAGGCTCCTAATTTGTCCTCTTCTGTAATGGGTTGCCGAGAGGATATTTTGGATCAACTGTGGTCCCAATTGGAACAGAATCTCTACTATTCCATCAGCAATCAGTACCATCTATTTATTACTTTTGTTTTCTTTCATGTGTGCTCCAATTAGTTCTTTCAGCTGTATGTGTAGGGGGAATCCTCTGGGTTGCAAGGCACCAAGGGAGCCTCATCAAGGGTACTAACCTTGAGCTCCTCATGGTGATTCTTTCTGCCTTATCTGTTTGATCATTTCCAACCTATTTCTTGTACCTTAGTTTTTGATGTCCTCTTCAGTGGATGATGACAACCTCAGAAAGTACCCAAATAGCCTCAAAGAGTTGGAGAGTGTCCTGGGGGTATTTAATTTCCATTTCCCCAGCAATTAAGAGGCCTCTCTCTTTGTACAGACCCCATGCACATGAAAAGTAACAAAGGCATACTTAGAGTTAGAATAAATGTTGAGTTTTTTATTTCTTCCTAGCAGCAGGGCTTGTGTCAGGATGATTAATTCTGCCCATTGAGCTGAGTTCCCCTGTGGCAGTGGCCTGGATTCTACTTTGTTTAGAGTCATAACAACATGGCTGGTTCACCTTTGTCCTTCTTCTACCTGACTGCTTCCTGTCTACAAGGCGGTAGAGGTCTGGATCTTTCAGAGGTTGATCACATAAATCAGACCATCTGCAGGAGACCAGGTCAATGACTTCTCTGTTGTCATGTATTTGTCCCTTTGAGATGTATAGGAATGTTGTACAGAATAAAGCAATTGCATTCTCAGTCTAGCTGGAGGGATTTTGACAAAGGGGGCTGTGGCATTAAGTGAGGCAAAAGTTATTTAGCAACCAGTACCCATAGGTGTTTGTGAGGTTCCTCATGGCCTGGGAGTCTTTGGCCTGCAAGTTTTATCCCAGGTTTAGTTTGTCAGCCTTTTTGACTAGGGTGACCATAGAGGCAAGAGCTCTGAGACAAAGCAGCCAAACCTTGTGGTATTCTACCTAGTTTTTTTGACTGAACACCTGTTACTGCCATAAACCCAGGGGCTGGACTAACATCTGTATGGCCCATAGAGAGTACATGGCCAGGTGAAGTCCAGGATTGCAAAGACTGGGGCCTGTTACAGTTTCTCTTTAAGGATGAAGAATGTCTTTTGTTTTTCTGGCCCCCAGATGAGAAGATCTTATCTTTCTATTTGTGGCTTCATATTTGGGTTTGTCTATGAGTAGCAATTTGGGAATTCAGATCTTGCAGAACTCTGTAGCCCTCAAGAAGTCTCAGTTTCCTGTGGGTCTTGGGTTCAAGCATGTCTTGGATCACCATTGGTGGAACCATCCCAGTTGTCTTTCCCTCTTCCAGATGTAAAACCCCAATTACTTAAATTCCATGCAACAAGTTTGTGCCTTCATTTTGAAGACCTTGTATCTTGTTTTATATAGGAGACAGAAGAGACGATTTGTGCCTTCTCAACATCCTGCTTGGGGGTCATGTACATATTGTAAGACAGTACATCCTAAGGTCTTTGCCAGGAAAAACTGTAAGTTATAAATAGGGCTTCTTCAAAGATAACTGGGGAGTGTTTGATGCCTGCGAACAGATGAGTCCAGGTGAGTTGATTGATTGTCCTATTGGAATGTGAAGAGGAGTTGGCTCTCCAGTGACAGTCTCACATAAAAAAAGGCATCATTTAGGTCTAAGCATGTAAACCAAGTAGTGGAGCTTGGTATGAACCCTAGCAGGGTGTAAGGGTTTTGGGCTATTGGATGGAAGGTCACTGTGGCCTCATTGACCATAGGTCTTAGACTAGGTGGTAATCATTTGTTCCCTGTTTTTTGACTAGTACCAAGGGTGTATTCCAAGTGGATCTATCAAAATTCTTCTTTTAGGAGTGTTTCTAGGTGGGGCCAAATGGCTCCTTGGGCCTCTGAAGGTATAGACTATTGTCAACAGGACACTGGAGTGACAGCCAATTTCAGCTCAATCATTACCAGTAGTTTACCTACTCCCATGGCCAGGGGATTGCCTTCAGCCCAGATCCCTGGTTACCTTGTGCCTAATTAGGATTATTTCCCCTCAAGTTGGAGGCAATGCTCATCTTGATGCACCCGTTCTTCCTCCCTCAGAAGAGTGAGATCTAGAATCATCTTTGCAGAGGAGGATCTAAGTGTATTTCATTGTGCCTGAAGTTGATATTCCCTCTTAATTTGGCCAACAAGTCTCTCTCTAGAATGGGAGCTAGAGAAACTGTTGGATCACCTCATGGCCTCTTATTGAGCAAATACGAGGTTGACAGATGGTCTGTATGTCAGATTGCCTGGTAGTCCCTCTGATGGTCGCTGTCTGTTGGCAGTGGTGGGCAGACTCATCACTACAGAGTAGTGTGTGTCATAAACTTTACCAGCTTTTCCCTTACCTTAGCATTGACAATGAGCCCCACAGAAAGGGGAGAAACTGCCCCCCCTCAGTTTTCAGTGAAAGATTTTGAACTCATCATGAAAGCAGAGCCATCAAGCTCTTGAATCCCCTTGCATTCAGTCAGACTGTTTTGGAGGTTAGGGCACTCCTGCTTGAAGTGTCCCCTTTCTCTGCTGTAGTCACATTGGTCCTTATGGAGGAATGGATGGGACTTGAAGTGAATTGTTTTTCTTAGTGTGGGTGGCTTTTGGAGACTGTGATGTCCCTGTGGGGCTTCCAGCAAGGGCAGTGGCTATCAAATCAGTATTTTTTTTTTCTCACATGCCATTCAGGCTCTTAGTTTTTTTCCACATCACAGTAAATGAAGACTTTGTTTGAAACCTCTAATAATTGTGCTGTTTTCATACCCACAAAATGTAGCTTTTGGAGCTTTTGGCAGATGGCCCCTGAACCCTGGCTCAGATTAATCATCTTTGGTTCTCTGGTGCCACCGGGCTAAAGGGTGTGTGCATGAAGTATTCCTTGCAAAGGTGCTTAAGGAATGCACTTGAACTTTCACTCATCTTCTGGAGAAATTTACTCACCTTAATTATGCTAGTCACCTTTTGGCCTCCTCATCAAAGCTCCTGTAGTAGGCAGTGTGATAGTGCCCCAGCTGGTTTATTTGGTCCAAGTCCCTGTGGTCTCAGTGGAGGTATTCTGAAAGGAGCATTTGCCTAACATAGGCATTTGTGTCAAATTTGCCAGCGGTAGCATTCCTGCAGCCATTTAGCTGCTGCAATTAACACTCTTTGACATTCCTCTGTCTTAAAAATGGTACTCATTGCAGAAGCCAGGCCAGCTAGGGCTGTGGGTCTGAAAAATCAACTGGAACAAGTCAAAGAGGGTTTGTGGCTACTCTCTAATGTAGGCTATGATTCTTCTGATTCACCAGAGCTGGGGTCTGAATAGCTGGTAGATATGTATGAGTTGATCAGGGACTCATGGCCTTCTCTAAGAACATCAAGAGGCTCTCTTCTTATCTGCTATAGTGGAAACTTATCCCATCTCCTTAGTGGGTGCCTAAGTGGTGTCTGGATAAACGAGGCTATGGAGAGGGAAAGCTAGGGCCAAATCACAAACCCAAATGAATATGTGGTGGAGTGAGTGCAGCTCACAGCCTCAGGAATGGTGGCAAGGGATGTTAAATGATCAACAAGGGAGATGCAAGACTGTGTACTTCCATTCTGGGGGCTAAGGGATGATGGTCTTGCTCTGTATAAGAAAATGATGTCTTGAGAAGGTGGCCTCTGAGAGGACCACTAGCTTCTTCCCTGAGGGAATGACCATTTGAGCCAGGAGATGTAGCTACCAGAACTCAAGAAAGGGGTCCCCTCAACCAAGGGGAGGTTGTTTAACCAATTGTAGCCAGGAGTCAATGTAGAGGAACTGATTCTGGTGGCCTTATGGTTTGAACCAATGTCTTTTCTAGAGATACTTATTCCTGCCAACCCACATCAAATGAAGGCCAATCTATCTGATTAGAGGGTTGGGAGTTTTGAGAGAAAGGGGTAAGCATTTGCTGTAGTCTATGCTAAATCACTTTTTGAAATTTTGATCATAATTTCCAATGGAGTGGACACGGACTGACATTCTTTCCATGTTGACCACCCACAAGGAAAACAGTAGATAGATACCAATTGCTTCCTCTGTCACCAGCCAGTGTCCTCTCAGAGGTATTTCAGGCCTCCTTAGCAGGCAGGTATTCCCTGTTGTCACTGTCATGCTGTCCTTGACCTTACGTGGATGGCTCTGTAATCATGGCATGGGAGTCTGCATCTCGCTTTGGCCCTATGTGCCTGGACTGGAGTCCAGAATATGTCTCATTCACATACATTCACTCTCTCACCCACTCAATTAACTTCTATGCACCAATGGTAGCCTTAGGTGTTGCAAGTTGGAACAGGATTATGATCAATTGTCTGTATGGGACACTCTGTCCAGAAACAACCCTTTTAAATTGGGGCCCCACTTGTCCCACTTAGAGAGAGTCATGGGTGTCTCCAGTGGCCATGCAAGATACCCCCACTCAACAGGGAAGGGGTTGTCAGTGCCATCAGCCAGTGATGATTTTGGCCAGCAGAGACTCCTGGGCCTCTCCATGGAAAAGACAAATGTTGCCTCAGAAAGGTATGTCAGGTCTGTCTTTTCCTGCTCAGGGAACAAAATAAAGCAGGACACCCACCTTAAGACCCCAGACAGAAACACTTCAGACCATTCTGAAAGGGAGTAGCATCCTCTTGAGAGTCCCAAGTCAAGCTCAGTTCTTGATTTTATATCATCCTACTTCTATGTGGTATTTTCCTTTTTAGGGAGTTTGTAGCACCTAGTTCATCATGTTCTCTACTTTCCATAGAGCAGTGTGATTCTAGTACCTGCCTACCTCACTTTTGTCTCTTTTTCCTCTTATGGGGTCCTGTTTGTTTCCTATCTCAGTGGAGACCACTCTGCTAAGTGAAATGAACAGGTCACAGAAATACAGTGGACATATTCCATGAAGTCAGTTATATGTAGAATGTAAAAAAGTTGACTGCATACAAGATAATCATTGAGTGGTGTGGTGGGTTGAAAACTGATGGTCAACTCAAACACCATCTGAACCTAATGAGCACGGTGCTGAGCACAGATGTCCCACCTGAGAATTCTTGCTAGCATAAAAAGGAGACCTGCAATGGAAGACTGCTGTCGTGGTTAGAAGCTGCTGGCTCTTTTGGGACTGTTGGCTCTCCTGAAGGAGCTCGTCATGCTGGCTTCCCTAATATAAACTCGGCTATTATTGCTGGAGGAGCTCAAGACCTTGTCACTGAAAATGGTGATGGTCCACTTTGAGGGAGCTCGGTTCCTTCCTTAAAGCATCCCTTCCTGGCTTCAGAGGGGAAGATGTATGTTGCTCACTCTCCAGGAGAAGCTTGTCATGCTGGCTTTCAGAGATGAACTCAGTCGGTACCTCACTGTCACGGAAGATGGTCATGGTACTTCCGGGGGAGTCCTGGTTTTAACTTTGAGTGTCACTTCTTGGCCCCAACTGGCACAGATCCTTCATCCTGCTGGTATAGACTTTCTAGCTTCCACCTCTGTCCTTTGGGCCTTCTCAGTGAAGATCCATGAAACAGACTTCCACGAGTCATTATTGTGGGTTCTAGGCCTCCAGTCAGACTCATGGGGGCATTGTCATGGTTCTAGGTCTTCAACTGGACTCATGCAGGACATTGCAGTGGGATCCAGGCCATTACCTGGATTCTCTAGGTCTTTAGTGTGTGGACAGATTTCCTGCACTTTTTTGTATTTGAGTCCTTGGGTGGCAATTATAAATAATACTATAAATTATGTGTCCTATGTTGTCTTGGTCTCCTTGCAATTCCTGACTACAATAAGTGGTGATTACCAGACTGGGGAAAGTGGTGAAAGAGAGGAATGGGAATATGTTAATCAACTGGTACAGTTGTGGTAAAGACTTGGAAAATGATTTTAGATTATGAGATTCTAAATTCCCCGGTAGATTAGTCCACTGAAAAACTCATAGCTCAATGAAGTTATTAGAATTTGAAAAATACACGTTATGTTCCAGGCCACTTTCATTTTAATCTCTCTCTTTCTGTGTCTCTCTCTCTGTTTTTCTCCTGGATGCCATGAAGCCAGCAATTTCTGAAACCATATCCAAAATAACTCTTTTCTCCTTCAAGTTTAAATCAAGTATTTTATTATTTTATCACAGTCATGCAAAGCTAACACAAAAGCTATGATGTCATGCAGTAAAGAAAATATAGATAGAATGTATGTGCTATATATTCTAAAATGGAAGTATTTTTAATGTTCACTGTGAAGAAATGCTGTTTATGGATATAAGTATATCCAACCTGATTTAAACATTTCACAATAAGTACATGTAGCAAGACATCATAGAGTACTGCATTATTGTGCATGTTATTTTATGTTTTTTACATTTTTGTACATCCAACTTTTGCAAATTTACATTAACCTTAAGTCTTTTAACCGAACTCCCAATAATCACTCCCTCATATAACTAATATATATATACATAAAATGTGAGAAATCATTATATATTTATTGTCCTTTTATGTATGTAGTATCATTCTTTACATATAAACTATTGTTTTTTAATTTTTAAATTTACATATAATGAAATTTATTATAAGGTCCTCTTTACCCATTTATTAATCTTGTCCTTTCTATGGAATACTGGGAACTTATACAAACAAGTTTTGACTGTCTATTCATATTTAAAAAGGAAGGAAAGTGAAAAGTAGTATTTTCAGATATAGATATTTAATCTTGGACCAGTCAGTTCTCTTAAATTCTTAGATAAATGATCATGGGTATTATCAGTTGGAATTTTATTAGATATTATCAAAAAATTGTCCTATAACTACTGCATAGATCACCTGCTACCTTTTAAAGTATTTTGAAAGTGTTATCTAAGTTTTGTCATTTCCTTTTCCTTTTCTTCTATTTTCTGTTGACATAGAGTTTCAAAATGGGAAAGGCCCTTTAAAAATCTCAAATGTGTGACACATTAGTGAGTTCCAGAAAGTCACTGAAGAACAGATATTTTAGTTTTATGTATTGTCATCATGGAAAAATGTTTGGATGAAAAATTCCACTCTAATCAAAGTAGGAAGCTAACATATAAGCTGTGCATATTATTATATGTTACACTGCATAAAAAGTGTTTAAGCTTATACATGTGTTTATTTATAAAGAACATAATATATATAATGTAAAATAAAAACATTGTTATTTACATATATGGTTAGTTCATACAAACATATTATAAAGATAACATGATATGTAAACTAATAAAAATTTTAAGCCTGAATATTATGTGAAACTATATTTTGGCACAATACAACGTTACCAAATTCTTTGGAAATATAAAAGTGGTATAACATTAGTAACTACATTGTAGCTCAGCAATGTAAGAAAAGTTTAACAGCAGCTATGTTAATGTAAATCTGTATGTAAACTTTCCAATAATAAAATGTGAGACTTTTAATCTATAATACTAAGAAAAATAATTTTTTACCTTGAAATCATATGGTAAATAATAAGCTATTTTAAACACAATAAAACCTTGGATTGCAAGTAACCTGTGTGTTCAGCAAGACAAAAAACATTTTTAATAAATTACAACTTGATAAGTGACGTCTTGTGATATGGGTAGTAGGTGATGCTGAACATCACATGATCACAACTGATGGAATGGGCTTTCTCTTGCTGTGGGATTATGGATGATCATTTCCCAACAGCAAAAGATTATAGAGGAGATCCACCTGCAGAGTAGGCTGAGAAAAAATTGGAGGAATATCTTAGTTCAGCTGAGATTAAGAAGATATGTAAAATGTAGGGAACTGCAAAATTGTGTAGAAAAGTACCATCTAATTGAGTGCAGCAGTATGAGTGATGAATCTCTTTAACATTTCCATGGAATCCTCTAAAGGAGGCACAACCAAGTGTCATTTGATAGGTTCATTGTTAAAATTACATGAAAATAAAAGATATATTTGAAGAAATAGATGGTAGTAATTCCATGACACTGCATTAATTCTCCTCTCTCATTTCTCCTTTACACCAGCCACAAAAGGCATTCAATGTAAATGCAGGTTAATGTTTACTTTACATTATATTATGTATTGTATATATTATTTTATATTATGTTACAGTATTATGTAATTTTATATCTATATTTTTGGGTTATAGAGCAAGTCATCTGAGTTTCTATTATAGTGTATAGGAAAATTTGATTTTATATGTATGACCAGAATGAACTACCTTCACAAAGCTTTTCATTGCATTATTGTTAAATAGAATCATTAAATAAGAATAAATCATAAAATAAGAATGAAACATGATTATTTTTCAGTTACTCTATGACATTTTACTAGCAAGTTTACGCAATTAAAACAAGAAAATCAATATATCTAAAATGTAAAAGGAAAAATTTTAAAATTTGTTATTTGTAGTATATATAGGTCCGATTTTCAAAAGAAGGCATCATCAAGCCATTTGAATTAATCAGAGCTTAGGAAGAGATGACTGCATTTCACCAGATGAGAGAACCAAATTAATTTTCTATATACAAGTTTTCCAAAAACAACTAATTTTCTCCAATTATCTTTCATCATTTTCTTTAGGCACATGCTTTTTTTTTTTTTTGGCAACAACATTCCTCTATACTTTAAGAGTTTATTTTAAATCCTGTTTATAGCTAATTGTTGCCAAGCGATAAAATTTCTGACTGAGGAGCTAGAATAAATTAGTGGGTGATTTCAGGAAGAAGATTTCTTTTAAAGAAAGGACATATGCTCTTTCTACCTTCTTTTATGCTCTTGTCTGCAATGTAAATTCAATGGCATGAGTAGCTATTTCAAAAATAGCAAAATATATTACGGTGGCCATTTTGAATTTACTGTTGGCTTGTTTTGAAGTCCTTTATTGCATTCGCTGTTTCATTTTTATTGTTTCTATTCTATTCTGTTCTGTTTGAATTTTTACCATGTCTGAAGGTATCTACAGCTATTTTAGAGACAATAAGAGGGATTATGGTGACTATTGTGGATTTTATAATGTTTTGACGTCATGTATCACCAACACTGCTTTGTTTTGATTGGTTTTGTTCTTTTTTTATATTCCTTGTTTTTATCCTCTTTAAAATAAAAATACATTGTTTCACAGTAGAAGTTTATATTGGAGTAATAAGAGGGCTGAGGATATAATACAGCTAATTTTGCCTGTTTGCTTATTAGACAGCTCAGTTTTTACAGGGTTTCTTTTTTTAGTAGTAGAGCTCACTTTGCTTTACTTATGCATTCTATACATTTGTTAAATTTATAATTGAGGAACTACTCTGAATTTTTGTCTTTCAACTAAAGCTTCATATGTTAATTATTAGAAATACATCTGTTCTAATCTGGGACAAATCTCAGCTCTATATGCTTTTGATTGTGGTTCTAACGGAATTGGAAAGAATCACTGGTGTATATCCTCTTAACAATGCATTTATTACAATAGATGTTCAATTTTAGAGAAATTAGTTTATACTAAGCATGCGGCAAAAACAAAACTAAACTAAATTAAACAACAACAACAACAAAAAAAAAACCAGAAAAGCCATGGAAAAATGTCTTCCATGCTTTGTTATTAAATAATTCTGACCAGTAACTTGTTAATTAATGTCTCTGGGAATTAGTTTTGCCACCTTCTAGTGGGTAATCTAATGGCAATAAAATGTATTAGCAGGGAAGGGGTCAGGTGAATGATATAAACAGCAAAGAGGAGCCCTAGAAAGAGCTCAGCCAGACAAATGACACCATCAGTCTTGCCTTAAGTCATTTGGAGATAAATTTTGTTTTTCTAATGCTTCATCATCTAAACAAGTGTGACTATATGAAATAAAGCCTCATAAATCAGTCACAGAATGTCCTCTCTTTGAAAGTATTTTACTGTATTGTAATTTGGTAACAACCAAGTTCTTATGCAATTTTTCAAACAGTAAACAAAACCTAAAGTAGTGATATCACAATATTTCTAAATATTTCACAACAATTTACTGATTAAATTCAGATGACAGAGATAGTACAGTCTTGGTGAATTACATTTAACTTTTAAACCAATAACTTGTGAACAACTTTTCTTGTAACTACTTTTAAAATGCCATTTTTAACAAGTTATTTTTGAGACAAATTAGATTTTATTATAATTAAAATGTTCAGATGCTTTCTTCTCTGTAGTACAAGCAATTTTATAGCTGTACATATTTCTTATCAAAAGTTATTTGAAAAGTATCAATAAAAATATTTTTCTGGGGCTGGGGATTTAGCTCAGAGGCATCAGCGTTCACCTTGCAAGCAAGCAGTCGTGAGTTCAATCCTTGGTACAGATAAAAAAAAAATTTTTTTTCAAGTGCAAAAATAATTAAATATTTAAATCTAAAGCAAATAAACAGTTTCTTTGTAACTGTCTACAAAATGGTATAATTTTTAAAGAATATTATCACAGATTTTGCCAACTTACATTTGTCTTGTCTTATAGAAATAAAAAGCTACAAAAATCTTAAAAAATACATTTATTGTGAAAGCCAAAACTTTAATTTTTTCAAAAATATTATTTAAGTGCAATGTGGTAATAGGAGACCCTCATTATTCCTTGTTTAAGGATAAATACAACTTTAATTATTTATGTTTTCTGAGAAGCCAAATTGAAATGACATTTTCTTATCACACTATTAATTTTAATCTTTTAATAGACTGTACTTTTCTTGAAGATAGAAATATATTATTCATTTCACTTTACCTAGTACCTAACACTGTGCCTCAAGCTTTAAAAATCACTCAATGAGATTTGATAATTGAATATTTATAAATAAGTACTACATTTAGAAATGTTATAGTGGAAAAAATTAACATCTGAATTTTATAGTTAATGATATGTTACCAACAGTAACTTTTTAAAATATTATAAATGTACTATGTTGCCTAAAATGTTTAGTAGAAGAATATTTTGGAAGTGATAAGAACACTTTATATTTTTCAACATAGCTATCTCTTCATTTTAAAACATTAGATACAAAAAAAATTTTTGGAGAGACTGAACAATGCTTATCTTTCTTCCAAAGTATATAGAAAAGTCAAAACGATTTTGCAAAAACACATGGCTAAGTACTTACTCTATTTCACTCAAAGACTCATTGTAATACAAAATTATTACGTTCTGCACATAAAGACAGAAAACTAGATCTATAGCACAGAACAGCAATATAAAAAACAGACCCCTTGATTTTTGACAAAATTTCTCATGGATAAATAATAGCTGTATAAACAAATGATGCTGAATAATTTGCTCCTTTTTTGCCAAAATAATTTGAAATTTCATTCCTTATACCTATTTTTTACACCTGAAGTCTATAAAATTATAAGACAAAACCAAGTAAAATGTGTTTGAAGTTAGATAATGATATCTAGATAATACACCAAAGTAAAATTCGTAAAATAAAATTATGATGTGTACCTGCAAAACAATTTAAAATTCTCATCAGAAGATGAGCTTAATAAAATGGAAACTCAAACAACAGACACAGAGCTTATATATGTTTACTATAATTTGATTGAGGCCTTTCATGCAGAACGAAGTCAACGAACCCTGAAGGGCCAAAGAGGAAATATTTTAGAGTTTGTAGACCAAACCATCTTTGTAACAATTCCACACTGATGCATTTGGAACATGAATACAGTCTTAGAAAACAATTAAATACTGAGATTAGCTGTTTCAAATATAATTTGAACCTGTGGGATCCTAGGTTTGGCCAAGGGCCCGTACTTATTTAACTTTGGATTTAGGTACAAGGCATTCACAAGCCTCAATGATAAGTAAATAAGCAATGCAACAAAAGTGAAAAAACTGGACCTGGTCCACCAAAGACGATTGTGAAGCTTCATCGCAAAGTGAAAGATTATTGCACTTTCCAATTCTCCACACAACTATGCCAAAATGTTCTCAATTTATTTGAATTTCTTCTTCCCTAATTTGCTCATTCGACTTAATTACAATAGTCCAAATTCACAATTTAAAAACTCTAAATTATCTAATAAAAAATCTAAAATATTAAGTGTATATCTTAAGTAAGAACAAACTATTTCTGTGAGCTGGCTCATGTGCGGTAAATATTAGCTGCACTATTTATGCTAATGTACATATTAAAGTTATACAGTACATACAAGCAGAAAGATTAGATGCAAGGACAGATGTCAAGGAATTTTAATTAAGATTATAATAAGGAAAATTTGAAAGTATTTAAAATGATTTAGTCACTGAGACCCAAAGCAATGTAGATTTTTTTGTTTGTTTTAAATATGAGTAGAGATATTCTTCAAGTGGAAGTTATAATTAACTAATATTCAAAGGGTCATTGTCCAAAGTGTTAGTTGGGGATTTTACACCTGAGTATATGCAGTGCAGTACTTAGACAAGAAAAATGTTGTTTTACAACACCGAAAATCTAGGCCATAGTAATTTTATCATATACTACATGGAACAATTACATGGAGTGTAACGATGATTTTCTTTTATTTTGCCAAAGACATCTTTTAGTTTCAATGATCTAAAACTTACAAAAATCTATGTTCCCTGAGATATTAATAAGTATTTATTATTTCACATGAAAGTTAGATTTAAGAAATAAAAAGAATCTTTTTGACATTTCAGCAATTGTGTTTTTAAAATTTAAAAAAAAAAGCTATTTCTAAAGGAAATACAGTGGTACTGCAGTTCACAAATGCTTTTGTAAACAATTAGATTTGCAAACAGAAGCATTTTAGCTTTGTTCTCAAACTCGCATCAGTTGAGAAATCTGACTACAACCAAGTTTCCCACACAAAGTCAAGAGTGACAATCTTTTCCAAAATCATAGAGTCAATTAACTTCATGAACTAAGGTACCTCTCTATATTTCTTCAACAGCACTTTCAGAAGTAAAAAGCAACTATTAGTGATAAGTAAGGAAAAGTAAGAAAGTGTTATATCTAGCTAAATTTACTCAAATAAAAAGAAAAGCAACAGACTAATCACTCAAGATTTAAGGAAATGTTTCCTCTGTGAGCTCTTATCTATTTACTAGACAATGAATTGTATGCATTCAAAATATTGGGGATAAACACTAATATAAATGCATCTTTTATTTTTATGTAAAATATATACATGAATTTTTATATAATAACCCCAATCTATTATTTCAGTAATTCTATAGAAGATATGCTCTTATTTTGAGAAAAAGGTAAACTTTTATGAAAGAATTTAGGTCTTCTATTTAGATCAGGTATTACACTAAGAATGTATGGGGATATTTTCTCTATCCATGTATTGTGGACCAATAATTGAATACACTATAATTCTGTCCATTAGAAGCTATAGAGATAGCAAGAGGTACAACTATTTATGTAAATTTATAATACCAAAATTTTGTTCTTGAACTGCCACCAAACACATACACAAGCAAATCATAACTGCATGGAAAATTTATTTCCAAGCCTGCAGTCCAGTATGAAACAATTTGACAGAGAGGAAGGGTCATATTAAGTGAACTCAGAAGAGATAGAATCTCTAATTGTTATCAATTTTGATTCAGCATAAAAACTATCCAAAAAATATAAACACTTCAAATATGTTTTATGCAATTGTGAATTCTATTTTTATTTTAAAGAGAATAAAAAACAGAGATTTTGAGAAAGAAACTGCTCAAAATGAAAGAAAAACTGGGATAGGAGAAAGGAGAAAGGAAGGAAAGGAAAAGGTAAAAAGTATAAATGTGTATGAATAAATACAAGATAACTAAGATAATTGTACTACTCATTCTATTAGTTCACTGAAAGGAACAATTAGTACTTGTACTGTTTGATCAATTTTGCATGCACATATGGTAATCCAAGCAACTATTTTCAAGACAACAATATGCAATAAAATAACCATTGTTAATTTCCTATTGCCTTGTTTTGCAATTGTAAATTCTTAAACTAAAAAATAAACATTTGTAAAAAACAAAAAAATTCAGAGTCATAAATAATTCAGTGTTTTTTAAACAAATGAAGAATATGATTATTCAGTTTATCCTTCCTGTAAAAACTGTTTTGAGACATAAAAGATTAAATTAAAGAAAGTTAGTATTCATATACTTCTTTCAACTAAAAAATGAGAGAAGAATATGATTAAAATGTCCCATGAATTAATGTATTTAGGCAATATGCAATATCTATTGATAACATTATCAGAACTGACAACCAGACAGGATGTGGTCCTTGCTAGAAGAATGCAAGCAGTCTTGACAGAAAAAAAATAACATATGTACCTACATGTGTAGTTATCATCATATTTAATGAATCCATGTCTATAAATATGTACATATAGATATAACTTTATATAGTAGGATATTACACAGATATTTTTCTGTATTTAAAGACACAGAATATATAAGTACACAGAAACACACACACACACACACACCTTGGTTTACAAACTTCATTTGTTTTGGGAAAGATGGCTGCCTTTGTATTTGTCTGGGAAAATGGCCATGGCCATGTTTGTGACCCAGTGCAGAATTTACAAATGGAAGGAAAATTTTCCTGAAAGTTTTGTTGTGAGTCAAATTGTTTTCAAATAGCAGCATTGGAGAACCTAGGTATTATTGTACCTAGCTGATCTACCAATCTAATAAAGCCCCCAAATAGTTACTTGATAGGAAATACAGAGAATAGACCTAGAAAATGAATTATTTCTTGAGTATTGGTATCAGAGTCTTGGATAGTCTTCAAGTCACACTGACGTGATTTTTATAAAACAAAATTAAAGAAAATATTCATGGTGGTAGATTTATAATAAAGGAGATTTAAAAGATTTAACCACCTGAAAAGCAGGTAAAAATCAAATACAGTATTTAAGAATGCCCACTTTGCTTGTGAAACATGGTTACTATTAAACTCACATAATGAACTGATGGAGACTACCATGAAGAGGCCCTGAGTATGATTTAAAATTAATCAGTTGGGTTTCTATATTTACTTATGAGTCTGTCCCAGGCTTAGGAGACTTGGAGAGTGGCCATGGGTACATGGTAAATGGACCTCTACACACCTTAGCACTGTTAACAGCAGAGACCCGTATTGGCCTGTCACGCTGTGATACCTGAAAGGGCAAGATAAGGCTACAGCTGAGCACATCTGGCTCTGACGCCAACTTAAAAGATAAAGACTGCAGCTGCAGACATTTGGCTCCTGCTGAAAATATCAATGTAGAAATAAGCCGGTTCTCTTAATCAGCAAAATTACTAGTTGGAGAAGTCTTTCAATTAATCACCAAGGTCCTCTTCAGTTCTGGCTCTTGACTCAGTAACCCGTTCCTTTGTTTGAAAAACCAAATAAATACAGGCTACTTATAGAAATTCTTTGTCTCTACTCCCAGAAAAGTTTCAACTCCTTGAAAGACTTTTAATCTTCCTGGACTCCTCAAATCATATCATTTATCTCTCTTATTTAAGCTATTTTCTGTCCACTTATTTAGGAGATTGTGGACCTGATCAGTCCACAATAGTAAACACATTAGTGCCATGTGGTTTTGAATTTGATAGGATTCTTTGTAGGGCTTCTATCATGGCTGGAAAGTCAATTTATTGGTAAAAATTAAACTTTCATTCAATATATCAAAGTTCATGACAGTAATCATATGTTACATGTCTTCTCTGTGCTAGATCTTACACTAATGTACCTAGTTATTGACAGCATTTATAGAAGAAAAGTGTATAATTCACAAAATCTCTAGTAAAAGTGATATTTTAAGCTATCATAAACTGGAAAAGAAATGGATTGAAACATTGAGATTCTTTGTAGCCAAAGTCTCAATCAAAGCATCACAGAAATTGTCACTTAAGGAAAATGTTGCCACTGACATTGCCAGTGTCAACTGTTACTGTCACAATCATGACTGAGGCAATGGTGCTTCTGGTTAGCCCTGCTTATAGAGAACATTTTGGGTGTTATAAGAACGCCTGACCTAATTCTCTGGAAGCTGAAGGGTTACGTTATAGAAAAAGGAAAGCCTCTATTTTAGGAAGAAAGATCAACACGAGTGAAGTTTAGGAGACAGAATACAGGATGGAGTAAAAACAGTATCTGAGATGAGGTAGGTAAAACCCAGTCAATGAGAACTGAAGCATATGGCACAGATTTTATATTTTATACCTTGGTGTAATAAAAAATGAGTGAAATACTTAAAGATAGGTGCTAATGAAAACATACATTAAACTTCATTGAGCATATTGACTTATTTCATGATTAATATTCTCTACAATTTGGAGAAATTATCCTTCTATCTCTAGCTTGCTCAGTTTATGATCAGTGCAAGTGGAATATAATCAAGTAACTCATTAATACATAGTGTAAATATGAGGAGGCTTTTCTTACTGAAGTGCTGAAGTGGTATACACAAAAATAAATTTTATAATTTTATTTAGTCTTGACAGTCTTCAAAGCTCTGGTAAATGTCCCTTTCATAATAATACCTTAAATAACTTTTAATATGTTGTTTAATCCTATTTGATAGTATTTTATTTTGGATTTAGAAATCTAATGTATTTATGACTGACTGAAGTAGTTCTATAATTTTAAATATATTTATCAGTCTGTTAAATTCTACTGAGGTTATAAAATGAATTATGTCTATTTTTATCTTTTATCCTCTCTTGTGAACCTAAGAGATTTTTGTGTGCACCCAAAATTACATTAAAAGTCACACCTACATAAAATAAATAAATATCTAGATCTGTCTCATGCCTCCTGCTATTTTGGTCAGTCTTCTTTAATTGGCCTTTTTATTAGTGCATGTTTGTCATAAATATTGCTATATTCCTGATGGGGCATTGATATATGCACATGCCATATCTTAATTAATTTTTTCATCTCTTTTTCCCTTTCTTCTTCCCTTCATTTCTTGATCTTCTGCCTTTTATTTTTTGCACATGTTTATAGCGAAATATGTTTACAGTCCTTGTGTGGAAATACACATGTATAACACATCTTATTTCATTTATGTACTACACAGTAAATTGTATCAATGGCTAGCAGAGTAAAGTCAAGAGCTTATTTGAGTGAGAACGCTGACACAGTATGATATCTAAATGTAATTTAATAAGTGGGACATAATCTCATCTGCTTACCAGAGCTGTTTCTTCATTATTATATACTTTCATCATTTTAAGCTTCTTTTTCATATCATTCTCACCATCTTTTTAAGAGAAACACAGTCTTCTACTATTTGAATTATTTCTCCATATTCACTTAATATGTTCTTTCTTGAACATGATTTTTCTAGTTAAAACTGCTAAGATTCTGAGTGACTTCAGGATTCTAATGGGCAGTACACATAATCTCTTAGTTTCTCAGCATCTTGGCTTCTTCAAAAAATCCATTTTTTAGTTTACAACATCACTAGCTTTTATAGTTGTAAATTTTTACTTATGATTACAAGAAATGCTACTCTATTCTAAATCATTTTTCAAACATTTAATTCTATATTCTAATTCAAATACTTTAAAATCTTTCTTGATATTTCTCCTTGTTTATCTAATGCCTTCTTCCTTTCACTTCATAAATTCTTTAAATTACATGATATACAATGTCACTTACTCTTAATTGAAATATGTCATTTTCCCTTAAATTGTATCTACTGGACAAACTCTTATCATTAACAGATACAAATAACGACATGCAGACATGTACATACAAAGAGATATTGCTATGGGTGATTATGATAAAGTTGTCAGATTTATGAACATGATAAATTTAGTTTCTACAAGTAAGGTTCAGAATATCTTCATTGAGTTCTCTAAATTTCTCTCACCATAGAACATTTAAAAGTTTTGTTCTTTTCTCTGAACCATGTAAGCCCCTTTCTCCATTTATTCTAAGTAAAATTTTGTCACATGATGTAAACTCAGAAAATTTCAAAAAATTTACTAAAACTTTATTTCTGGATCCATATTTCTTCATGAATGAATCCTCCACACGTTTGTCTGGATCACATTCTTATCTTCTCATTATCTTCTTTCTTTTGTTTCTTTTGTTATACTTGTTTTCTAATTTTTGTATAAATGTTATACGGGTCATTTTTTTCCCACACAAAAGTAAATAAATAACCATTTGGTGAACAGAACTTTGTAAAGCTTTGTAAATGCGCCCCATCCTTAGGGTAAGCTAACAGGGTATTTAACGCCTACTGTTCCTTCTTCATGACACAATTTTTAAACAGTGTAGACCTCCAACCCCCACTTGTTTACATGTGAGAACCAAGGTCACTCTTACGTTGCTCAGTTGAACAGATAAAATTTTGTCCTCACTTTATTTCACTTTTCAGACTTTATCTGAGTTATCTGACACTTCTTCCTGAAACATTATCCTCCAAATTTCTGTGATTTCACAGGCATGAATATAGATACCATTTAATAAACCTTTAATTATACACATAAAAATTATGAATACTTTAAAAATCTAATATATAAAACAGTCACATAATTTGCTATTAGTGTAATAGATTGTGCACAGTATTTGGAGTTAAAAACATTCAGAACCATAGATATACACATGATTTCACAGAAGAGACTCAAAGAGCCTGACATACATTTTGTAAACTCAATGGTGTGATTATCTCAGTCTTCTGAACTTGCAATATTAAAATGACTTCACATTAAAGTAACTCTGTGTATAATGATAATTAACAAATTCTAACATAAGCTAGTAGATCTTTAGGGAACAACTCTTTCTAGAAGGTAGGAAATGAACCAAACCCATGACCTTAGTAGGAATGAAGGAGTTTAGTTACTTTCATTTTCAGAACAAGTAATCCATGTAATTTTAAAATGTTAATGTCTAAATTTTCACATAGAGCAGATAGCTGTATTATAGTTATCTGAAATATCATTTGAGGCATACTAAAATGTTCAGAACCTATAGCTACTGAAATTGGTATATTGAAACCACATATTAAAACTGATAAAGTATAAGAATTAAAGCACAAAACAGGCTTAATCATTAATACTGAATTTATCTTTAGGGTCAGATATAGATTTGAATTTAATTAAGTAATGCTAAATATTTCCTAAATCGGTGACAAAATTAAAGTAGGGATATTTTCAAAGAACAAAAGCAAATTAACATCTTGTCTATAGAATTGTTTTTCTTCTAAAATGTGGTGCTCACAATACATATGTGAGAGATTATGTTTGGGGAAGCTAGTCTTCTTCTAAAAGATATATTAAATAGATAACAACCCTGAATGTAATGTTTAAGAAACACCAGAAAAACAACACTTCATATGTTATATAAAAGCTGATACTGGAGATATCTTTCATTGTAGTTGATGAATCTTAACAAAATCTATGTTTTCCACTTTAAAATGAAAAAAATTAATAGCAGAAGGAGTACTTATTATTTATCTACATATATCAGAGATTTATTTACATGCTTTCTTTTGCTTATTTTTTAAATAGAAAAACTAATGACAAATGATTAAATTCTGCAATATTATATGACTAGTGTATAGTGTGAAGATTAACTGGAGCTTTGACTCCAGAGCACATACGTGTATCTACTATACCACACGGCTAATTTAGAGGATACAGGAGCCAGGAAAAATTTTCAGCTTATGCATGAAAACAGAACAAAAATTTTGATTAATGGAATGTTAGAAAAATTTCCCAGTTAATAATTGTGCATATTTTAAGAAGAAAATAATTTATATAAATATAAATTAATATGTGTGTGTATATATCTTTGTGAATGGATACACACATAGACCGACAGACATGGATAAAATGTGTGACGATGTAGGACGAGTTCATGAGAATATACAGAGTGTTAAAAAATCCAGGTATGTTTTATTGTTTATCCTTATTCAGAGGGGATATTTATTTACTATTTTCTTTTAGTAAAGTGAGAACTAATAAAATTTTGCTATTTTATTTAATACATGTTCAAAATGCTAAATAAAATGATGTAAAATGAAGTGATCATCTTAGTAGTTAAAAATTTTGGAGTTTATTTTTTAAAAAGTCTTATAAATGTCCCCTCTTGATTACAGGAGTGAAGTCATGAGTTCGATCCTCAGTACCAAAAAAAAAAAGTCCCTTCTTATCCTTAGGATAGATGTTTCAGCATATTCCACTGAAGACTAAAACTGGATTCTACCAAACCCTAAAACCCTATTTATATTGTTTTTTTTCCTTTAATGAATTTTAATTCCTAAATTAGGCACAATCAGAGGTAAGAGCTAACAATGGGACACACTACCAAATGATTTAAAAGTTATTTAAAGTAAAGCAGTTATATATGCCTCAAATTTTGCAATATTTTTGGACTGCATTTGAACACACAACAAACTACAGATAAAGGAAAAGGAAAAAGGAAAACTGTGGGCAAATTAGTATATATATATATATATATATATATATATATATATATATACTGTGCTTTTGTGGGATTTAACACTTTTTCAGCTTTACCATGGCTTTGATTACCATAAGAACCATATTAACTAGTCCGGCACAGTTTATTAGGTGGATAATCTCCAAGTACCTCTTTTAGTAATGGTTACATATTGCCAACACACAGAAAATGGTTGATCTGTACTATTTAAACCAATTTGCTACTCCTTATTGAGACTAATAGATAAATTTATTTTTAGTTAATAAAAGAGACATTCTTTGATCATACAGTACAGGAACCAAGTCAATTGAGGTTTGACTTACCTCAAAATAAAGTCACCAGATTTAATAAGGTCAGTTCCTATACAGTTTAATGTGGGATACTAAGAAATCAATGATACAAACATTATTGAGCAAGGCAATGAGTAATCAATGATGTTAGCTTTGGTGAAAATTTAAGGCAATTCAGAGTGTCATGAAAATATTCTAGATGCAGATGCATGGAAGTTCTACATTTGCAGTTTAATTTGGACAAAATTTTAAGCAACTGTTAGATATACCTGCTATCACCTACTTAATTCCCTCAAAACAGCCCCCACAAGGTTATACTAGATAATTATAAACTAATGTAACAAAACATGATTCTAAGTCTTTATATGTGGACAACTGCAAATGTATATACTGTCATGATTCCTGAATTCAAAATGAAGAGTCATGGTGTTTATAAAACATAGGTGTCTACAATCCTTTAACTTGTTATCACAGCAGGTTATTTTACTTTGACATCTAATTTTTATATCTAATCTATTAATGTAAGAGTCTTATGAATATTTTCGAGAAAGTATTTAAGGAGTAAACATAACTTATTCGATCTACATTTAACCACTTGTGTAATAAGTAGCTCTTCATTTTGAAAGATATTTTCATATGCAAAAATGCTTATGATTCACTAGATAATAATAAATTGCATGCAAATAAAGCAGTAATTCAATTATATTAAATATTGAAAAGTTTAAAAGTTATCACAATCTGTGAGATTTTGAAGCACACCTGCTTTTAAAAAGTAGAATTGAGTGATAGCATGTTGAAATTTTTACTAAACACCAGCATAGTTGACCAATTAAAGCAATTTTCATGCATAAAAAGTTAAATTCTTTTTATTTTAAAGTGACAAATGGAATTTTTGCCACAGGACAAATAATTTGCCAACTGAGTGCAGAAATTCAAGGAAATATCATTGTTTCCTCATATGACTCAGGAAAATTGGAGCAATTCCTCATTCAGAGCACAGACATTGCCTTATTATTTCAAATTCAAGAATTGTGTCTGTTTAGGAAGTCAGATGGTGCAAACATAAATGATTTTATATTTTTTTTTTTGCTACTTGGAAACTACAGCAGTAACAACTGACCCATCATATATCACATAATTCAAGAGCCAAAAATCATTGTTTTCAGCATATAGAAAACATGATTTTTAGTTAAGAACAAAAAAGATAAAAGGAAATTAATTTTAGAATTGTATTTCTTGAAACAGTTTATTAATAAATAGCAATAAGAAATAAGAATAACAATGATTTTTTTTCCAAATATTAAAATGAATTTTGATGGTATGATTTTACTTGGACTAGAGAGATTATTGACTGGAAATTCATTCTATTTAGACAAAGTCAAATGTATCTATTTTTAATGTCTATAAAATGAGATTTTGCATAAATGTTGCTATTAATGCTAATAATACATTCAAATCTACAACTGTATCCAGAATACATTAGTGTTAATATAAAAACAACTTCTGAAAATAAGTGTTCTAAATATCCACATTTTGGCTCTTGAGAAACTATTATTTCACCAATACAGTTTTATAATTATATTAAACTGTTACATAACTATGTTATTAGGGTTATGTTAATATACAGATTATGCTAAAATGAAAGCATCATGTATGAAAGAAAAAGAAAATTTTTACTTGACACATATAGATTTATCTTTGAAATTTCTACTAAAAACCGTATTTCATAGTCATTTACTTGCAGTATGTTGAACTAACCTATAAGTAAATATGATTAATTAAGAAAAAATTAGAATTACTTTTTTTATTTTTGCTTTGTTGACTCAGGATCTCACTATGCAGTTCAGACTGGCCTTAAGTTCATCTTGTAGCCCAGACTACTCTTGCACTAGCAACAACTCTCTGTTTCAGCCTTCTGAATGCTGGGATTATAGGTGTGTGCCACCATGCCCGACAAAAACCACTTTTCATAAAAAATGCATAATGATCCACAGTCATTCTCATATTTACTTAGCTAAATTTTTATTAAAATTATACAGAATGAAAAGAAAATTTTGTATCAAAGCATTTAATTTTTCAATTTCTTTAACCAAGAGATGCAGTAATTACATAGTGAAATTTCATATTATTAAGCAAATGCATTAATTTATAACTGCCTATAATATTGACTTCAGGACTCAATTTCTTCATACATTTCTTTATAAATATAATGCAACATATTTTGGACCTAATAATTCTTTATTTTCCAAAATCAGTTTAATATCTAATGAATATTTGAAATTAAAACCTAGCTAGAGAAAATTTTAAAAGTTTAATATTTAGTAAATTTATTACCAATATCAAGGCAATATGTTACTTATATGGGCATATTCTTATGCTTAAAAATATAAAACAAGCACAAATATTTTCTTTATTTTTTAATGATCCCAAAGTATCTACCTGTATTCTAGCTTCTTTACACAAATAAAACATTATTAAGAAAAATTTAGACTTTTGATTTAATTGTAAGATGGAAATTGAAAGAATAAATACTTTAATACTTGTTGAAAATAAGTCAGGATACTTAATTTTATGCTTTCATGAATTTTTAAAAGCAGAGCATTGAGCAGAAGCCAAGCAGCCAGCTCAGTGCCCTGGTAAGTGGCTGTGGCCCAGGAAGCCACAGCTGTCCCAGGGCGAGAACCATCAGCACCTCCTTAGATCTGCACCATGTTGGAACCTAGGGTGCTGGGAAACCAAGCAACCAGCTCACTGCCCTGATAAGTGGCTGTGGCCTGGCAAGCCGTGGCTGCCCCGGGGTGAGAACCATCAGTGTCTCCTGAGATCCTGGCCATGTTGGAACTTAGGGTGCTTAGAAATCAAGCAGCCAGCTCGCCTCCCTGGTAAGCAGCTGCGAGCCTACCAGCATGTGGGCTGAGATTCAAACATCCATCCTATCCTCCCCTCCTTCCTCCACCTCCTCCCCCTGGGGAGCCAGAGATCTGAGCATCTCTTGAAAGGTTGGCTATATGCAATATAACAAATAAGGGGGATTTCCTTCTACCATCTCTTTGAAGGCAAATATTTTTATCACTGGTTTGCTTTGTTCTGATTAATGGTATTGCTCTATTAAATATTCTGTTTTGATAAGTTCTATAATATTCTGTATTTCCTTTGATTTTGCTATACCTGATTGAAAGAACAACTATCATGAAGAAAAGAAGATATACTATGGTATCTATTACTGTAATCCCGGTAACTGGATGTGAAGTTCTGAACCAATTCCACTGCATTGTCTAAAAAAAAAAAAAAAAAAAAAAAGAGCATTGAAGTTTTAGTTTTCCATTAACTGTGTCTTTCATTTGTTCAGATAAGGATAATATTAATTTCTTTAGAAATGCTATAAAATAATGTATTTTCTTAAGAAAGTATCTCAAATTACTCTTAAAATGTAGTGTCAAAATTGATCAATTCTAATACATTCATTTGATGTCCTTTTCCTACTTTTCCTTTGAAATAAATAAAAATATACAAAATTTAATTCAATATGGAAAATATAAAGAAATGTAATGTAACTTGTATTTATTTCAGGTCATAGCTATTTGCCATTTAAATTGTGCATTTTTTGAAAAATCCCTGTTCATTTGAAGTTTCAACTGTCTCTTGTAATGTAAATGGAATCTGCTCCCAGTGCAAATCAGAATTCTTTTACTTAACTCTGTGACTATGTGGAAATAAGACAAAATAAAAAATTCATATGATAGATATATTTGTTGACTAGTTTGAAGATTTTGGTAAGTCACAAATAACTAAGTTCAAGAATAATTGAAATTTTCAATTTTGAAAGAGAATCATCTTTTCTTAGAGAACTTATCTGCAATAACTGCTTACTCTAAAAATTAGAATTAGTATGATTTGGATAGAAAGAAAATAGCAAAGTATGTATTTTACTTTATTGATGGATATGCTTAGTCACAAATAAATAAAATAGTCTAAGTTTTGGGATATTACACAATGTAATAGTTGCAGGTGTCATTGTTTCCTAAGCATAGAAATTCTGTGTAGCATTTAAAGCTAAAAATTCACAAAAATTACCTTTTGCAGCATGCTAAAAATATAGTGCATATCATTATAGTTACAGTTTTATTTAAGTATCTTTCTAACCACTTTGTGATCTTAAGGTTTAAAATAAAAACAAAATAAGTTAAATTATACAATTAAAAATAAATAGGCACATGATTAGACTGATGATCTAATGAAGAATTACTACGAATGTATCAGCTAACCTACTGATGAATATTAGAAATATATTTACTTATGTCATTGTTCTTAGAGATTATTACTTGAAAATATTTTTTGTACAAATCTATAAGATAATATATGAAAGAAATACATAATTATGTGGTTGTTTCCAAGATATCCTTTGATCATATGTTATATAAAATATAATGCTAATGCTGACATTTTATTAAGTAAATAATTCATTTGTAGTTCATATCTTGCATGGAGTTAGTAGATACATGTGGAATTCTCATTAATATAGTTTATACAGATATCTCTTACTACTTGAAATAATGATTTATTATAAGCCACTATTATTATAAATGCATGATGTTACTAATGTACTATTGTGTTTCATACTGACTTTGTGAAATTAATTTATCACACAATTTTTGTGAATGTTGAGTCTACAGTATTGAATTGCATATGAAGATAGTAATGGCTACAAGCTAGGTACCCAATAAACAGAATAAACTATACTATCTACAGTCTCCAACTCCTTACATTCTAACACAGATATATATTAACTTTTTGTAAAAGCAAATACTAAATTCTAATTTAAGATACGTTTAATTTGTGCTCTGAAATAATTAATTGGATAATTGAGCTTAATAAGTTCTCATAAAAATTACTAATAAAATGCTCTGTGGAAATGGAGATATCATAAACAAGTTAAAAGCATAGATTTTCAAGACTCCATATCTTATCCATTTTACTTATTAAATATGTATCTTGGAAAAGTTAGGTAACCTTATCAGACCTCAATTGTTTCACCTATAATGAAGATAATATAAATAACAAACTGAAATGTTTGATGGATGATTTATTGAGTGGTTTCTGGTATAATTATTGTTGGCTCATGGGAATTCTATAATACCTAAGGTCAAGTTGAAATTAAAAGTAGAAATGAGGCTTAATAAATTAAGAATGAAGAATCAGTAATAGATCAGTTATAAAATGGGGAATTGAGAAATTAAGAACAAACTATTTTAAGACACATAGTAGAAGAATTACACATTCATCCTTTATTTAATATTCTTGCTATATACCATTTTTGTTAACATGTAATTCATCTTACAAAATACAGTGAAATCAAGTTCACAGGATATTAACAGGAAAATAACCCATAGTTTTTCTGTACACTAATAGTGAAACAGATGAGAAGGAATTGTAGAAAACAATTCTATTGATAACAGCTTAAAAAATGCCTAGTGATAAACCGAACCTAGGAGTTGCTAGACGCTACATTAAAACATTGCATGACACCGAAGAAAGACATTGAAAAATAAACTAGAAGACTAAAAGACCTCCCATATTCATGTATTAATGGAAATAATATTTTAATAGTCATATGATCAAAAGTGATGTGGAGACTGAATGCAAACCGCATCAAATTCCCAATAATAATCTTCTCAGAACTAGAGTAAAAAATCCTAAAATTCATTCAAAAATGCAAAATATTCAAAATAGACAAACCATCCTGAGCAAAAAGAATGGTGCTAAAATCACATTATCAAGTTCCAAATTATTTTATAAAGCCATGGTAATAAAGATGGGCACAAGAAATAAGTACAGAAAACAATTGAAAGCAATAAGAGATAAATAAGCGAGCCCCCAGAGTTGTAGACTCTGTTTTTTAATAAAGGTGCTAAAAATATACGTTGAAAAAAAAATCTCTTTAAGAAATGATGCTACGAGAACTGGATATTTACTTCCAGAAGATGAAAAACAAGACCTTATCTCTCATCTCACCATTTACAATAATCAATTCGTTTCATTACTGAAGGTTTTAGCGTAATATAAAGATATTTGTTTACACTCAGTATTATTTCTTGACTTATTGGAATTATGTGAAAGAAGTCTTTACATATGACTATCTTCAATTGTTCAGCCTATTTTGCAATCTAGTATTTTCATATGTATATATGTGTGTGTGTGTGTGTGTGTGTGTATGAGTGAGTGTGTGTGTGTGTGTGTGTGTGTTTGACCTATTTTGATAAGGTTTTAGTACAGGACAAGTGTTATGATTTTATCTTTCATTCTACTTTCGTTCTTCTACATGAAATATCAGTAGTATAATCAGTTTTAACAGCACGGTATGTTAAGTGGGTTATTTTTCCCTCAGAGTTTGTTTTAGTCGCTTTGTCAAATCTCAGAGAGCTAACAGTGCATAGAGCTGTCTATTTGTCTGTATGTTTATTTTTGTTCTAGTGCCACACTGGGTTACTCATTTTGTTCTTTTTTTTTTTTCTAGAGCTTTGTAGTATAACTTAAAACCCAGGATTTTAGTATTGTTTTGGGTATTTTGGATCTCCTCTAGTTACATGTAAATTTCAGAAATTTTTATTTTTAACTGAAGAATACTACTGATATTTCTTTTATTCATATATGTTTGCAGTACATGTATTTACATTTATTTTCTGATAAATATATATCTACTTCTGAAAATAAATATATATTGCAGTTTGCAGTTTCTTTTTTATCACCTCACCCACTTTCCTATCTCTGTTTCTAAATCATTTTTCCCATTTTTATTGATTTTTTTATCATTACTTTACCACATGTTTATGACATAGCATATTTATATTCATTGTATTTCATTATTTTTGTCAGAATTGTAATAAACACATTTAGCACTTTTGGTAGTATGGCTGTTTTTAAAATATTGATAATACCTCAGAATAGCTATCTGTGTTCATTTTCTAATGTCTTAGTAAATTACTTTTCTTCAGAGTACTATAGTTTTCATTATAGTGGCCTTTCACCTCATTGGTTAAGTTGATTCCAAGGCATTAAGTTTTTCTTGAGGTTACAATAAATAGTATTCTTTGTCTAGTTTCTTTCTCTGTGGATTCATTATCGGTAAACAGAGATGCTGTTGAGTTTTTGTGGATTAATTTTGTACAGTGACATCGCTAATGTGTTTAATAGCTCAATTTCTGGTGGAATTCTTAGATCTTCTATTCAGTGGATCCCAGCATCTGAAAATACTCTGACTTCTGGCTTTCCTATTAGGAAACACTCCCTCCATTTTGGCCTGATTGCTTTCGCTAATATTTTCACTGCTAGACTGAAGAGGACTGGTGAATGCATAACCTTGTTTTTTTGCTTATTTTACAGGGAATGCTTACAGGTTTTCCTCACATGTAAAGTCTTTCTAAACCTATTTTCAACAGTTTTTTTTGTCATGAATGGATTGGGGATTTCCTCAAAGATGTTTTTTGCATCTATTGAAATCAGTATTTCATTTATCCTTAAGAGAATAAATTCAGAATAGATGAAAGATTTAGGCATAAGACCATAAATTTTGAAACTGCCTGGTAAAAAATAGCAAAAAACAAGTATTGCCAGAAGAAAAGATAGACCTCATGAATAGCACTTTCACAACACAGAAAATAATAGCAATAATGTAAAAATGGAACTACATCAAATTGAATATTTCTGCAAGAGATATGACAGAGCAAAGAGCCTACAGATAGATGTGGAAGACACCTAGAATGCACAAACAACTGAAAAGATAGACTACAGAAAACAAATGACTCAATGAGAACATAGGCAAAAGAAGAAACACATTTAATAAGTACATGAAAAAATATTCAATAAAAAAAGAAAAAATATTCAACGTTTTAGTAACTTTGGCACTGCTGAACAAAATATCTAACACCCCCAACATAACGGAGAAATTTATATTGGCTCAGATTTTTAACCCATGGTCCACTGACTTCAAGTCAGAAACAGAAAATTATGACAGAGGAAAATGTGCTCTTGGCAGCCAAGAAGCTCAGTAAGAATGGAGGATCTCGGGATGAGAATGTACCCTTCTACAACACATTCCCAATGACCCACCTCCAATCAGCCCTCACCTCCTACCAGTGCATTTAGCTACTGTACTCATTGGTGAATGAATTCACTGGTGAATAGAGTGCCCCAGTGTTCCAATTATCTTTCAGATATCTGAGGCTGTGAGGGGACAGCTGAAATCTAATCCAGAACATTTAATATCTTTATCCAATTGAGAAAAGCAAATCAAAGAAGAAACAGGTTGCATTTTACCCCAATAATGACTATCTCCAAGAACACATACCTATACAATAAATGCTGGTGAAGATGTGAGCAAAAGATACTCTTCAACACTGTTGATAAGAATGCCAACCACTACAGTCACTATGGAAATGGGTTTGGAAATTCCTCTAAAGATAGAACTTATGTTTACCTCGCTATACTTCTGCTGAACATTTTTTTCCAAAACAGTTAGTCATAATACTGTAGGTGAAACCCTTAATTTTTGATATGTCTACTTGAATTGAGTGAGAAATGGATAGCATATAAAGAAAGTACAGTTCTTCAAATACCTGGAGGTGACTAATACGTTTGCTAGCATACTGAGGAGGGAAGACCCACCATAATTTTGAGAGGCACCAATAGACTTTGACATGAAAAAGGAAAAGAAGGAAGTGTGCTCACTTGGAAAAACTCTCTAGGACTTTGCTTTTAAGTCTTCAGTTTCCTCAGCCTTTCAATTGGCACTCTGGCCACCAGTTCTCTAGTGAGCTCACAGGTCTTCCATTTTGATTGGTTGCTGCATTCTTGATCTCTGTCATTCATTTTTTGTCTTTTAAAGCTGAGCAACTACTAGATCCACTGGTTTTCAAGTATGCAAAGGTACTGTGTATGCTCCAATTTCTTATTTTGAAAAACTACCTAGTAAATCCTCTCGCATAATTTTATATTTTTTTTCTGTTGATTTCCTTTTTCTGTAGAACCCTTATGCAGACTTTGATACTGATAGTGGTTCTCACAAAACAGAAGTATAAGAATGAATTTCTGTAATTGACTTAAATGTTTCCTAGAGTTAACTGTCTAATATGATGAGAACTGAAGTTTCTATAATTATTTCTTCTGATAATAAAAAGTGTGTTGGCGGTCTATCTTTTCAAGTGTTTAAAGTAATTGACAAAATAGATCCATTAATTATCCTAACTTTTCACTTGTAAGATGTAAGGATTTTTGTTTTTCTGTATACCATATTTTGATCAGTTTTGGAAAAATAAGAAATACATTGTTAACTGGTTCTTTTAGCACCTTTGAACACAATAACACAGGAAAGTAATGAAGTAAGTTATACATTTCCAATTTGAGACATGTATAAACAATATACATATGTACCAAATGAGAATCTTTTATTTTTAGCGATGAGCTGTAGTTGTCAAAAACCAAACACAGTCTCCCATAATGAAATAGGCTGAAGTGTAGAACAAGTTTAATACTCAGATTTGGAAAGGATCTGTAGTTATATTGAGGACATTGATTCTGATTGGAATATTTTGTTTCTCCTACTTAGGGTGGGGAACTCTCAACCTCTGGCAAAATATTCCAATCAGAATTATGAGTTCAAGTCCTCCTTCTTGTCCGTTTCCTGTTAAAAATTTCCATCACAATTTACAGGATCCCATTCTTTTCTAACCAATGTTTTCAATTGTGTTTGGTTTTTGACATGTCTCGACTGTACATGCCAAATACACAGCATTATCCATGAGGAGGTCTGCTACACTCTAAAGAAATTTTGAGTTTTCTAATTCTTAGATATCTTGGCAACAGTCATGGAAATGGACTTTAAGGGTGTGGGATAATGTTGAAAAAAAAACATAGACATAATGTAGATTCATCATGAAAAGTGTGAGAACTTGTCACAACTTCTGAAGTTAAAAACTGCTAGTAGTTCAATTTTTTTTTTGATAGGCAAAAGTATGGATCAAAAAGTGGCCCACTTTGAACTGGAAACACTTGATATATTTTGGTTTACTGTTAATGAGCATATGCAAAATCTTAGTGCAATAGAAATGCTGGAGTAGTTTTTTCAGATAAAATCTATTCCACACTAGTGGCCAGGAAATGTATTTTTCACTAGCACCATAAAAACATATGTGTGAGGGAAATAACTGCATCCTTGAAGACTCTTTCTATGCCAGAACTTACAATGGGGACAATACTGGCAGTTGAGAAGCTAAAATGTGATATGCGTAAATGGTTTGTAAAGGGGCAAGAGACAAGTGGTGTTTCTTGATTACTAAAGGTAAACTGAGTATACTAACGGTAATGACAACAGTGGCAAAGCAATGATTGCACTTATCTGACCTATGTGGTATTGGGTAATTAATCATGATGTTCCCAGGAGTAAAATAGGTAGGAAAAATAAATTTACTGCATTTATGTAAGCAGAAAAATTTTAGCAAATGAACAAAAGTCTACTTCAAATTATAGCAACAGAAAATCACAGAGTCTAAAATATTTCTCATGCCTAACCAGGTATGAGACTCAGAAGCCTATGAGTAAATGGAATACTGAGTCCCCTTGACGAGCATGTTACAATACCAAAGAGTTATACATGAGACACCTTACTGAGATAAACAGATGTTGGGAAAGGGAAATGATCAAATAATGTGAAGATGACTGAACACAGGTAATGAACAATGATATCAGGATTTCTAACAGCCTCATTGTGATTATGTAATAAGAACAGGAATTAAATTAGTTAGGTAATAAATGGAGTTTTAGTTACGATTTCACCCACAGTGTATCCACTAGGTCCTCAAGTCCATCTTTTCGTCACTTGCTCAATTTTGGAATGCATAATTGGGATATAGATATTCAATACTTGCCAGAATCCCCATATTTGTACTCTCACCTGTGAAGAGAGGACTATTTTTGTGGGAAAGGCCAAATGGAAATTATTAGATTTACCTCTACCTTGGGAAAAAAATGTCAACTCAAAATGTATTACCCCATATCAGTATCTCAGAGGACAGGACCACTATCCAGGATTTGAAAGATCCAGGGTTCAGTGGTCCCAACACACCCATTTAACTCACCTATTTGGCCTGTACAGAAGAGGAATGGATTCGGCAGAATGATTGTTATGGTTGAGTCATTGTGTCAACTTGAGTAGTTTAGAAGTTTAACTGAATGACTCAGCAGTTCTACATCCTAGAGGGTAGAGAACCCACCCCAGGGCAGTTAACCTGCTTACAATATAAGGGAGGAAAACAGGCCTGTTTTCCTCTTTTGCTCTCCTGGCTTTTGATGTCTTCTGCTGCCATAAACTGTTGCCCCTTTGCCAAGTCACCCTGCTTGATAGCCAGCTGACTATGAACTGAACCCTCTACAAGCTGAAAAGTTCACCGATATTCTAGGTATCTACCTCAGAGATACATAAATTACCCATGCTGGTATCACAATTTAGGAACCTTAACCCTCTTTATCTTCCAAAAGGAATCATACTGGCCCATTATAGTGACTGAATTATGCTTATTAGACCAAGTGAACAAAAGTTAGTAAGCACTATAGACCTACATTTAAAGCATTTGCATGTCAGAGGGCAGACAATAAATATAACTAAAATTCAATATCCCTGTACAATGATGACTTTTCTAAGGTTCTCATTGTAGGGCAATCAGAGGCATCCCTTAAGTAAAGTATAAAATATGTTCTGGCCCCTCCTACATTGAAGAAAGAGGTGTAATGCTTATTAGGCCTTTGTGAATTTTGGAGGCAAGAAGTACTATAACTGAGTGTGTTACTGTATCGAATTTATTAAGTGATTTGAAAAACTGGCAGTTATTAATCAGGCTTAGGTAAAAGAGAAAGCTCCACAAAAGATTCAGGCTGATGTAAAAGCTTCACTGCCACTTGCAGAATATGATCCAGCAAATCCAACCTGGAATTTCCGACAGGTTCTCTTAGTTGAATCACAGTGGAGACCCTTAAAATTTTGGACATACCATCCTTTGGAAGCAAATATTCTCTCTTTTAAAATCATTTTATGGCCTACAACTGGGCCTTAGAGGAAGCTGAATGCTTGAGTATACAGCAATAGGTTGCTATGTGACTGATCTATTCATTACGTTATGTGTTATCTGATTCAGCAAGTCATAGTTTTAGTTTTGTACCCCAAGTCCACCATCAAATGGAAGTGGTTACATGATTTGGCTTGAGCTGGTCTTCAAGGCACAAATAATTTACATAAAGTGCCCATGGTTTCTACTCCTGCCATACTGCCTCTGTCAACCAGTATCTATCTATGGCTTCATGAGATGTGTCATATACTCCACTGATAAAGGAAAAGAAGTCAAAGACCTAGTTTTTTTGTTTGTTTGTTTGGTTTTTATTTGATATCAGAAATCAAACTCAAGACTTTGAACTGGTCAGGCAGGCACTTGTGCTTTGAACTATATTCCCATCCCTGAGGACCTGGTTTAACGATGATTCTACATGCCACTAAGAAATGGACAGCTTCAGGACTACACCTCTTTTCTAGGATATTCCTGAAGAAGAATAGCAAAGAGAAATTATCACACTGGATATATTTATGTGCAGTATATCTGGTAGTGCATATTACTTGAAAGAAAAATGGCCTAACGTATTGCTATGTATTGATTAATACCTGTAGTGAATATCTCTGGGTGGTTAGATACTTGGAAAGAATAAGACTGAATAATTGGTGCCAAACACATTTAGGGAAGATGTATGTGGTTACACTGCTCCACAAGGGTGAAAATGAAGATATTTTTATCAACTTAAATGTTCACCAGAATTTGACCTCTGAAGAAGAGGGTCCTAATTATACCTTTCTATGGATAGCAGTCAACCTATTCCCTTAATCATCTGTCATTGCCTAGTAGTCTCATAAATAATGTGTTCATTGGGGCAGGAATGAAGGATATGCATGTGATCAGCAAAAGGTACCCCCACTGGCTAAGACTAACTTGGCTAGATCCACTGCTAAGTACATAATAATAAGGAGCACAGACTATCACTGAGACCCTGATAAGACACTCTTCCCTGTAACGTCAGTCTTCAATTTAGTGGTACATGATTATACGGGTCATTTCCATCAAGGAAAGAGTACTTAACAAATGCCTCATCCATCACTGTGATATTCAACAGGGCATTGCTTCTGAAAAAGAAATGCACTTTATGGTCACAGAAATGTGACAATGGGCTCTTGCTCACAGAGTTCACTGGACTTGCTGACAGAAAGTTAGGGTGACCTTTTCAATGTGGAATTACAGTGTCAGGTGAGTATCAATACCTTGCAGAGCTGAAGCAAGATTCTCAAGACAGGCATTTATATGCTCCGAATAAGTACTTATCTGTCTGTCTGTCTGTCTGTCTATCTATCTAATGGTTCTGGGGATTGAACCCAGGGCCTTGACCATGTAAGGCAAGAGCTCTTCCAAAGAGCCTCACCCCAGTCCATGAATAAACATTTAATAATATATGATGATATTTCTTCCAGAATAAAGATTCATGAGTTCAGGAATGAAATGGTAGAAACAGGATTGGTACCATTCTCCATTGCCTGTAGTGACGCCACAAGCAAAAGAAAAAAAAAAAGACTTCCATTCAAGCTTCCCTTTCATTAGAGGGTAATATTTACCCCTGGCCATTTTGGTAGTAACAAGCTTAGAAGGGAGTTACAGTGTTAGTGGAAATGACCGATTCAGACAGAGTTCTAGGGGAAATTGTGCTACTACTCCAAATGCAAGTATCTTAAGTTACTTTTCTCATTGCTAGGACAAAATTCCCACCACCCAAAGTTAAAAGAGGGAAGGGTAATTTAACTTACAGTTTGCAGCAGAACTCTAAACAACTTACTTTGAACATTATGTATTAACTATTAATATTTTCCTATTATTTTGTTTTGAAATGTTTTATATAAAATATAAAGCAAACTTCTCTGTTTTCTCACCAGCCATTACTGATATGGAGTAAACTTTATTAAACCTGTGCTGTTCTTAAAAAAAAAAAGATAAAAGGAGAGAAACGCTCTGTTAAGTTTCCCTGATTTTGCTATTTCACGAGTGCCTTTCGTGAGGCAGAACTGTTGGATCTGCCATGCCATCCTGCCAAGCCACCCTGCATTGGACCAAACTATTCCTATGCTGAAATCTCTACAGACTGAACTAAGTAACTACTCCACCCTTTAACTTTCAGTGTGAGTTATTTTGTTTCAGCATTGAGAGAAAAGTAACTAAGACACATGGTTTCATTGCATAATGGTCATATATATACAAAGTAGACAGAGAATTTGAATCAATGAGAATTCTTGTTGCAAAGAATCCCTATTTTTAAGTAGTACTATCCATATTTTCTTTAAATGCAGTTTTATTTTTGTTGATAGCTTTAGAGTCTTCTGCAGTTTCATAACTGGCTCTTTCTCCTTTGTTGAAGAAGTTCTCCAACAAGGTTTGTGCTTTACTCCTTTCAGCTAGGATTAGCATTTGAGCTTACCAAAACTGTAACTGAGACAACTGCACAATTCAGACAAATGGAAGTTACAAAAAAAGCAATATTCAAATATGGATTTTATGTTAATGTTATTGGAATGAAATAGAACAAAGATACATTCTTATTATTTGTAGATATGGAGAAGCATATTAACAAAATAGAACAAAAATAAACTCATGTTGATTACAATTCTCATTTCCAGTCACATCGTTACAGGTGGGATTTAGAGCTACTTCCCTCTCTTTCTTATTCTGTATTCCCTTGGCCATTAGCAAAACCCCAGCATGCCTTGGTTATTCAGATTCTTTTTTTTTTGTAAGACAGGTTTCGCTATGCGCTTTAAGCTGGCATTGAACTCATTTGTATCCCCGGTTGACCTCAAACACACAGCAGTCCTCCTGCCTCAGCCTCCATAGTGTTGGGATTACAGGCATGTTCTACCATGCCTGGTCATCTGTCAGATTCTGATTTAAATTCTTTCACCACATAATTGTCACTTGGTGTTGACTCATGGGAAGTAGGTATATCCAAATTAAATCATTTTACTATGCCATCTGTGCAAACAAACCTCTCGGATAGTCGTACTCCACATTTGCGTTTGCTCTCAAGTGCTAGTATCACTATTTCAGCTTCACTTCAGATCATCAGGCATTATATTGCCATAAGAAGTACACACCCTAGATCTTGTTGATAAATTTCTCACTCATATGAGACTCTAATGCCTGCACTAATCTGACAGGAAGTGGTGCTAAAACAATAATAAGGGGTGGGAAACAGAATCTTTCTATGGTCCCAGAGTTTGGAGAGTATTACAATAACTGAGAAATGGATAACAAAAAATGTCAGATATAAATGACAGAGTATTATTCAGTCATGAAAAGGAGAGAAATATTTTCATTTGGGACTGCAAAAATAGAACTTGAGGTTATTACATTAAATGAACTACATAGGTGAATGCAAGTATACCATTAAATAGTAGGGCATTAATAGATAGTGATTATGCATTCTGTATCTCAGAGAGAAGAAAGGATTTTGAATATTTTTACCATAAAGAAATGACAAATGTTTTAGAAGATAGATATGTTAATGAAATTATGAAATCTATAAAGCTATGAAAACACATGGTACAACGTTACTATGTAGGCTTTGTTTTTTTTAAACACAGAAATTAACTGAAAATGTCTCTAATATTGAGAAGGTATATAATAATGAAACAAAAATAAATGTAATCGATTCTTTATTAAACATATTACCTATGATATATGTTTTGATCTTGGGATTTAATGATTACTGTATAAGTTAAATATTTCTTAGTAAGTTAAATATTGAGGTCTACATTTCTACAGAGAAAAACTGATGATTCTTAACTTATGTGTTAGTAAAAAAAAAAAAGAAAAGTATACTTAAATAAGCTTAACTTTTTCCAACACTTAGTTCACATAGAAGAACTTGGAACGTAACCAGATGATGTTATGTAAAATTCATTCAATACCTTCTTCCTATCTTTCTGATAGAATTTAAAACATCATACCACAGTGATATATGCATTCCCATTGTCATGGCTTGTGTCTCTATGCACCCCCAAAGCCTCATGCAGTCAAGAGTGGCAGGCTTTTTGGAGGTGACTGAATCAAGAGTTTGTGATTGGTTCATTGTCTATTGCTGCGATTAATGATGTGAGTGCTGCACCTGTCCTAAGGTAAATTGCCTGCACAAAATATAAGGGAGGAAAAAGAGGCTTGTTCTGCCCATTTTATTCTATTTTGGTATCTTTCACTGCCATTGCCCCTGTTCTATGACAATGAAGCCAGATGGCTATGGGTTGAAACCTGTACAAAGAGTGAGCTAAGTAAACCTTTTCTCCTTTAATTTGAGTGTAGGATATTTTGTCTCAGCAATGAGAGAAAAGTAAGATACCCATGTTCATAGTGGCACAGTGTGTAATAGCTAAATATCAAACACAGAAAATGCCTATCCACTGAAGAATGGATAAGGAAGAAGTTCTTTTCTATCCAATGGAATAATAGTCCTAAAGGAGAATAAGCTTGAGACATTTGTATAAATAGATGCACAACAAGATCATACTCCACAATGAAAAACATTGGACAATGTGTAAATATCTCATTGTTACTCTGATGTGAGAAACTGAAAGTGTGAATAAGGACTAAGACATATAATAGATATTGTGAAATAGGAAGAAAATGTTCAAAGAAAAGGTCCACAAGGGAGCAGGGAGGAAGGAAGGGAAAAGGAAAACAAGAAAAGAAAGATAAGATGGGAACAAACCTTTTTATATATAAGAAAAAGAAAAAGGGCAGAAGGGGACAACTGGAAAAAAATCAGAATTGGGATGTGAATTCCCTATGAGGAATGTAAAGGTATGACTTCCCTATGATAAATACGATCACTATCTGTATCTAAAGTATACCAACAAACTTAATGATAAAAAAGAATTGATTCAATGACTGAATATTTTTCATAACAACATTCACAAACAAAATATTACAAACAGTACAAACAACATATTGACTGGTATACTAATAACTTAAAATGAGAAGTATTAATGTGACAGAACTTTTTTTGGTGCTGGAGATTGGACCTAGGCATTGTGCATGCAAGGTGAAATATTAATTTGAATGAGTTACTGTATTTTTCTATTACTGTCATTTTTTCAAGAAAAGAGACATTAACAGTAGTTCCTCATTTTGAGTAATAAAATTTATGAGAAAATAAGCTTTACATTTTGTCTTTCAGATTCATTTTGCCTCTGTCTTTCTCTCTCTCTCTGTCTCTCTCTCTGTCTCTCTCTGATTCTCTCTCTTACTATCTCTATCCATTCCTCCCTCTCAGGTTATTGAGAAAACATGGAATAAAAACACTGTCAGAATTCTCATTGATTTAATAAGAAATATATCTGATTTCAGATCTCTAGGGATAAAGTACATTTAGTTACTAAATTATAAGTACCATACTTAAAGAAAATATAATTTTAATTTGAGTAATACTATATTCAATTTTACATGAGTAAAATGAGGCAAAACTGACAACTTTATGAATTAAAACAGTATTTATGAAAATATATTTCTCTGTAATCTTCCAAATGAATTTTATATCTCTGTTTTACTCAGTTAACCATGCCTATTTTAAACATCTTGAGTGTATAGAAATATTTATTCCTTCATATGATTTTTAAATGTAGTTCAGTGAATCAAATTCAACTCATTGCCTATTGAAACAAAACAATCCATTCAAACATGTATATTTACACTAATAAGCAATATTTAATAGACAATTAAACATGAAATAAAATAGAATTTTAAAGTTAATTGTATGAGTATTTATTACACATTCTTTAAATAGCAGTTAATCTGTGTCTAGTATTAATTTTCATTATGCATGTCTCATTATTAGGAAAAACTAGTAGTATATTACATAAGAAAATGTTTTCTTTTCCCTGTTTTTTTTTTTAATTCTAAAACTTGAAGTTCTTTGTAACTGTCTTAAAATTAGTATTTCCTTTTTCTCCACACATTGCTCTGAACGATATTTTCAACACATATAAATTATTGATTTAATCATTTACTAATACCAATAACTTAATCTAGATGGTATCAACTAAAGTTTTATTTTTGCCTACAATTGATTCCTAGTTTTCTTCTCTCTCTCTCTCTTTCTCCCTACTCCCTCCCTTTCTCCCTCTTTCTCTTTTTATCTGGTATCAAAAATGGATGGAAGGTACTGAAATATATTCCTAGTCACTGTTATTTTTTAAGACAGGATTTTACTAAGTCACCATATTTAGTTTCCCATATCTCCTTAAGAAATGTAAAATTAATAGACTTTACTATGAATTTTACATTTAAGAAAATATTTGATTTTATTATATATTTCTGTTTTCAGATTTTAGTAGTAACTTATGTTCTTAATGGCACTGACAAAAATTGCTCCTGACTTAGAAACATTAGAGTTGGGAACTTTGACTGTATAATACTCACTTTGTCAGTTTACAGTCAAATCCAACTTAGAAAAAAACTATCATAATGGAACTTGTTTGTAAATCAGGGACTTTCACTATATAATTAAATTAGAAATTGTTCAATTAGAACTTTTGAAATGAGGCCTTAAAGACTAGTTTAGGAGTGTAGGACATGCATACACAAAGACATAGGTTTGATCTCCATCACTATGTCTGTGATATTTCCTTAAGAAATACAGAACCTTTCTCTACTCATTTTGATAAAGCAGACATGGTAAAAATATAAAATAAAGTAGAAAATATTGTCATTTAGTTTTGAAAATTTCCCATCACTACCAAGGAAAAAATGTAAAACTGTTCCAGACTTGTATTTAGCAAACAAATACAAAGTGACTCAGAATTAGTTTGTGTTTAGAACAACTTCATTGAGATAACTGGCAAAATTGTGTAAAAGTATTAGAATGGGATGAGATAGCAATGTGAATGTCATGTTTATCAATAAATTCTTATTACCTATAAGGTATTTGGCATGACACAGACATAACATGTTGATAACTTTTATAAAATTTTCCAGAAATACTTTTGATCTGCATATATTTCTAAATTATAGCTAACAATAGAAAAACTAAGGTAACTTAATTACTAAACAAAGTTATCCCTCACTTTCAAATATTACTTCTTGTATATTGAAGATTTGACCCTAAGTTCACTGAAATAATGTCTTTCTCTCCTTGAGATACAAAAAGCCACCACTGAATCATGTTCTCATGCTCTACTGTCAAAATGAAAACTTGTTGTTAATCTTTAAAGTTGTTTTATAAAATGAATTAGAGAGATTTTTACAAAAGAACTCATTAACAATGCTTCACCTAAGAGATCGATTTGGCTGTATGAAATTTCATAACATTTGAAAAATTAAAGAGCAATACCAATCCCAGATTTTATTCACCTACAAATTCATTTATCATATTTTTCTACAATAACAGTCCAATAGGGCAAAAAATCTGTTAGACCCCAAAGCAATTATTTGATTCCTTATCAATGGAGAATTTATTTATAACTCATAAATAGTTTAGATACTTGTATTCTGAATCATATTCACAAATGTTTCATCTCCTTATCCATGTAATTTTTTAAATAAAATAAGTTCAACTAAGAAGGAAAGGCTTCGTGTATGTGTTTAATTAGTTTTATTTTACTAGGGCATTTAAAATTATCTAACAAAAATAAGAAATATATCAGTATGCATGAAAAGTGAAATAACCCAGTTTTAAGTGATCTAACTATCTGGTCTTGAATCAAATATTTGTTTGTAATTTGCACATATGAAAGGTACATCTGTTAAGGTTTTCAACAGGCATTTGGAAAATCTTGTCAGACCATAAGGCTATAACACTGTGTAATGCAATAAAATGGCATAGTGCCAAATGATGAAAAATTAATTTCTGGCCAAACATTTCAAGATATATGCATTTATGCTCAAGTAACTAAATTGCTAAGTAGGGTCCTGAACAGACAAAACTGGACAAAAATAAATGCGTGAGGAGAGAGTGATATCATAAGTTTATTGCTCTTCTTTTTAAGTAATAAACTACAGGTGAGCTGAAACCTCAATTTTTTTAAACAAGTACCAGCTTATAAAAACTATTGTATAGTACACTTAGCAACTTCTGTAATGTGTGTAGAGAATGGTATATTGAAAAGTCTGTAAAATAAGTTATCTAAAGAGCATTATAAATATGTACATGATATAGGGGAATGAAACTCCCGACCTAATGTCCATGAGTTCCTGTTCTCTAAAATTGAAGAATGAATTTTGGGAACCACAGAGGTGAAGAGTAGAATCTATTGAGAGAAAGAAAACTTCTGTCTGAAGAGAGACAGAAGGGTGTCCTGAGCGGGTTACCCAAGACTCTGTCTTTTCCAGGGAACTTTATAGAGTAAAACCAAGGGGTTCAAGGTGGGGAAAGACTGGGAGCTCACAAGGCAGATGGGCATAAGGTGGGACATAACTATAGTTAGCCAATAAGGTCAATAGTTCAGGTAAAATTGAGTACATTAGGGACAAATGGGAAAGCAAGTCACACAGGAAGCCGGCATTCTTGGAGCTGTGACATTTACCCTAGAGGGATGAGACAGTGGCTCCAGGGTGAGAGGGAACTAATTAGAATATCAGTCCCCAGGATGTGGATTCGTTTGATCTTTTGTCTTGAGGCCTGGCCCACAGCAGGAGGTGCCTGCACTGGCTCCATTGAGGACCTAGCACTATCTCACTGCCTACAATATTTCTGACTAACTCAGCTACCTGTAGCATTGGCACATATGAAAATTTTCAGATTTTTAAAACAATTTGAAACATTAACATTTTTATATGGACATTAAATCTGCAAAGTAAATCGAATAGGTCATACATTGCAATTAGTTGGCATTTTTACACTGATGAAATCAAATTATAGGGAGTTTAATTGTTCTCTTACTACATTTTTAACATGTAGAATATTTATGAAGATCTAGGGATTTTAATAGGAAGTGCTACAGTGTTTCACTTTGTTTTTAGGCATATGTACATTTCCATGATGTCAAAGATAGAAATATGTACTATAATATTTATGACATTAGTAATGCAACATTCATTTTAAATAGTTTTTTATTTTAATTTTATCAAAAAATTACTACGAAAAGAAAGAGTATAGTAAATATCTAAATTTGCAAATTATGTTTATTTTCTCTTAAATATATTGCTATTAGTGATATAAACAAAGCATGAAATAATTCTGTAAACACATATGATAATTATCTTTATATTGTCTTATATGATAAAACAATGAATCTGATGCTGGAAAAATAAAAGGTGAAATGACTGGTGAAAGGGAAAAAATAAGAGAATTGAAATGTGTTAAGTACAAGTACAAATTTCTTATAGTAAAAGTAATCATATACTGCAAACATGCTAATAAAATAAGCTGTCTGGTTAAAGATAATATTTGAGTCTAAATAATTTAATTATTGTCCAAACTTAAAGCTTAATTAGTAAGAAATAGTCTCTTTTTATTCCTTTTATTTTGGATGAAGTCTTGCTATGTTTTCAGGCTGACCTCTAACTGTTGACAATACTCCTTCCTTAGCCTCTTGTGTGTTGTGATTATAAGCATATGCCATCCATGACCAACCAATAAGAATTTTTCATAAAGGCATTCACAAAATAATAATTTATGTCAAGATATTTCACAAATATACTTTTAAATATGTGGAAAGATCACATTTTTAACACAACAGATTAAATTGTAAAAACTCAAATAAATTAGACATATATATATCATTTTATCTATATTTTGAATTACTCAGTTTTAGCTTCTGTTTAAATATACCAAATATTCTCAATTTTCCAAGAAGAAATAAACACTTGTTAATTTATAAATTGTAAATGCACTTTTTGCAATGAAAGATCTATGTTAATTCAATATTTTGGAGTTAATTTCATTTCCAAAGTCTACAATAAGTTAACATTTCACCTTCATTTCTGTGACCTTATAAATTTATTGAAATATTTATAATTATGTTCCACCACTGTCAAGTTCTATAATAAAGGAACTCAGTAAGTTTGACATACTGAAATACTTTGACAAAGAAAATGAAAGTTTCTTTGTATGAAAGAAATTATTGATTATTCCTTCCTTCTCTGTTTATTTGTGTACCCTTTATCTTTCTTAAATGTTTATAAAGTGAAATCAAACATTACTCTAGGGATACTTATCTAAAAGATCTGAACTACTGCTTTCTTAGACTAACAGTGTTGCAAAGATAGACATAAAGTCAATTCAGAGCTTATGCAACCCTCATAGGGAAGCCTCATTCAGTAAATATTTACTGAATGATTATTGGATTTTTTCAACTGTTCTAGACTTCAAGTTTCAAAGAACAGACCTCACAGAGTTCTGGGAAGAAAGCAGAAAAAGGCAAACAAACAGATCACTTTTGCTGATAGTAACAGTGTCAGATTTTCAGCTTCAAGTACAAAAGTTCTTCCATCTCTCCTAAAGTTATTTTCTGAGAATATAGAACAATCTGAGTTTAGCAACAGCATTGAATGTATGCTCTTACCTGGAGAGGTTTTACTTTTTTCCAAATGATAGATAGAATAGAATGAACCTAAAATAGATTTTTTAAAACTTTTTAATTTTTTTATTTTAAAAAGAAAAAAACAGTAAAAATAATAATACAAAATTTCAAAACAATATAGAAGAGTAAAAATGGTTATTATATTGCATATTGGTAACTTTAAAGTAGTTTTTCATATTACAAGATGTAGGCAAAAACTGATCAAACAACATAGACACAAACCTTTCTTTTTAATGAACTAATAGCAATTAGTAGTATAACTATGATAATTGTTATGGTTTGTATTTAGGTGCCCCCCTCATGCAATCATGGACACAGCTGAATCTAGCATTTGTGATTGGTTCATTGTGTAACACTGGGTTCTTGGTGTGAGTGCTACACTCACCCAGGGATGGAGCTGACATACAGCGCAATAGCAGGAAGAATGCTTGTCTTTTCTTTTTTGGCCTGTTGAACTGACCAGGAAGAGCTGCCCTACCATGCCACCTTGCCTTGGAGCCCAATGAGTATGTACTGAAACCCCTAAAACTGTAAGAAATAAACCTTCCCTTGCTTCATTTTGGGCATCAGGTATTTTGTCTCAACAAGAGAAAGTCACTAAGACAATAACTATTTTGCATTTCTTATTGTATTTCTTCTTTTCTCCTTTCCCCCATCCCAGTTTCTCTTTCTTTTTGAATGATTTTGTTCCATTTCACAATATCTATTGTACATTTTGGATTTCATTTACTCTTTCACCATTTTACACTAGAGAGACAATATAGTATTTATACATGTGAGTATGATTTATTTCACTTATAAGTATGGTCTCATGTTACATCCATTTACATGTCAAAGTCTCATATGTATCCTTCTTTATACCTAGGTAGTACTTCACTGCATAAAAATAACACATTTTTGGCTGGAGATCTAGCTCAGTGGCATAGTAACTATCTGGCAATCACAAGGTCCTAAGGTTGATTCCCTGTACCAAAAATAAATAAGAAATTAATTGCTCAATTAAAAATGAATGAAATAAAATGAAAATACTACTTTTTTGTAGATTCCTCAGTTGATTGGCTTTTGGGTTGTTTTCAAGATTTAGCTATAACAATTTGTGCTGCTATAAACATGGGTAAACATATATTTCTATGCTATGATGTGTTTAATACTTCTGGGAAAATACCCAGAAGAGGAATAGCTGAGACAAAATGGACCTCTAATCCTATTTTTTTAGCAATCTCCATACTGATGTCTGAAGTGGTTGCACCAGTCTACACTCCCATCAGCAGTAGAGTAGCGTTTCTTCTTCCTCACAACCCATCCAGTATTTGTTATTGGTTGATTTATTGATAATAGTCATTCATTCTATAATGAGATGGAATCTCAGTGTTGTTTTAATTTACACTTTTTGAATGACCAATGATATTGAACTTTTTTTCATATATTTACTTGCTATTTGTACTCTCAAAATTGTTATACAGGTGTAATGCAATCTTGATCAAAATAACACTTATATACCTTACAGAACTAGGAAAAAAAATTCATTTGGAATCAAAAGAGACCTAGAATAGCAAAAGCAATTCTGGGAACAAACTTAAGGCAAGAAGCATTCCAATCTCTGATTTTGAAATTATATTACAAACCTGTTGTGATAAAATCAGCATGGTACTGGCAAAAAAAAAATACCCCTGAGGATCAACTGAACAGATTAGAAGATGGAGAAACAACTACAAACAGGTTCAGCCACCTTTTCTTTGACAAAGGAGCAAAACATTTTCACTGCAAACAAGATAGCCTCTTTATTAAGTGGAAAAACTTGTGCTGGAAAAACTGGCTTTCCACATGCTGAAGACTAAAACTAGACCTACATCTATCACAACAATCTAAACTAAAGTCAAAATGGTCAAAGATCTAAATATTGAAACAGAAGCACTAAATCTACTGGAAGAGAAAGAAGGTAGATATCTTGAAGACATAAGTACAGGCAGAGACTTCATGAAAAAACCCCAAACTGTATGGGAAATAATTCAAAGAATAAACAAATGGGATCTCATCTTTTAAAAAAGCTTTTGTACATCAAAAGAAATCACTAATAGAATGCAAAGACAACCTACAGAATCAGAAAAATTTTAGTCAACTGTACCTCACACAAAGGACTTGTATTTAGAACATATATAGAATTGAAAACAATCAGACCCTCTAAATTCAAAGACCCAGACCAAAAATGGGCATCTGAGATGAGTAAAATAGTCTTGATTACTCTTTGCATGCCATATACCCAAGGAGAGGCCACCAGATGGTGTTTGACCTAGTTGACTCCACCAGTTTCCTACACAGAAAACCAGTTTGCAGAGGCAGCAAAATGAAAAGAAATAACTGCAAAACTGATAACAACAATAAGTAAATATATGTGCATTTTAGGAAAATCATATGATAGTAAAACAGTAGGATAATTTCCCCCTGAATGTTAAAAAAAAAATATTTAGAGCCATTTAGAAACAGGATTGAGAACTCACTTTCTGGCAGTCCCTAGTGTGGTACAAATATCCAAACCAAACAATTCCCTGCCCTGAAAAATTAAAAAAGAGAAAACAAGAGATTGAAGAAAGGCTATGGACTTTATAAAACAGATGCAAAATTACTTAAAGAAATTATTTAAACGCCAAACTTTTGCTCCACGGCAGGTCTCAGTTTCAAATGAATAAAGAGAACAGGAATGTACCCGAAGATGAAAAGGTGGTTTCTGTAAGTGATAACTAACAATAAGAAGTAATCTAATAGGGAATAGTGAGATCTATGTAGACTTGGGAGTGCAAATCCCTATCTAGATTGTGAGCAGCTAATGTGGTATTATGGGATGTTATTTTGCCAAACAAGAATGTTAACATAGAGCTGCTATATAATGCAATTTTAACAGATTTTTTAAAAAATTTAGTTTATTAACACACATAGTATATGAGGCTCTCTAAATAGTTTTAAAGAGTACAACATTTTATCTCAAGGAAATAAACACAATACTTTTAGTGAATTTGAGCATATGTTAAAAATTAGTTTTTGTTTGTTTCATTGTGTCTTGTTTTGTTCTAGAATATGTGTCTGACATTCATAAGTGGAGGATCTGTATCTGTCCTATTGTGACACTTCTGCCTCAGTCTCTTTATCTGAAGAAGCAGGATCTGGCGTGCCCTTTCGTGGTGCTCAGGAACATTTTGCAGATAACTCTGACTGATTTTGATGGCAAGTAAAGTTATGGGAGGAATGTATGTAGACTGTGTGTATTTTTCTCGAAGTAGCTTGAAGGAAAACAGTTTAATGGAGTCTAAAGTACAGTCTGGAACTTTATTTAATGATTTTATGTACTGATACAATTTATGCATTATTCTGTCTACATTGTAGATAGTCTTTAATATTGCCTGTATTATATTCTTTATAAACTAGGCTTGTTATTATATACCATTATGTTCTATAATAACATGTTATCAAATAAGGAATACAAAATACACATTATATAAAATAAAGTAGTAATGTATACTTTATAATTATTGTACTGAATAAATGCAATAGAATTTAATAATATGTTTTTACTTTTAAAATTCTGCTGCTCATAGTAAGTTATATATTCTACATTCTAGTATAGAAGCTCATAAACTTTGGCCAAACTTTGACCATTGACAGTTTTCTTAAATTGTACTGAACTACAGACAGAAGCACTGATTCACATACTGCCAAGGGCTGTTGTCATTTTATTGACAATGTTGATTTGTTGCAAAACAGATCATACTGGCTTATAGACCTAAAATATTTACTATCCATCTTTCACAAAAAAAAGAATTTACTAATTCTGTTCTAAACAATGAGTATAATATTCCCAAAATGTAATACTGATAAAATTGATAAACAAGAATTTTGGAGAATATAGTAGAAACTAATCATAATATTAAAAATGAGAGAAATACAGGCAGATTAGATTTTTATACATAAGAAAACATATCGAGAATATACTTTGTTTTGAAAATTGAACTTTGGGGAATTAAAAAACACACTTTTCTTACTTCTATTTATCTGTCATCCACTAATCAATTAATGTATTAACCTATGTCTAGCATAATGAATAATTGCATAATTTATATTGAGGAATTTTAATAATTACAGTACCTAAATATAATAAACAATTTAAAATGATCTACTGCAGGATAACAAAAACAAACATTTTCTTCTTCTGCATTCTTAAATTTATTTAGTACTAAATTCCAGGTTTTAAAGTGGAGAAAGAAATTATATCAAACACTCTGATTACAATTTTCCATGCTCTTTCTTTTTATAAGAATGACTTAAAAATATTCTCTGTTGAGCACAATAATTCAGAGTCATGAAGACAAGTCTTGTGTGAGTGCACTTATATGTAAAGAGAAAAAAAAAGAAAGTGCAAGAATGATAACCAGAGTTGGGGGGGAGATGGATATTAAAAAGGACCCAATATTTTAGTTACACAGGAGGAATGATTTCAAAACTCAGTTATTCTTCTTGGGAGCTACCAGTACACCAACGTTTTGCATATTTTTAAATTATCTATTGTATATTTTGAGTGTTCACAGTACAGGAACATGACAAATATGGGAGGCTACAGATAAACTGAATGACTTGATTTGGCTATTTCACAGTGTATAAATCTGCCTGAAATCCTGTTTTATCCTGTAAATTAGTAAAGTCAATAAATGATAAACAATATTTTATTGAAAGTAAATACTCATGGTTTATAATAAGTACTTGTTAAAATGACATTTTGACATTAGGTTAAATAAAATCTATTAAAATGTTCTTAGTTGATATTCGTTATCTGGACTACAATGTTCTGTGATTTAGCTTCTCCTATATTCTTTTCCATGGTAGTTTTCTACAAAAGTTCACTTCTTATGCATGTCAGTCCCCTTCTTTACACTTCATGGAACAGTACTCTCACAAACAATCCATAACTAGATATTGTGGCTCTACAGATTTCACAATATTTGTCATTATTTTTTGTAGGTCTTCATTGTTACCTCCATCTGTCTCTTGTTTGTGTTTACTTTTCAAAATTTATTTCAACATTGAAATGGAATTCTTATGGTGCACTATCACCAGTAATAGAAGTTTGACAGGACTTTAATTTGTACAACGTCTGTTTTGTAGAAAAGAATGTAACTTCTTATAACATGCAAAATATTTTAACACACAGTGCTAATTATCTAATAATTTCAACCCTTCATTATTTTCTAAATTTTCATCTATATGATTTTCTCAAACATCAATTGCACATTTAAGGTGTATATTTTATTGTCTATGTCACTTAGATGTATTTTTCAAAAATGTAAATGCCCATGTATTTTTTAAAATTTAGAATTGGATTAATCTTTTCAGTCAAAATATGTCATCTTAATAAAGAAAATAGTTTTGGGGAGGATAATTGTATATGTTGTCACAATACTATTCTATTGAGATGCAATTAATGCTTTTTTTGCCTATATATGTAATGTTACAGTTTATTATTCTCAGATGAGTAAATTTCTATAACTCATCTTGTTTTCATCAATTTTTTTGAAACATTACATTCTGAAATTTCAGTTCCCTTTAAATTTCAGTGCAATCATATAGCAAATATATATAAAATGATTTCAGTATTCAGACTCCACAATGATAAGGGGCAATTACACATCTTCTTGAAGTTTGTGTCTTTATCTCAGGTCTTCTCGCACAGCTCTGTGGGGAAATGGACACAGAATACACACATCTTTTCTTATACACAGAATTGGATGGGTCTCTAAAGGTAGTTTAGTGACTCAAATTTTCCAGCTATGAGAGTTGCTCCAAAGATCTGGTTTTGAAACACATGACTGAGAGCAAATTTCAGTGACACAGAATGAATCACAAACTTGTTTACTCCTGTGATACTTTCAGTCTCTTCAAAGAACTCCATCTATCTATTCAATGGAGAATGACGAATGTGTTCAACTCAGAGAATAAAGTTTCTAGAACCAAATGAATTATGGGCGTGATGAACAAAGAGACTTCTGACATGTTTCAAACATTAGAATATATTTTGATAAGAGATTGAGTGGGGCCCTTATTTCTTACAGCTAGTGCATGATCACCTGTTTCAGTTTTGAAGAGTTTTAGCATCAATTTCCAACCACAAAAGATCCCAAAATTGGGAATGAATGAGAGGAGTGGGATACATGAACTATTTTAAGAATGACATGAAATATGCCATGGTATTTAGTTATAAAATTCTAAAACTACTGCCTGCAAAAATACATAATGAGAGTATAAAGACTCTTAATTAAATCATATAACTAACATGATCAAAAATGAAAGAAAACCTATGGTTATGATTTAATTATTATGAAATAAGACTTGATTACAACTGTTTTAAAACATATCCAACTATTCTATGTCATGTATCTCAAAGATTGAATTTTGAAAATGAGATCTACTTCAGGAATTCCTTTGTTTGCCAAGGAGAAATTTCAAAATAAGTCATCAAAGGCCAGTGCTTTAGCTCAGCAGCATAAATGCCTGCCTAGCAAGTGTGGGGTCATGAGTTTGATCCCCAGTATAAAATAAAATAAAATAAAATAAACAAATAAGTCATCAGTGTCAGAATATATTGACAGGGATCTAAGCACAGTACACAATACACACCAAATATAACATTCATTATTGTACAGATGTGGATAACATTGGGTCTTTGATATTAATTATTTATGTATTTTTTTCTATTTCTATGTTCACAAATTAAACTGCCAAGAACAATTGCTTATTTTAAATTGAGGTGTCAGAGAAAGCAACTGGCAGCCTGATATTAAAAGCTGTCAGTGGAAGAAGACATGCTTATAAATAAAAAAAGATTCATACACACACACCATACATATATATATATATACACATACACACACACATATATATATATATATATATATATATACACATATATATATGTCTACTACACTTAGTGATGTATAAGTAGTTTGTTTATAAGCAATTTGTTAGAAAAAAATGAAACAGGGCATTAATAATTTGCCTTGGATTGAAAAGCATTTTTAATTTCATGATTAATTGATTTGTTTTTATTGTAACATTTCAACTAATTTGATATTAAAATATGCCATTCATAAGTCCCCTGTGAATCATTAAACAAAAACTTAATCTAGCATCTGGGATATTAATAAAGGATAATTATTTCCTGTAATAACAACATGCATTCCTTGTGAGAGATATTGACAAAATTAAACCTTGCTTAACTTTAGTTTCCCAATTTTGAAGATGTTATTATAAAGAGTCATACCCTGGGCCATCATGAGTTTAGCCAGCAGGAGGTGGGTGGCAGGTAGAGATGGAGGCCTGGTGGCTGTGGCATCTTGTGCTACATGCGTGAACTCCTGAAGACCCTTCCAGGTCATTTTCTGCAACCTTAGTCTGAACTTCCTGAGTTACTGTGGCTCACTCCGCTGTAGTCCTCAGGACTCTCTAACATTGGACATCCTGGGGGCATTCTTCTTTCAGAGTGCTCACTGCAAGGGCAGTAAATCAAATATTCAGGGACAATTAGGTCTCATAGTATGATTCTATCAAAAATACACTGTCCAGTAACATTGAGAGATTGCACCCAAAATTCAATCTCTATAGCCCATAAGTTATAACATCAATTTTATTATAAATGTATATTACTGTGGGTGTATAATACCCACATTTATTCTGTACATATTTCTATTTGTCAATTATTATTTTAAATCTGTGAGCTTTGTTATATTAAACAATGAGTCCTTCACAGGAAAAATATCAAAAAATGAAGTATTTAATTTTTAATATTTACTGTTCATAAAAAGCATCAAATTTTTCAACATCAACTCTTTTTGGTGTACAAAGCTAAACAATAACATCAGAAAGACATTACTATGTGAACTACAATGAAAATTCCAATAAAACTCTACAGCCAAAATAGTTGCTTCAATTGTTACACCCAAGGCAGTCTTCACCTGTGAAAACTTCATGCTCCAAGAACACGTCTCATTTATGCTGAGAGTAAATGTGCTTAGGTTTCCTTTCCTATGTAGCAGGCCATTCTTGTCATCTCTCTTGCCTTTCTGTTTCATCAGGAGCATTTCCTACCATGTTGTACAATGTACACTTAGTGGAGGAAAGAGAGAGCAATAAAATAAAATATCAAATATGCAATGACTACTTAGAGTAGATACCAACATTTTCATATCAGCTGTTTACTTGCTTACAAAGTCTAAAAGATAACAACAGAAAGAAAAACCTACAAGAACTACAATATAACCACACACAAAAATCTGTCACAGAAATAATCTTTGATTCAACAGTCACATCCAAGGCAGTCTTCACACATAAAATCTGCACATTGCATGCACACGTATCACTTACACTGATAGCACGTAGGTTTTGTTTTCCTATTGTTTTCGGTTGACATCTTTTTGGTTTTCCTATTGTAATAATAGGTCTTTGTGAAGCATCACTTATCTGTTCACCTGCCAGCTCATCAGTGTACTCTAAAGGTTTTTTTAAACTTTTTTTTAATTTTAAAAAGCAAAACAGGGGCTAGGGATTTAGCTCAGCGGCATAAACTCCTGCCTGGCAAGTGTGAGGTCAGGAGTTCAATCACCAGTACAAAAAAAAAAAAAAAAGAAGAGTTGAACCAAAAAAGTAAAACAGAAAAAAGGATAGAAATGATACTGAATTTCAAAAAAATGATTAACACTAGAGTGTGTGTGTGTGTGTGTGTGTGTGTGTTTTGACATATTTCTCTGGGCAGAAATATTTTGTTTTTCCATTGTTGTAAATGATCTCTTATGATATCAAGTCCCAAACTTCTACACAAATTTCTTTGTGATATTTTGCACTTATTATTTTCTTTGTAAACTCTCAAATAATTTGTGTACACGTTTGTGGGTGAAAAAAAAACAGAACCATTGGCCTATACTTTGTGTTTCAAGTGATGTGGTCAGTGCTGCATAATTCATCAACAACATCTATACCAGCTTTGGCTTTGTTGTAGAAAGTTACCATCTGTTATAGTGTCCTCTGATGGTCCCACTTAAGTTTCATATAATCATGGAGTGAGATGAATATGGCATTCAGGATTGGTTTGTTGTCTGGCTCTGGGATTGGTAGTATGAGTGCTATGCTCACCTAGAGGTGAAGCTCAGGATGTGGTCTAAGGGCAGGAAGAAGGCGTGGCTTCTCTCTCCTGATGGTTTGTGCCTTCTTCTCTTACTGGTTTATGCCTTGCATGAACAGCTGCCCCAGCCATGCCACCATGCCTTGCAGCCAGCTGAGTACAGACTAAAACCTCCAAAAACTGTAAGAAATAAACATTTCCTAATTTGGAGCTTCAGGTATTTTGTCTCAGCAATGAGAGAAAAGTAACAAAAACACCATCTCAGAATTCTGTTTTGTCAATATTTCCCTATCAATATTTCCATCATGGTACAGTGTTGATATTAGTAGTACCAGTTTGTTTTCTTTGCATATATGAGGTCAATATTATAATTTTCTGAGATCCAAAGATTGTACTATACAATTCTCTGTTTTGAAATTGTATCATTTCATTTGGAATTTCTGCTTTGTTCCTGAATACAATTCCTGATTTGCTCAATATGTGCTCTGTTAGAAAATGTAACATCAATTGAAACATGGTAAATCAATTGTTGAATGTCACATTCCTGTATTACATTCCAGTTTGGGAGATGGGACCAGTGAGTCTATTCAAAACATTATTTGGTTTATTACTATATAAATAAGGACATGATGCCTAAGTTCCAAAATATATTTCCGAATTGAAAATATAAGTCTAAGCATATATGATGGCATACATTTTATTTTTCTTTCTTGGTGTGTGGTTCTGTCATAAAACATTAGACAATTTTGAAGGAAGCTAAATCTCAGTGTCATCATTATTTTACAAACCTCAACTGAACAGTCTTCACTTTCCCCTAAGTTTTACAGTTCCCGCACTTATCATGAGAAAGCCCTGTGAAGTACAGTAGATCTATGAATGCTTTCAGTTCAGCTAATGAGTTGTCATAATACATAAAATTTTTGACGATGGCTATTGGTACATACAGAATGTTTTATTTGTATTTAAGCATTTTTGCTTAAATACAATTAACATCTTGCAGAATTTTATCTGTTACGTAAAATTTCCAACACTAAATGGCAGTGCTGTCATTCTGTACAACAGGGTTCACTCCTGCCAAGATTCTCACTGTGTTTTCATACCTAATTCTAAGAGTGAACCATTCCATTTGATTAGATAACAATTTTGTATCATTTCTAGTAGTCAAATATGTACTAACATTTTGTTTGCTTCATCATTGAATTAAGGAGTTCTGTATTCCCTCTGTATATTTCAGTCAATTCTTGTTCCATTTCATTGTCACAGGAATTTTGGCTAATATGAGCAATGTCAAAGTAAATATTATCTTGGTCATTTATGCATGAATGATCAGTTGATTCACTTTCAACCTCCTCTAAAACTTGGAAATCTTGTTTTTCATGTGCCATTGCACTGAACTGAGATGCTTCTATCAGAAATATCAAAAGAAAGCCTTTAAAAAAAAAACAAATCCTAAATGCACATTAACTTAGCGATGAGCTTTTCATAGGTAAAACTCATCTGTTGCTGATTTAGATTTCTACACAGCTTATCATGTGTCTGCCAAGTGGATAAATGCACAGATAGGTTTTTGCTTTCCCCAGGTGTTGGTATTATGAGTTACATCTATGTTACTTTTATGGTAAAAGACATACAGAATAGAAGATTCAGTGGGTGGATTTTACCCCCTTTGATGCTTGAGTAAACATAATTTAAACCTGCTAAATGGGGCACTATGTAAGTAAAAATCCCAGTCTGACATTTTTGTACACGTGCACATATCTTGCCATTCATCATACCAAGTTGTTAAAACATGAGGATTTCTTTCTTCTCCCAGGCACAGCTAATGAAATACACAGCCTGCTACTATAGTGCTAAATTACAAATTTACAGTAGAAAACTATAGAATGGGTTGTTTTAACTCAGTGTTATGCCTCTGTCACTGCATCCATGAAGACCTAAAAGTGGGCCCAATAGCTTTGGCTATCACAGAGATGGCTTAATATGCTTTACTTGGGACTGGGAATAGATTTAAGGAATTTTCCATTAGTTCAATATTGGTTTTACTTTTTAAAAAACTTACTGTCTCCAACTGAGATTCTATCCTCCTTTTGTGAAACACAAAGTCTGAAACATTCTTTTTGTTGTGTTGCTCAGAGAAGATTGAAAATCTGCAGCATGAATAATGTATTTTTCATATAGAATATTGAGATTGTATTTAATGGATTGTTCTTAAGAGATTGTGATGTTTCCTACTTTAAATGCTTTTAGAAAACTGTTTTTTCATATATTAAATGGTCCTGAGTAAAAGAAACAAAGAAAGTGATACAGCATTTATAGAGATAAGAAATTCTAGAATTGCTTTTTCAACAGAACAATGTTGCAACATAGCCCAATCACTTTCTCACTTGCTAATTGATAACCAAATTTGCAGGTTTTAAAGGTCTCTGCCTCATTGATGTTGAGTGATATTTATTTCCATACAAATTTCATAGTGTACCTACCAATAAATAGAATAAAAACCTTCATAAGTATATCATTTTTATTAGCTATTATCAATGTGAACATAGCCAATTTCTTTTTGTACAATTTAGGAAAACTACTGCAATTTATATTCCAGAAATATGGAGTGCACCTTTAAGACAAATCTATAAAGGAAGTTATTTGCTGGTAGGGAAGAGTAGGAAAAGAGTGGTAGAAAGAAATTTCTTCTGACTTATATAACCAAAACAAACCCAAACATTAAAAAATCTGTCATGTGTTCATCTCACTGTACTCCTTTCTTCAACCATTCTTAATGATTAGAATCTTTACAACACTATGAATCACTTCATCTCAAATTGACAGAGATGAGAATGGAAAAGCATACAAACAATGAAGAGGTACACATAGAGGAAAAAATAAAGAGAATTTTAGAAGTATTTCTGGTAGTTTTGATATTAGTAAATTAGGATAATACGAAAAGAAAACACTCTAAAACATCTTCTTTTAACTATAGCTGATTTGGTGAAATGAAATATATTAAAAGCACTAAAAAGAATTTTTTTTAACAATACAGAGAATCATAAAAAATGGGACCAAAAACTAACTAAATGTTAATGCTCACAAAAAGGAAGGAAAATAAGAGTGCTCTATGAAATCATCGACTAAAAAGGAAGGTAAAAGCATTTACTTTCATTTAATATCACTAGGATTGTTTTGCTGAAACAATATCATAAAGTACAATACTCAGTTTTATTGTCTTTATCTTGCCCATGAGGTGTGTAGGCATCTAGTCTCATCTGTACCCATGATTTTACTTCAGCCATGAGCCAGGCACTTGCCTGTAATCCCAGAACTCTGGTGCCTGAAGTAGGAGGATCACTGTGAGTTCGAGGCCAATCTAGGTTATGTAGTGACTTCAAGACCAGCCTGAACTACATAGTAAGACTTGGTCTCAAAAACAAGACAAGACAAGACAAGACAAGACAAGACAAGACAAGACAAGACAAGACAAGACAAGACAAGACAACAAGACAAGACAAGACAAGACAAGACAGGACAGGACAGGACAGGACAGGACAGGACAGGACAGGACAGGACAAGACAAGACAAGACTAGACAAGACAAATCAGCTGTGATCGAGAGGTCATCATGCATCCAGTCTAGTAAATCATTCCTGTGACTTACAGAAAATTATTTCATTTGTAAATCAGTGCGCAGATGGAACAGTTCCAATTCTTAGAGTGGTTTCCTCTTCCTTCTCTTTTCACAGAAGAGTTGTCATACCACAGTGAAGTTTCTCCTTATAAATGTTTGCAGGCATGTGAGAAACTGTCAACCAAAATAATACTCTCCACTCAGCAAATTAGCAAAATGTTCACAGGTTAGTTGTTTTTAAAACTATAGGGCTAAAAGGATTGACTAGACTTCTTACCACCTCTCCTTAAAAGCCTTCTTCCTTGATTAGCAGACTACATTCTACCTCAGTCAGTCACTTGCCATTACCTCTATCTACCTGTGTAATTAATCAGGAATTAATCATTTTGAACAGTTACTTGTTAACATAACATCTGCCTAGGTAGTCAAAGAATTTTAGGAAGCTTCTGAAAGAAGATTTTTCTTTAATGTTGGATGTCTGATTTTTAGTAGATTAACAAAAGTTAAGGAGAAGATTTTATTTTTCCTACACACCCTGTACTCTGCATTTCTCCCACTTAGCCATTTGTTAGATATAATTTTATTTCTTTGGAATAAATTTTTCAGCACCTATTTCCCATAATCATCCACATATCTGATTATACGGTGTATGAGTAGGTAGATCTTACTGCATCAAGCTTTCATGTGTTTGTTTTAATTTCCCCTTACTGTAGAAAAGGGCCTTTGTTGGCCATGATATTTTCTGAGTTTAAGGACAATGTTGTTTATGATGTTAGTCTGGGACTATGATCAGATGGCAATTACAGACAAAATTCAGAGGTTTTATCTACTGTGAGGATTTACTAGGCATTTAGAGAGGTACACAGGAAGCATAGGGAGAGAGGTTCAGGACTCCAAAATTGCTCCAGAGATCATCCAGATCAGAATAGAAAGTTGCCTGTCTCAGATTCAAAGATGAGGACTTTGAGATGTACAAATGCTTGATAATGGCATATATAAATATATATATAGCCATTTTTATCTATTTTGTATATTTTTCTATTTCATGAAATTTCACCATTATTTTTTATTCCTTTTCATATAATCTGCTTAATTTTAGATGAAGCATATGATATTCTTTGGTTTCTTTTTTTAGAGGATTAATTAATTTTTTAATATTGCTTTATATTATAATACATTTGTGGCTGCAATTTTTTCTTTGGTGCTTCTTCGTTACTTTTACTCAAAATTTAATGTTTATATTATCATTCAATTGAAAATATATTCTAAATTCTTTTTCTACATTTTTTGATCTTGTATGAATTTAAAGTACATTGTTGAATTTGTAGTCAAAGATTTTTTTTTAAAGAGAAACAAAACCATGTAAAGGGTAGAGATAATACACAACTCCAAAAAAAAAGATAAACAATAAGAAATCACTAGTGAATAAATTACACATTATCCTCTTAGAAATAGTTGTTCAACTTACAAAATTAAAGCATACAAAGTAGATAGTCAAACAGTGAGAGTGTAAACAGCTACACATGCATGAATCTCTACATGCATTTCTATCCTTTCTGTATTAGAGGGAAAAACAAAACTTAGCAAGACAAAACAAAACTAATTCCTATAAAAACATGAAACCAAAAAGTGGTATAAAACCACAGTACAAGGTGATCTACAGTGATTACTGTATTGTTTCTTATTATCTTCAATAGAATGTCTATATCATCAGGCATAATTGAATATAGCAGTATGATTGAGTATAGCAGTAAATAACAATATTAGTAAAAATAAAATGTTGCAGACAGTATAAAACTTCAAAGGGAGGTAGGTAATAATCAAACCAGAGTGGATATTCTCGTGGATCTTGTCATCTTAAGTGCAGTTGCCTATACTCTCAGCCTTGATACTATCAATCGTAACAGCTTTGAATAAAGTCTATCAATAAAAAACAGCGATCCAACAAATCAGATTCAATTATGATCAGTCATGGTAAAACAGTGTAGGTTTTACAGAGCTTTAGATTAAGTTAATAGGAAATTAAGGATGATTATCATACTATATCCTGTTATTTTCAGGATTACTGTCTGTGCCCTCAAATCTAGTACAGGTAGAATGACTGGAACAGAATATAATACATCTAAGCAGAGTAGTGTGAGTAATGTGGGTTTTAAATCCTGATGCACTATTAACGTAGCGTATCAAGGCCATCTGTGTTAGAGTTTCTAGTTATCCTTCTCTGCCTCATTTCTGCCATGCTATTTTCCTGCCTTTGTTTAGTTTTCTCCTTCATTCTACTGCCTGCCCCACTCATTGAGGCATTTCTGCCACTGTTCCTAAAATCCTGATATTTTTTTCTCTCTCTCTAGAATGTCCTTCAGCATTCTCTGCAGGGTTGGATTGGTGGCCACAAACTCGCCCAGTTCCTCTTTGTCATGGAAGCCTCTTGTTTCTCCATTAATTTCTAGTGACAGTTTTGCAGGGTACATCAATCTGGGCTGGAGGCCACCTTCTTTCAGGACTTGGAAGACTTCACTCCAAACTCTTCTTGATCTGATGGTCTGTGTGGAGAAGTCAGCTGTGATTCTGATGGGCCTACCTCTATAGGTAATCTGTTTCTTTTCTCTGACAGCTTTTAATATTCTGTTTTTATATTGAATTTCTGGTATCTTGATTATTATATGTCTGGGTGTAGATCTGTTTTGGTTGTAGGTGGCTGGAGTTCTGTATGCCTCGCACAACCAAATATCATTTTCTTTTCCCATGCTTGGGAAGTTTTCCTTAATTATTTCCATGAATAGCCTTTGTGATTCACCTGTATGTATTCCTGCTTCTTTGTTCATGTTTCTTATTCTTAAACTGTAGGTTCTCTTATCATCTTCTAGCCTTTGTATTGTTACTGCCTGTTTCCTTGTTATTTTTAAGAGATCTTTCCTTTCATGATCACACACTGCCAACTTGTCTTCAAGTTTTGATAGTTTATCCTTAGTTTCTTTTAAGGAGTTTTGCCAGCTTTCAATGGAGTTTTTAATTTCCTCGTAGTCTCTTTGAATCTGCTTCATGTATTCTATGTTTTCTTTATATTCTTTATTGAATGTTTCTCTCCTTTTTTTGTGTTCCTCCCTTCTTCCTTCTGTATCACCCTGAGAGATATTTCCTGAGAGCACTTCTTTCATTAGTCTACCCATATCTTGCTTTACCTGATTTAATATTTCAGTTTTGAGATCGTCTACAAGGTCCCAGAGATATCTCTTAATGTCCATTGAAGCCATGTCTAATGTTGCGTGTTTACTGCCCTCAGTCTCCTTTGATTTTCCCTGTCCTGGATCAGTGTTCTCAGGGTTCTGGGCTGGGGGCCTCTCCTGTCATGGCCCTGGCTTCCTCCATACAGGTTGCAGTGCAGGTCCCAGCCCCATTCCCTGTTGGCCAAGTTTCCTCCAAGCACACTGGTGAGGGAACTTCGCCCTCTCCTGCCTGCTTTTGTCACTGAGGTGTAAGCAGGCTGCATATGCCTGCCCTTTTCTACCAGGACAGCCAAACTTCAGGTGCCCTCACCTGGTTAGTACGTACTAGGCACAGTGAATCGATCTCCCTCTGTCTGAGTCTCTCCAGGGTGTTTTTTTCTGGCATATGAGTTGTTTCTCGTGGGAGGCTTTGTATTTTGTTGCTCACTGATTGGCCATCTTGTCTTCTTCCCTCTGTAGTTAAAGATTTTAAAAATATTGTTGTGTTATTGAATACCAATAGAATTTTTCCACTGTGATCCAAAAACAATGAATGCTTTTAATATTTACAATTTTGGAAGTAGTGTTTCCCAATCATTTTGGTCTCTTTTCTAGCATATGGTGTTGATTACAGGCATTTTGGTTGTCTTTAAATAAATAGGATTGCAGATGTTTTGGGCACAATGTTATATATAATTTATATATATGTATATATAAATCATTCAAATCTTTCAAATCACTCTTTGCTTGGCTTGCCATTTTCTATTGTTTTCCTTTAATATTCTTTTATACATTTAGACTATATAAAAATCATATTTTTTTGCTGTATCCTGTAGTATTTAGCATTTTCCAGTTGTGTGTTTGTTATAATTGAAATTTTCTCCTCCATATTAATATTTGTTGATGTGTCTTTTTCCAATTTCCTCAAATTCTTTTTTTCATTTTGCTTACATATCAGTTAAATTCCTTTCTATTTCTACTTTTCAGACTGCATCATACCTTCTTGTGATCTTATATGATAAATCATTATTTTATAATTTCAAATATTTCTAGAACTTAGAGCATGTTAACTTCTTTCATCTATTTGCTTTCCCTTTCTACAGGTATTTCACGATTTTATGACATTTTAATTATTATAATTCTACATTTGTTTACTACACCTTTTTTCATTTCCCATGCTTATTTTCTGTAATATTTTCACATTTTCATACAGGATCATATTCTGTACAAACCATCCCCTTCTCTTGTCTTTAAATAATGAGATCCTGCTGATAACATACTTCCACAAGTTTCTATATAAGGGTGATGTACAAGTATCTTAATTTTGTACAAGAATGTTTTTAAAATACATAACATTTACAATGATAAATATATTATTTCAGTATGTAAAAAAATTATTTCAGTTGTGTTTGGCTCCAGTTTTCACTCTTACTCCTCTTATCTGTCTGTTGAATCTTTCAGTTGTTTTGCAAATTTATTAGAAGTTAACCATGAAATAGTCATTCCACATATTTTCTCTTTTCACTCTCTGTTTAAATTACATCTATACAAGAACGTTGAAACTTATGTTTCCAAGAACTTACAATATTTTCCATAAATTTCATTATTTATATTTTATTTCTTTCTGTTATTGCCACTGATTTGTTCTGCTTTATTTTCTTTTTTAATTTAACTGACTATTATTATGTCAACATGTGTTTTAATGGAGTGAATCTAAACCAGTTTTCAACCAGTATATTCTCAATGTCCTTATCCAATGATGAAAATGATATAAACTAATACAAAAGCAAAATCAACAAAGATAAACTGTCAATACAATAATTTAGAAAGAAATTTTAAGATATCATGTGTACTATACTAGAAAAAACCTAGCAAGAATTAATGTATCCTGGTCTATATCTAATCTATATCTATGTCTATCTCTCTCTCTCTCTCTCTCTCTCTCTCTCTCTCTCTCTCTCTCTCTCTCTCTATATATATATATATATATATATATATCTGCATCTATATCTATATATCTGCATCTATATTTATATCTATATCTATGTCTATATCTATATGTAACTGGGTAAGTCATATTTACTGCCGAGGCTGCTATTTGCAAACTGGTTTAATTTACCTGTGTGTCACATTTTAAAGAATAGATTTATATATTCAGTGTTAACTACAATAACAACTTTATATTCTAGCATTTTGGAAAATAGTTATACTTGTCAATTATAAATCTCAACTTTACCCAATGTTTGAATCAAATGAAGAATTTTCAACTCTAGAATTTTAATAGCTAAAATAGTAAAACTCTAGAATTTTAATAAATAAAATAGTAAAAACTTTTCATCACATAACGATGCATTTCAATATATTGAAGTTGTTAATCCTCAAGACTAGATTCACATGCTCACCTCTGTGATTATATATATATATATATATATATATATATATATAAACATTATATATATATATTTCTCCTATTTAAATGGATAAATTCTGCTCAGGCTCTAAGAAAGATTTTGCAATTGGAATCCATTCACAATGACTAAATAGAAAGTAAATAGACACAAGATTTCTGTTAAAGGTTGATAGCTCATTATATAGTGAAAAATATACCTACTCAGTGACCTGTCATTTGTTTTTCTGTGTATTTTTCCTATGAGAATAATAACATGTTTGCACACAAAAATGTATACAATTGCTTACAGTAGCATCACTCATAATTGTTAAAACTAAAGTCAAATGTCATCCATTTGTAAAAGAATAAATGTAACCCATACAATGGGATATTGATTAGCAATAAAGAATAAACTATGCAATCTATGAAATAACTTAAATGAATCTCAGATAATTTTTTTGAATTAAAAAGGCTAATCTAGAATTATTGCATATTTTGTGATTCCATTCACATGCTAGTCTAGAAAAAAAATCTGTTGTTAGAGATGTGTAGTTGCTAGAAGCCAGGGGTGAGAGTTTAGTATCACTGTGGAAGCATGAAGGTTTTTTAATCAAACTATTTATTTAATTATGGTAGTAACATGAATTAATATGTATGTTGAGATCCACAAAACAGTACATAAAGTAAAAATGCATTACATTATAAATAATCTTAAATTAAAATAAATACTTGTTAGAATAACAAAAACAGCAAAGAGCTTATAAATGTGTTTCTTTTCTACTCTTTGATACTATCAAAGATTTCCTACCTCTGCCTCTTTTAGTACAAAAAGATCCACAAGTATAAATGTCATATATACTCATTTAATTAGTAAAAATATACAGTTACTTTATTTGAATATCCATATCATTATTGCACATGTAGAACAAAGTTTTTGATTAGGAAGTTAACAGGAGAGTTAACAAAATAATAAGCAATAACAAATTATAGTTGAAATAGACAAACATATATATTTTAGTAATATGAGTAATCTTATGTTTATTCCATTTCTTTCAAAGTTTTTTTTTTTCATTTATAATTTCTTATTCTGATAGAGTTAAATAATTTAAACAACAAAACATTTCAAAAATTAAATGAATGAAGGCAATCAAGGTACAGCTCAGAAAACTCCAAATACTATGTACTGGGAATGAGAACATGTGCCAACTTCACAAAAGGAGTGAAAATATGTATTGCAAACATGTACCAAAGAGGAAGAAGAACAAATGATGGGTGGAGAGGGAAGAGAGGGAGGGAAAGGGAGAGTAAAAGAGGCTTTAATACGTGTTATGTTCATGTACAACTTACCATAAGAAATGTAAACTTTATGTTCTATACTCATGCAATTAATAATCTAAAATAATAATAATAAAATAGTTACTTGTCAAGGAATTAAAACAGTATTTCCAATAATCTGTATGTAATATATAGAAAAACATGAAGATAATTTTATTTTAGTAGAAAACATTTCAAATACTGTCATTCTGAAGATCAGGTCGAAATTTTTACACAGAAAATTCTATATATTTCTTGATAACTAACTTTAGATTGATAAGATGCATGAAAGATTTAAAGAATTAAAAGTACAATATCTTTCTATACTAATACATTTCTGAAATTAGTATACAGTTAACACCCTTAATATTATTATATTATTATTTCTGATGTTATTGTTATCATATGTGCATTACCATGCTTTGTTTTATCAAGCACATTTATAGACATTGCTCAGTTATTTCCTGCCATGTTTACAATTAATAGAATTACTTACAGATGAAGAAATATCTTCTATTAAATTTATTATTTCATATTATATGCATTACTATATGAATGTAAGAAAACCTGCAGATCATTTCTTCTTAGAAACTACACTTTCCTCAGTCCAAAAGATAATGTTTAGCTTGCTTTTCCTGTCTCTATGACTCTCAGTTCCACATTCCTCATTAAGGTTTCTTTGAATTTAAAAAAGAGATGCAAGTATAGCCAGATTTTCTAACACATCCTGCTGAGATCTTTTCACATACAATAACACTTCCTTACATCCCACCTCCTACAAAAGCACATTTTAATGTCATATTTTTACTCTTTTCTTCTGAGTGATAGTAACTCAGGAAACAGAAAATGAACTTTGAAAAAGAAAAAGAGAAAAATAAATCTGTAAATCCAAAGAAAGCATAAAGCAATCCACCAAGATTTTCCTATGGTCTTCTACCCATATCTACAAAATATCTTCCATATGAATTATATTCCAACTGCCCAAGCTTCTTGTTAAGGAGGTTTTAAGGGTGATCTTAAAAGTAAGTATAACATAAAATCATTACTAATGTAAAAGGTTTTACAAGCACTGAGGAATATCTAGGTACACACTTTGAATAAATCTTTACTTTGCAACTATAAAGAATTCATTCATTAATTCATACATTCATTGATTCATAGCTATGCCTTTTGTTCCTCAGAACAGATGAGATAGGGTGCATTAACGATGGTGTGATTATAGGCAGGCCTTTTGCAATCTCCTATAGGAATTAACTGAATTAAGCTAGCAGAAAAACACAAGAGAGGATTTAGCTCAATGGCATAAGCACCTGCCTTGCAAACGCACGGTCATTAGTTCGATCCCTGATACTGATAAACACACACACACACACACACACAAACACAAGAGAATGGGCATTCACTAATTGATTAAATTATTCTGTTGAAATATAGATGCCATGCACTTTTCCATCCCCTGCCCCCTACAGAGTAGATCCAGGCACAGTCTGCTTGATAATTTCACGTCTATGAATGGCTTTCAGGTATTTGAGAAAGACATTTGTGCTTTGTAAAACTAGTAAGGGACTGATAAATGCTGTACGACATACAAGAGTACAAAAATTTACCATTACAAGTGATCTAAGGAAAAGAAGTCAGGGCCCTCCTCCCAACAAGAAGCCTAATGTACTGAAGGAAGTATGGTGGTCAGTTTCATGCATAGAGGATGAGCTGACATAGGAATAGTCTCTGTGAGTGACAGCAACAGCAGTAAGTGATGATGACACAAGCTCTCTGCACTTGATGTACTTCTCAGCCAAACAGAACACATTATCTCCTCCATATGAGAAAAATAGTAATGAAAATCGATTCTGGTATAGCAAAATTCTTAGGAAAGAAATTAAAATTCCTGATGAATGAATATCATAGATTTTCAGTCACTTGGATTTGCTAAAATGTAAAAGAAACTGTATCCATTTATACCCTGGCAGTGATGAGATGATCATGTTCAGGCCCCTTTTTCCAGAAGTTATTTAAAATGTTTGTCACTTTCCTTATGGATCTAGGAACAGTCTTGAAATGAGTCTTTACCTTGCATCTCTAACAAAAAATTATTTATGTACATAATTACTTATTTATTAAGAGCCAGTCACTTTGCTGTCTCCTATAGGAATTCACTTTTTGCCTGACTCTAAACTCATAAAGTAGAAAGGAAATTTCTTCAAACCTGCAGTTATTTTTTGTTCTAAGTGTCCTGAAGGGATGATTGATACATACTTTATTGTTTGTAGAACGACATTGACTTGTACCTTTTAAAAATAATTTTATTAGGCAGTTTTCTCTGAGGTATTCTAAATTTACTATAACGGAGTATTAACAAAGAAAATGTATAAGCAAAAATGTAAGCCACTTCAATTTTATAAATGTAGGTTACTTCTTCCTCTCTCTAAATATTTTACTGGTTCAAGAAAATATATAAATTAGGAAAAATTATTCTTCTATGAAACAAAAGAAAAAGTTCTTCATAGCAAAGGTAGAAGTATAAAAATCCTAAGGAACTGAAGCAACTTTGCAGTTTTCGAAAGCTGTCAGGAATGACCTTAGCTGGTGTGTAACTTTGCTCCATGTTTTTCTCCTTTCATCTCTCCTTCCCTTCCTGCATCTTTCCTTTTTCTGTCTTTCACTTTCTTTCTTTTGTCATGGTGTTATTTGGATTCTTATTTTGTTTTGCTAGATTCTCTATTTTTACACTTTTTTTACTTTCTCCACAATAATCAGGTCCCTGGGATTTTGGCTTTCATTCAAAATACACTAAGACAGAGACAACAATTACTGGGTCTACAACAGTGCTGTCATTTTAAGTTTGTATGATTGTCACTTGTTGATTCCCCATAGTATAATATGGACTATTTTTTATGTATTATTTTAACATATTACATTGGAACCAAGTATATACTATCATATTTGTTGAGCAATAAATGCTTTGAGACATTCAACATGGTTGAATGGAAAAGGAATCACATTAGAGAGTCTTAGAGAAATGAATAGATAGCCTTCAGATGAAAAAGTACAAATGGCAAATAAACATATGAAAAAATGGCCCAACGTAACTGGTCAATAGAAAAATATGCAAAGTATTTAAACTAACAAATGTTTGGTGGGCATCTTCAAGTGTCATTCTTAGTTTTAGTAATAAAGATATATACATTTTTGTTAATTTGCATACTGTTTATAATGTAAAATAAGTATAACAAGCCACCTTTCTTCAACTCGCTTTTTCTTGATCCAAATTTTATACTTTCCTTTCACATAGGCCACTTGACAAAACTTGTTACATTTTTCCACACTCAGTTTAAATAAATTAGCAAATTTTTGTTGTTTTTTTTGAAAGAGGATCTTGCTCATTTTGAATTCATAACAATCCTCCTGCCTCAGCCTCCCAGGTGCTGGGATTATAGGCACATATCACTACATCTGGCAAGAATTTATTAATAAACTCAATGTAGTAAAACATGAAGTACATTTGCCACAGGATATTTGTTCCCCTGGTGTTTTTAAAAATGCGCTTAAAAAAGAAATAACTAAGGTGACTTTAAAATACAACTTAGAATGAAAACACTAAAAAAGTCAAAGAAGTAGTAACATAAAAATTTCAGCCTACTAATATAGGCATTTAAATGTGAGTCATTTAATTAACAGTTTTACTTTTATTTGTTTTTATTTTCAAAATTTTTTTCAGTGCTTTTTTCTTTCATTAAAAAATTGGAAATTACTTTTATGACATTGGTTTTAAAATTGCCATTAATATAAGTTATCAGAACTGAAAAAATTTTCTTGTAAAATGTTTCAGAAATTTAAAAAAATAGGGTTAACTACAGAAGTAATATTACACACCCTTGGATGTGCCAGATGCATGCATTAACTAAAAGAAAAAGGCCCCCCCATGAAGGAGAATTGTAGAAGAAAATAAACATGAACTTTAAAGCTTTATCCATAAATGCATGGAATTATTTGCAAAGTGTTTCTGAACTTCAACTTTAAAAACATTTTCAAAACACTTGATACGGATTCAATATTTGAGTTCCACTTGTAAAACTGACGTGATACCACTATTACCTACTGAATATTTGTTTCTTATTCCCCTTCTTGCTTTACAACAAATTTCAGTTGTAAGCTGTAATGAATTATAATTTAAGAAGCATTTCATGTTCCTAAGCTCTAAAAAATGCTTGCTCATTGATTTTCTAATATCATAAGTATGGTTTACTCATTTCATGGCACTGTGTTCCAATAGGTTTATTGTTAGTATCAAACAACTGTAGTGTGGTCTACAAAAATAATGCATATAAAATTGCTTTTGATATTTTTGAGCTAAATGTAACAGTGATAATGTAAGATAAAAATTTGGCAGGAAATTTATTGTCTAATTTATTGCATCATGCAATATTACTTACATGATAAATCTAAAATATGCTGATAGGAGAAAACAACGGAAGTGTGATTGGCAGGGACCAGAGAGGTCATTATACAAAATGTAACAGGTTTAGACATAGAAGATGTGCAGGACTCAGATCCACTGCACAGTGCAGTGAGGACACTTCATGATACACTATTATGTAATTAAAATTTAGTTTTCGCACTTTCATGCTGGTAATTTTCTTTCTTTAAAATGTAAGCCATTCCTATTTTAAGGGAAAACAACTAAAATCAACGTTTCATATTACTATTACACACAAAATGAACCATAAGTTATTTTTACCAGTGTATTCACTCTTATATAAGCTCAAATAGTTGACACATTTAAAACAATTTCCGTTATTGTATGAAATTCAGTAACAGGTTAGATCCTATGTGGTATTCTTATCCCCAATACTAATAAGAAGAAAATGGGATGCAAAATAATTTTATGACATAGATAGCAGTGATGATTTCATAGCCATGTATACTTATTTACAAACACATAAAGTTGCAAGCATTAATTATGCAAAACTTTAGTATGTTAAAATATGTTAATAAAATGGTTTAAAGTATATTTTAGCAATAGAGGACAAAGACATAGCAACCTACTCACCCAGGTATATTAGTAACTAAGAATAAAACAGGATTTGCCTTTCAAATCTGAGCTACAGAAACATAACTAATTATAATTTTAATAACCTGCTCTGCAAGCAATTATGATACAGTGTTATTTAGTTTTCAGTAACATTGACATTAGTGACCGCAAAATGTTCTATTAAGCCTGACATATAAAACAAACTCAGAAAAATGTAATAATAAATGGATATAAATGGATAAATCATATACTAGCATTGTATTAGAAAAAAAAACTTTGAAGGAACTTCATAGCATTTTACTACAATATGAGTCCAAATAAAATAAGAATGAAATATTTTGATATAATGGGTTAAATGAAGGTTAAAATGTTCAAAGATAATATTTCATTTATCTAATGTATATGCAGAAGATATAATTGATTAAACCTCATCATGGTTGTTAAAAAAACAAAAAAGAAATTATTAATGCTCATCATGCTACTGAAGTAGAGGGAAGAAAGGTATCAGTGAAGAATAAGTGGAGTGTTACACAGAACAAGGAAAGCAACAGAAGTGAATGAAAATGTTTCAGACAAAATGTTATCTAAGTCCAGATTGAAATAAATGAATAAATGGTTAGGCTTGCAGCAGAAATGAGCATATACTTTGTTTTTAGAAGAGATCATACATATATGGAATTATATATATATATATCATATTAACTAGCATTAATTTTAATGGCTTCCATATATATATAACTAAGAACACATATAGAAGGTAAAATAATTCCTACATGTCTATTATGTATAGATTTAGAAGACTTAGGACCACAGGGAATTGAAGCAGATCTTAAATAACAAGGCAATCAAAAGTATTATTAAGCTTAAATATTTACAAATGAAAATTTTCAAGGTCTTTACTTTTTGTATTCTTTACAAATCAATTTTTAAAACATTAAAAAGTTCCTTGTGAATACATGTTTGAACAATAGTTCAGACAGTAAATATATAATGTGTATATCAATATATCAATATAATTTTTAAGACTGAACTGTAGACAAGTGTTGATTATGAGTCAAGTTCTTAAGTCAGACAATTGTTTACCTTTTATTAAATTGAATTAATATTAAATAGAAAGATAGTGGTCTTTTACTTCTGTATAATAATGCTTTATTTTTACTTCTTGTTATTTTGATACAGTTTGTTGTTTTTGTAACCAACAATCAATTATTTTTCATAATTCCATTTTTAATAGACAAAATATGAAAAACTTTCAAAACATCTTCCTGTGCAGCTACTCTAAATATATAAGGAGATGATAGGGTCACTTTCTAGTAAATAAAAACTTTCACCATCATTCATTCTAGACATTGTTGTGAAGAAATAAAATTGCTCTTTTTAAAATAGGATATGAAAATTGAAGATAGATTCCATTCTATTCTTGCTTTTTTCCCCTAAGAATTTCAATACTGTTTTTTCATTTTATTATTTTTTTTTCTTTTTAAAAAGCAAGAAACAGAAAAAAAGGGTAGAAATCATACAGAATTTCAAAGAAATAACAAAAAATTAATACTAGTTAATATGATACATATTGATATTTTACAAGTAGTTTTTCAAGTTGCAAAATCTAAGCATAAAAAGTGAACAGACAGTCAAACAGTGACAGCACAAACAATTCTTTTTGATGAATTAACAGGGAATTAGTATGGTTATCTATCTTGCACAATTAAACATATAGTTATATGCATATACCTACAAGTTGTTCTTTGCTTTTGAGCACTGTCTTTCCCTTTCATTATTACAAAATATCTATTGTACATTTTATTTCAATTTATTATTATTATTATTTAATTTTTACACTAGGGAGACAATATAATATTTATAAATGTGTCTCATATTGCCTCCATTTACTGATAAAACCCTCAAGATCACCTTTTTTATAGCTGAATAATATTCCATTGTATAAAAATACCACATCTTTTTAATCCATTTGGCAATTGAAGGGTATTTTGGTTATTTCCAAGTTTTAGCTATTACAAATTGTGCTGCTATAAACATGGGTGAACATATATTGCTGTGACAGGACATTTTCAATTTCTCTGGGAAAATACCCAGAAGGAAAATAGCTGGATTGAATGGGACTTCCAATCCTATTTTTTTGAGGAATCACCACACTGATTTCCACAGTGGCCACACCAGTCTACACTCTCATCACAGTGGAGCAGTGTTACTTTTTCCCCACAAGCCCCACTAATGTTTGTTACTTGTCGATTTCTTGATGGTAGCCATTCTTTCTGGAGTAATATGGATTCTTAATGCTGTTTTAATTTGCATTTCTCAAATGATCAGTAATAGTGAAAGTTTCTTCATGTATTTATTTGACATTTGTATATCTTCATCTGAGAAATGCATACTCATCTCAGATGTCCATTTTTGGAGAGGGTCTTTGAATTTGGGGGTCTTGATGTTTTCCAATTCTTTGTATATTCTGGATATAAGTCCTTTGTCTGAGGGACTGCTGGCTAAAATTATTTTCCATCATGTGGATTTTCTTTTCACTTTCTTGATTTCTGTTGAAATACAAACCTTTTAATAAGATGAGATCTCAGTTGTTGATTCTTTGAAGTACTTTTCATGCAGTTTGAGTTTTGTTCATGAACTCTTTGCCTACCCCTATGTCTTCAACATTTCTACCTACCTTGTCTGCCAGCAGATTTAGTGTTTCTATTTTAATATTTAGATTTTTGATCCATTTTGACCTTAGTTGAGTGCATGGTGATAGTCATTGATCTAGTTTCAATCTTTGGCATATGGAAAACCAATTTTTCCAGTACCATTTATTAAAGAGGCTTTTTTTGAGTGGACATGTTTAGCCCTTTGTCAAATATAAGGTGGCTCAGTCTTTATAGTTGTGCTAGCATCTTCTAATCTGTTCCATTGATCCTCAGGTCTATTTCTTTGTCAGTACCATGTTGATTTTATCACTGTAGTTTTGTGGTATAATTTTAACTCAGGGATTGAGATGTCTCTTTCCTTGTTTTTGCTGCCCAGAATTTCCTATGCTAATCTAGTTTTCTGTTTCCAAGTGAATTTTAGGAATGGTATTTTGATTGGGATTGCATTAAATCTGTATAACAGTTTTGAGACTTTGGCCATTTTCACAATGTTGGTTCTTCCTAACCAAGAGCAAGGAATATCTTTCCATTTTCTAATATTTTCTTCAATCTCCTTTTTTAAGGGTAGTATAATTTTCAGCATATAGCATTCTTTGTTACATTGATTCCTAAGTATTTTATCTTTTGGATACTATTGTGAAAGGTGTTATTTCCATAACCTTTCTCAATGAGTTTTTTATTTGTGTACAGGAATGCTATTGATTTTTGTGTGTTGACTCTGATTCCAGCTACACTGCTGAATTTATTAATTCTAGTAGTCTTTTGATTGAGTTTTATAGAATATCATGTCATGAGCAAATAGTGATAATTCAACTTCTTTCTTTCCTATCATCATTCCTTTTATTTCTCTCTCTTGTCTAATTGTTCTGGCTAATGTTTCCAGAACTATACCGACTAGGAGTGGTGACAATGGAAATCCTTACCTTATTCCTGGTTTTAGAGTGAATGCTTTTAGTTTTTGTCTGTTTAATATAATGTTGGCTGCTGGTTTGTCATAGAAGGTTTTTACCAGATTGAGGTAGACACCATCTATTCTGAGTTTCTGTAGGTTTTTATTATCATAAACAAGTGTTGGGCTTTATCAAAAGCCTTTTCTCCATCTATTGAGATGATCCTGTGATTTTTGTCTTTGGCTCTGTCCACGTGGTGTATTACATTCATTGATTTGCATATGTTAAACCATCCCTGCATTCCTAGGATAAATCCCACTTGGTCATGATGTAATAATCTTCTTGATGATTTGCTGCATTCTATTTGCCAGTATTTTATTGAGAATCTTTGTATCAATGTTCATTGAGGAGATTGACCACTAGTCATCCTTTTTGGTTGGGTCTTTCTCTGGCTTTGGTATCAGAGTAATACTTGCCTCAAGGAATGCATTAGGGAAGACTGTTCCCTTTCAATTTCATTGAGAATTTTGAGAAATATTGACATTAAATCTTCTTTAAATTTCTTACAGAATTCAACTGTTGATCCATCAGGATCTGGGTTTTTTATCTGTTGATAAATTTTAAATCACATTTTCTTTTTTTTTGCTTTTTTATTTATTTAAAGAGAAAAAAAACATGTAAAGGGTAGAGATAATACAGAATTTTTACAAAGATAGTAAGAAATCACTAGTTGATAAGTTACATATTGTCCTCTTCGAAATAGTTGTTCAAGTTACAAAATTAAAGCATACAAAGTAAATATTCAAACAGTGAGACTGTAAACAGCTATGCATGTGTAAGTCTCTACAAGTATTTCTATAAACTTAAAGCTTTAAAATTTTACTGAGGTAAAGTAAATAATACCTAAATAAATATCATGTCTGAGGATTTAAAAGCTCATTTTTTTTAATTTAAAGAGAAACAAAAGCATGTAAAGGGTAGAGGTAATAATTCCAAAAAAGAAAGATAAACAGTAAGAAATCATTAGTTGATAAATTACATACTGTCCTCTTAGAAATAGTTTCTCAAGTTACAAAATTAAAACATACAAAGTAGATAGTCAAAAGTGAGAGTGTAAACAGCTATGCATGCATGAATCTCTGCAAGTATTTCTATCATTTCTGTACTAGAGGGAAGAACAAAATTTAGCAAGACAAAACAAATTCCTATAAAAACTGAAACCAAAAAGTCGTATAAAACCATAGTACAAGGTGATCTACAATGATTATTGTGTTGTTTCTTATTATCTTCAATAGAATGTCTATATCATCAGGCATAATTGAATATAGCAGCATAATTGAGTATATCAGTAAATAATAATAGTAAAAATAAAACATTGTAGACAGTATAAAACTTGAAAGGCAGGTAATAATCAAACCAGAGTGGATATTCTCATGGATCTTGCCATCTTAAGTGCAGTTGCCTACACTCTCAGCCTTGATACTATCAATTATAACAGCTTTGAATAAAATCTATCAATACAAAACCATGATTGAATAAACCAGATTTGATTACAATCAGTCATGGTAAAACAGTGTAGGTTTTACAGAGCTTTAGATTAAGTTAATAGGAAATTAAGGGTGATTACCATACTATATCCTGTTATTTTCAGGATTACTGTCTGTGTCCTTAAATCTAGTACAGGTAGAATGACTGGAAGAGAATATAATACATCTAAGCAGAGTAGTGTGAGTAATGTGGGTTTTAAATCCTGATGCACTATTAACAATATAGTGTATCAAGGCCATCTATGTTAGAGTTTCTAGTTATCCTTCTCTGCCTCATTTCTGCTATGCTATTTTTCTGCCTTTGTTTGTCTCCTTTTCTCCTTCATTCTACTGCCTGCCCCACTCATTGAGGCATTTCTGCCACTGTTCCTAAAATCCTGATTTTTTTTTCTCTCTCTTTAGAATATCCTTCAGTATTCTCTGCACGGTTGGATTGGTGTTCACAAACTCACCCAGTTCGTTTGTCATGGAAGCATCTTGTTTCTCCATCAACTTCTAGTGACAGTTTTTCAGGGTACATCAATCTGGACTGGAGGTTATTCTCTTTCAGGGCTTTGAATACTTCACTCCAACCTCCTCTTGATCTGATGGTCTGTGTTGAGAAGTGCTCCTCTTAGGCTTACCTTTATAGGTAATCTGTTTCTTTTCTCTGATGGCTTTTAATATTATGTTTTTATATTGAATTTCTAATATCTTGATTATTACATGTCTGGGTGTAGATCTGTTTTGTTTGTAGGTGGCTGGGTTTCTGTATGCCTCACACAACCAAAATTCATTTTCTTTTCCCATGCTTGGGAAATTTTCCTTAACTATTTCTGTGAATAGCCTTTGTAATTCACCTGTATGTATTCCTGCTTCTTTGTTCACATTTCTTATTCTTAAACTGTAGATTCTCTTGTCATCTTTTAGCCTTTTTATTTTTACTGCCTGTTTCCTTGTTATTTTAAGAGATCTTTCCTTTCATGATCACACACTGCCAACTTGTCTTCAAGTTTTGATAGTCTATCCTTAGTTTCTTTTAAGGAGTTTTGCCAGCTTTCAATGGAGTTTTTAATTTCCTGGTAGTCTCTTTGAATCTGCTTCATGTATTCTATATTTTCTTTATATTCTTTATCAAATGTTTCTCTCCTTTTTCTGTGTGCCTCCCTTCTTCCTTCTGTATCACCCTGAGAGATATTTCCTGAGAGCACTTCTTTTATTACTCTACTCATATCCTGCTTTACCTGATTTAATATTTCAGTTTTGAGCTCATCTACAAGGTCCTGAAAATATCTCTTAATGTCCACTGAAGCCATGTCTGATGTTGTGTGTTTGCTGCCCTCAGTTACCCTTGTTTTTCCTTCTCCTGGTTCAGTGTTCTCAGGGTTCTGGGCTGGGGGCCTCCTCCTGCCTCTCTCTCCTGTCATGGCCCTGGCTTCCTCCACATAGGTTACAGTGTAGGTCCCAGCCCCTTTCCCTGTTGGCCTTGGTTCCTCTGAAGCACACTGGCGAGGGACCTCTGCCCTCTCCTGCCTGCTCTTGTCACTGAGGTATAAGCAGGCTGCATATGCCTTCCCTTTCCCATCGGGCCAACCAAACTTCAGGTGCCTTCACCAGGTTAGTGCATGCTAGGTGCAATGAATCAGTTTGGGATGGCTCATTGTGTCCCAGCCAGGGGCATGGTCCAGTCCAAGCAAATCCCAAGAATCTTCTCTGAGGAGGGAGCAACCACCTGAAGTCACTGTCACTCCCAGTTCAGGCTCCTCCTGCCCGATTCCAACATGTGGCCCATTTGGTTGTGTCCCTCCCATGTGGGGGTGTCTCGTTCTCAGCACTGACCATGGATTAATGAAAGTTCCTTCACTGGCTCCACTCTCCATTGGGCTCACTAACCCCTGACCTCAGCATTGAAGTTCTTGTAAGATTGTTGAGCAGATCTGTTTGCAGTCTCACTGCTTGAATGTACACTTTGTACATTTTAACTTTGTAACTTGAACAACTATTTCTTAGAGGACAATATGTAATTTATCAACTAGTGATTTCTTACTGTTTATCTTTTTTTTTGAAATTCTGTAATATCTCTAACTTTTTTTTTCTCTTTAAAAAAAAAAAGAAATTAGTGGGCCAAAAATGGATATTTGGCTAGGAAACTCAAAGTGAAGAAGAGATTTACACTCTCCTTAATTCACAAAAGAAATCATGAAGAGGTAACCTCTTAAAGTACTAAGATTTTCAGGGTAAAAACAATAAAATGTTCATGTAAATCTTTAAATGTGCCTATCCAACTCACAGGAATTTTACAAAAATAGGTACTGAGAATATAAACATGATTTATGCAAAACATCTTTAACATGTTTCCAGATACTTTCACTGTAGAAAACCTGCATAGGAATTGCTAGTGCTTGGTGAAGAAACACAGCCCCTGCCCCTCAATAGAGTTAGTTCTGTAAGGTAAATATGACCAAAAATGAGGTCATAAATGGGCCAAAAATTCATGCAGATGTAAAGGGAGAATGTTGGATTTTTAAAATTGTGAGTAAATAGTCTGGTATCTTGAACATAATTATTTCATTTAAGAAAAAGAAAGTATATTCACATATAATGAGTGTATTTTCTATGGGAACTTGAGCCTTTAACATTAATTTACTAAAACTTTATTTTTTAGTATTTAAATATTTATGTAATAAATTTCACAATTCACATAGGTTTACATTCTTCCTTGATGCACACATAAGTTACTTGTTTTAATATTACATGTGACACTTTTGACAATAATCTAGCTTGAATGTGACCTTATATGAGAGCAATCATTTCCAAACTTTGCCCTGCTAAAACATAAGGTCATTTTACCTTGTTTTTGGCTCTACAAACAAGTAAACATTGAAGCCAGCACTGTTTGTGTGAATAAAATATAAAACTAGACAAACAGTATAGGTGAATTTATTGCCATTTTACACAAGAGAAATTATGCTTTTGAGTGATGGTCTCTAAGCATATTAGACAATGGATCTTGTGTGGAATTTTGGATAGTGTAAATTTAATATAACACCAAATATTAGATAAAAGAACTGGTTAATGCTGACCATGGATCCCTGTTTATGGGCAACACTGCTGAGTCTTTGGAGTGAGCACATTCCTTACTGAACTACTTTAGAAATAAAGCACTTTTAGTATTTGCCTGGTCCGATCATTAACACAAATTGTTATTTACAGATAATTAAATATGCCTAAAAAATCTTTTATAGAATTTAATTTTTATGGTAACAGGCTGACTTTTTTTATTTGTTGGTTTGTTTTTGTTGTTTTGGTTTTTTGGTACCAGGAGTTGAACTGAGGACCTTACACTGGTCAGGAAAGTGCTGCACCACTGCGCTAAATTCCTGGCCTCTAAACAAATGTTTTCTAACTTTCCCCACACCTAAAGATATAAAATACCCAGAGTTATGAGTAATTGGTGCAACATTTTTTTTTTGAAGACAGAGTCTTTCTCTGCAGTTCCGGCTGTCTTTGAACTCACTTTGTAGCCCAAACTAGTCTTGAACTTGCAAGGATCCTTCTGCTTCAGCCTCCTGAGTTTTGGGATTACAATCATGTGCCACCATGCCTGGCTAACATTTTTTGTTTTAAAACTATGTATTAAACAAGTTTATATCAGTCTCACATCTATATCTATTTCTATTAGTATTTGAAAAATATAAAAGTGTTTATTCCTAAGCAATACACACAATAAATGCTTAATTAAGGAGGTAGTATCAAGAGCAATGTTGAATTTTTGAACTGATCTATTTACAAGTCTTACTAGTTGAAGGTCTATAAATGATGCTTTACAGACAAAATCAATCTTTGTGAATAATTAATATCATCTGTAGATACTAGCTTTCATTTAAAACTAGTGGTGAAACATCTTTCTAACTTTTGTTATTTTTCTTTTTTACTCTTGCTAGTGTGTGCCTTCCAAATCTCATCTTTACCCCAATGTACCAGTCTACTTCTCAACTGCAGTAGAATTAATTTCAAATGTAATGCATGTTGAACAAATGTGATTTACCTCAGTGGCCAATAAAGAGTAAGTAAATGAAGACTCCATGTCTGATAGACATTAATGTGCCTTAGTGTGATGGAAAACATGAGGAGTAGCCAAAAAGTAGGACAAGAAAAAACAATGACCAGTGAAGTGTGAACAATCAATACTGTGCTGCAATTAAGGCATGAAGGAGCTGGAAGGAAGATACATGTTTAAATAACAGTTTAGTGATTGATATTTTCAAAACAACCATGTAAGAGTGAACATTTTTAAAAAGATTTATCTCAGCTCTTTGCATTATGAATCTTTTTGAGCTGAAGATATTTATTTAATATGTGAATAAAAGTGATTTTATAAAAAGTCTCCAATTATCTTTCTTTGGATTTTTGCTTTTGAATTGTTTAAAGGCACCTAAGTCCTTTTACTTGCCCTTCTGCCTTAAGTTCATGATGCTGAATTAAGTTACATTTTATAACTTGGCATGAAAATCTTAATTTTTTGCATTCAATGTTTTGATACAATAGCAAAAATGGGTTAAAATAGTATCAAATGGATTCCTGCAAATAGCAAGAAAAATGGAACAATCCATTTGAAAATTTGAATAGATACATGAGAAAGCAAGAAACAAACAAGTGAGGATTCACAATTGCCAAATCATTAAGAATTAGGCAACACAAATTGAAACCACAATGGAATAACCTCCCCTTTGCCAGGATGGTAAAATTCAGACATTTAGATAAAGTAAAGAGAAATATGAATGCATAAAACCCTTTGGCACTGCTGCTGGATGTGTAGATGCTGCCACTCTTTTGAGCAATAACCTAGTAATGATTTATTAAATGCATATATAAATATAGTGTTTATCTTTAAATATAGATTATAGTAAAACAAATCAGAAATAAAAATAAGGTATATCATAATACTATTAACAAATAAAAATACAGACCTATAAAAATATAATGAAATAAAAAGCAACTTATTTAAAATATATAAAGGGATGCCTCCCAAAATTAGAGATGAGCTCTACTTATCAAATAAATTAACAATAAGCAGGAACTCCTAACCTGATAAAGTCAAATAACATGCCAGGATTGAAGGACTTAATTGACTCAAAAATCTTCATCTTTTTCATATCCTTTTTATAGTTTAAAAAGACTTTTAAGTTAATAATTGAAATTTTAATTTAGCTGTGAATGAAAAAAAATTTTGATTTTACTTTCACCATGAAGAAAAATAGGTTTAATTTGGAGGAACAAAAAGCAGCATCTGTGGAAAACAAATATTGCCACTGAATACAACTAAAGTCAACTGCTGGAGATCTATGAAGTTGTCCTGACAAGTTCAGTTATAAAAGTGAACATTGTGAACAGAAAGTGGGATTCGATGTCTATCTGTATCTGTATCTGTATCTGTATCTGTATCTGTATCTGTATCTGTATCTGTACCTGAATCTGAATCTGTATCTGAATCTGTATCTGAAACTGTATCTGTACCTTTATCCCTATTCCATCTCTATTTGTCTGCCCACTTTTATTCCAAAATCATATAAGCCACTATAAGAGAAGAAAACATCAAGCTAATAACCCTGGAATTTTAGATTCAAAAATTCTTAACAGAAGTCTAGAAAATTCAGAGTCCCTTTTGACACAGGTATTCCCCTTTTAGGTATCTTCCTAGAAGAACTAAAAGTATCATACCACAATGATAAGAAATTTTTTATGGAAAATGAGATAATATAGAAATAAAAGCACTATTATTGTGTGTGAAGCTAAGCTCAACTATTTCAAAGAAAGAGACAGAACAGAATAATGTAAACAATACAGCACTTCATAACAATACAATTGGATATTAACAGTAACTATCATAATGTCTCTTTCTTTGAAATAGTTGAGCTTAGCTTCACACACAATAATATCAAACATAACAAAATAGAATAAAACCACTCAAGAGAATTAGAGTATTACAAGGCATTCTGAACCAAATAACAGAAGATGAATGATCAGACCAGGCAAATTCTAAAAGTGCTTTATTTCTATATTATCTCATTTTCCATAAAAAATTTCTTTATACTATCATACATATTAAAATCCAATGAGACACAACATTATAGAACCAATGGTAATAGAAAAACAAAAGCATGGTAGGACTTCTGAGTAAGATGATAGTAAATCAACAATGGCTGCCATATTGTCTTTTCTTCAAAGTAAGTATTCACACCATCACATATAATAAGATGAAATAAAACAGAATAAAACCATTCCAACCAATGAATGAAAACATAAGACTTCAAAGCAATATAATGGTGAATGGTGATTACCATAAAATCTTATATACTCTTACCATTTCTTACACAGGGAGACTATATGGTATTTATACATGTGAGTTTGATTTATTTCATTTATGAGTATAGACTCAAGTTGCATCCATTTATTTATTAATATTTTAATGTGGTCATTCTTTATAGCTGAGTACTACTCCATTGTATAAAAGTACCATAACTTTTTTATACATTCCTCAGTTAATGGGCATTTAGGTTGTTTCCAAGATTTGGCTATTACAAATTGTGCTGCTATAAACATGGGTGCACAAATATCACTGTGGTAAGATGTTTTCAGTTCTTCTGGGAATATGCCTAGGAGTGGAATAGCTGGGTCAAATGGGACTTCGAATCCCAGCTTTTTGAGGAATGTCCAGACTGACCTCCACAGCAGTTGCACCAGTCTACACTCCCACCAACAGTGCAGAAGAGTTCCTTTTTCCTCACAGCCTCTCCAGCATTTGTTGCTGGTAGTTTTGTTGATCCTGGCCATTCTTTCTAGAGTGATATGGAATCTCAGTGTGGTTTTTATTTGCATTTCTCTAATGACCAACGATGATGAACATTTTTTCATGTATTTATTTGCCATTCATACTTCTTCATCTGAGAACTTTGTGTTCATATCAGATGCCCATTTTTGGATTGGGCCATTGAATTTTGGGGGTCTGACTTTTTAAAAATTCTTTATAAGTTCTAGACAGAAGTCCTTTGTGTGAGGGACAGTTCACTAATATTTTTTCTCAGTTTGTGGGTTTTCTTTTCACTATGCTTGAGATTTCTTTCGACATGCAGAAACACTTTAATAAGATGTGATCCCAGTTATTGATTCTGGGAAGTAGTTCCCATGCAGTTTGGTTCTTGTTCATGAATTCTCTTCCTACCCCTATGTCTTCAAGATTTTTACCTACTTTGTCTTCCAACAGATTTAGTATTTCTTTGATCCATTTAGATTTAATACATGGTGACAGGCATGGGCTAGTTTTAGTTTTTGGCACATGGATAGCCAGTTTTTCCAGCACCATATATTAAAGAGACTATCATTCTTCCAATGTACATGTTTGGCCCCTTTATCAAAGATAAGGTTGTTGAGTGTGTTTGTGGTTGTGGTTGTATCTTCTAATCTATTCCATTGATCTTCAAGTCTGTTTTTATTCTAGTACCATGTTGATTTTATTACAGTAGCTTTGTAGTGTAACTTCAAGTCATGGATTGTGATGCCTCCTGCCTTGCCTTTGTTGCTTAGAATTGCCTTTGCTATTCTAGGTCTCTTCTGGTTCCAGGTGAATTTTAAGAGTGATTTCTCTAGATCTATGAGGTATGTTAGTGGTATTTTCATTGAGATTGCAATGAATGTGTATAACAATTTTGGGAGAATGGCCATTTTCACAATATTTATCCTTCCTATCCATGAACAAGGGATGTCTTTCCATTTTCTGCTTCTATTTCTTTTATCAGGGTATTATACTTTTCCCTGTACAACTCTTTTACTTCTTTCATTAGATTAATTCCTAAGTATTTCATTTTTTGGGATGCTAGTGTGAAGGGTATGGCTTCTCATATTTCTCTGTCAGGACTATGTTGTTGCTAGTGTATAAGAATGTTATTGATTTTGAGTACTGACTTTGTATACAGCTGCATTGCTGAATTTATTATATCAAGAAGTCTTTCAATGGAGTTTTGGGGGTCTTCTATGTAGAGTATCATGTCATCTGCAAATAATGATAATTTGACTTCCTCTTTGCCTATCTTTACTTCTTTCATTTCTTTCTCTTGTCTAATTGTTCTAGCTAGTATTTCAAGTACCATGTTGAATAGGTGCAGTGATAAGGTACATCCTTGTCTTGAGCCTGATTTCAAGGTAAAGTCTATCAGTTTTTGGCCATTTAATATGACAGTTTTTCATATTTAATATGTTGGTTTGTCATAGATGGTCTTTATCATATTGAAGTAAAGACCATCTATTCCAGTTCTCTGTAAGGTTCTTATCACGAATGGGTGTTGGATCTTATCAAAAGCTTTTTCCGCATCTGCAGAAATGATCATGTGATTCTTACTTTTGGCTCTATTGATATGGTGGATTACATTTATTGATTTACATATGTTGAACCATCCCTGCATGCCTGGGCTGAATCCCACTTGGTCATGGTGTATAATCTTCTTGATGATTTGCTGCATCCTGTTTCCCAATATTTTATTGAGAATTTTTGCATCTATGTTTATTAAGGAGATTGGCCTGTAGTTATCTTTTTTAGTTGGGTCTTTCTCAGGTTTTGGTACTGGAGTAATATTTGCTTCCAGGAATGACTTAGGGATAATTGCTTCCCTTTCAATTTCATTGAACAGTATGAGGAGTGTTGGCATTAAGTCTTCTTTGTGTTTCTTGTAGAATTCCGCAGTGAATCTGTCTGGGCCTGGGCTCTTCTTTGTTGGTAGGGACTTAATTACATTTTCAATTTAATTAATAGAAATTGGGTTATTCAGCATTTTTACATCTTCTTGATCCAGTTTTGGTGGTTCATATGTTTCTAGGAATCTTTCCATATCGAACTTATGAGAGTAAAGGTTTTTGAAATAAGTGTTGATGGTCTGTATTTCCATAGAGTCGGTAGTGATTTCACCTTTTTCATTCTGCATTACGTGAATTTGAGTCTTTTCTTTCCTTTTTTTAATTAAGTTTTCTAGGGGCTTATCAATGTTGTTTATTCTTTCAAAGAACCAACTCTTTGATTCATTGATTCTTTGTATTGTTTTCTTAGTCTCTATCGCTTTAATTTCTGCTCTGATTTTTATAATTCCCTCCCTTCTTTTGGCTTTGGGCTTGGCTTGCTCTTCTTTTTCTAGATGTTTGAGGTGTAGTAACAGGTTGTTTGTGTTCATTCTGTTTTCCTAATGTGGGAACTCAGTGCAATAAACTTTCCCCTAAGGACTGCTTTCATTGCATCCCAAAGGTTCCAGTCAGTTGCACTTGTATTTTTGTTTTCTTGTACATATTGTTTAATTTCTTCTTTAATTTCCTCTGTGATCCACTGATTGCTCAAGAATGTGTTATTTAATTTCCATGTGTTTGTGGGGTTTTTGTAGTTACTTTTATCATTAATTTCTAGTTTCATGACTCTATGATTTGAATACATGCATGGCATGATTTCAATTCTTTTGCATTTACTTAAATATGTTTGGTGGGCTAGTATATTGTCTATTTTAAGAATGTCCCATTGGCTACTGAGATGAATGTATATTCTGATGTTGTTGGATAGAACACTCTGTATACATCTATCAAGTCCATTTTTTCACAGGTGTGATTCAGTTCTGTTATTTCTTTGCTGATTTTCTTTCTAGTTGATCTATCCCTTTGTGTCAATGGCATGTTAAGTTCTCCTATTATAATTGTGTTATTGCCTATTTGATTTTTCATTTCTGTTCATTTGCTTTGTGTGGCTCGGTGCTCTGGAATTGGTGCATATCTGTTTAATATTGTTATCTCTTCCTCTTGAAGTCTTCCCCTAACTAGTATGTAGTGACCTTCTTTATTTCTTTGGATCATTCTTGGTTTGAAGTTCACATAGTCTGCAAACAGAAAAGCTACCCCCACTTTTTTTCTTGAGTTCCTGTTGCATGGAGTATTGTTTTCCATCCTTTGACTTCCAGTCTGTGAGTTTCCTTTTGGGTTAGATTGGTTTCTTGTAGACAGCATATGGTTGGACATTGTTTCTTGATCCATTCTGCCAGTCTGTTTCTTTTAATTGGTGAATTGAAGTCATTTATATTAATGGTTATAACTGTCATATATTGGTTTATTGTTGACATGTTATCTTTCTGATGTTGTATCTTTACATTTCCATTCTGTTTGTCTGTCTTGCTTAGTAGTTTTTTTCTATGTGTTTCTAGAATATCTTTCAGTATTCTTTGTAGGGTTGGTTTGGTGATCATGAAGTTCTTCAGCTGTTCTTTGTCATGGAAGTATCTTATTTCTCCATCCATTTTGAAGGACAGTTTTGCAGGGTACAGCAGTCTGGGTTGGAAGTCATTTTCCTTTAGGATTTGAAACACTTCACCCCATGCTCTTCTTGACTTCATTGTTTGTGTTGAGAAGTCTGCTGTGAATCTGATAGGTTTTCCTTTATAGGTGATCTGTCTTTTCTTGCTAACAGCTTTTAATATTCTGCTCTTATGTTGGATTCCTGGGATGGTGATTATTGTATGTCTGGGTGTAGTTTTGTTTTGGTTATGTCTATTTGGCATTCTATATGCTTCACTAATCGGTATGTCAGTTTTCATGCTTATATTTTGGAAATATTCAGCTATTACTTCTATAAATAGCCTCTTGATATCATTTGTGTTGTTCCCTTCTTTTTCATTTATCCCTATTGATCTTATGTTGTTTTTTGCATCATCTTGCAGCTGTTGAATTATTATTTCTTGATTCCTTGTTATTTTTAGAAGACCTTTTCTTTCTTCTTCATTAGTTGCAATCTTATCTTCAAGGTCTGAGATTCTATCTTCACTTTCATTGAGGTGATTTTTGCAACTTTCAGTAGAATTTTGGTTTCCTGCATATCTCTTTGAATCTACTTCATGTATTCTGTTTGTTTCGTATCCTGTTCATTCAGGGGTTCTATCATTTTGCTTTGTTCCTCCATTTTTTTAGCTGTGTCCTCTTTTAGATGTGTTCATTATTTCTTTCACTACTTTTATCATTTCTTCTTTTACCTGGAAGATAATTTCTGATTTGTGTTCCTTCATAGCTTCCTATACTTGCTTCTTTATTTCAGTTGATATCATTTCTAATATTTTCTTCTATGTACATGGTTCCTAGGCTTTCTTGGGATGGGCTGAAGGTTTGAGATTGCATTTTGGTCTTTCATTTTGTCATTTTCCTATATTTCCATGTTTCCAGTGATATTCCAAAGCTTTCACTGGATGTGTTGGAAATTACCTCCTGCACCCTCTGCTACTGGGACTCACACAGCTTTGGCTCCCCTCACATGGCAAGCTTGGCTCCCCTGGTTGAATGAAGGTTGCTGGGTGCAGTCCACTCAAGCCTGCTGAACCTTTGGAGCATAGTCCAGTGTCCTAAGGGGCTGGGTGGCACCCAACCACTGGAATCCATGGTCCCAAACTGTTCCCAGGCCAGTGCCAGTGAGCTGCAACTCACCTCATTGTGGTGGCATGGGCCTGACTTCCCTCATGGGGGGCCTGGCTCCACTGGTTGAATGAAGGTCACTGTGCACAGTCCACTCAAACCTGCAGAACCTCTGGAGCCTAGTCCAGTCTCCTAGGGGTCTGGGTGGGCACCCAGTTTTATAGGTAAATTGAGACCATACTCTAGTGGAATAAATAAGACTCATATTTGTAAACATTGTATTGTTTGCCTGGTGTGAGACACTGAAAGAGCAAATAAGGTGTAAATGCATGATATACATTGTGAAATGGGAAGAAAATTTTAAAAAGGGAAAAAGAACTAGTATGGGGAAAAGGGAAAGGAAGGAGAGTAAATGAGAGAAAAAATGCAAGTTAGTTATACTATTGGTATCTCTTAGTTCATGGAAAAGGAAGGTTTCCACTAATATTGATGGGAAAAGCTTTTATGTCTGTACCTTGTACTCTGAGTAACTACTTTAAAGATAATAGTATGCAATGTAATAACTGTTGTTATTCTCCTATCATCTTGTTATGGAATTTTGTTTTATTTTTTTTTCTATAAAATAAATAAGATTTAAAACGTGTAAGAAACTCAGTACTACAGTCCAAATAAAGGATCATGCATCATGATTAAATGAGGTTTATCTCAGGGATGCAATAATATTTCAACATACATAAATCAGTGTGTTTTTGTCACATTAAAAATAAAACAGTTGCTTCAATGTATTCTGAGAAACTTTAAAAGTTAAATGTCCTTCTTAATAAAAGTTCTCAATAATATAGTACAGAAGGATCATACTTTAGTGTAATAAAGATCTTATCTGATCAATCCTAAGATAATGCTCAGTGGTAAAAAGATGAGGAGTGAATTTTCTCTGAGATCAAGAACAGTGATATGTACTGCTAGCCACTTCTATTTAACACAGTACTATAAGTCCTAGAAATTAAATTGGATAGCAAAATAGAAACTATTCGAATTAAAAAGGATGAGAAATGAGGAAAATCATATTTTCCTTGCTTTACTACAGAATGCTTTCATGAAACAAACTTGAAGAGGAGAAATTTGAGAGACTATTAAGCAAAAAAATGTGAGAAAAGAATTGATACAGTATTAATCATTAAGTTTTGATGCTAATGTAGGAAAGAGAGAGAAATCTGCCTTGTAAATATGAAGCTCTGTTACTAATTTTTAACAATTAGCATTTCATGATGCTTTTGTCTAAAGATAAATTAAATCATCATTCAAAGGCCTAATGGTGACAGGCAGATGACAAAATGTTGTGGTATAAATAAATTACTTTAATTAAGCTATGAAATTTTTGGGAATATGAAACAGTGTATTCTTGGACACTGGAGCACATAAATAAGTACATATTTGCTGAGCTTAAATCACTATTAAAGCATATCCTGTCAGAAGAATGGCAATGTTCATTTTGAATTGGCTACTGCTACAGTAATGTAAAGCAAAATGATAAGAAATGAAAGAAAAATGCCTCCTCTCTTTCTTTGGGAAATCTAAATTTTCAGGAAAAACATAAGACATTACATATTTGCAGCTGAAGAAAACAATATAATAAGAGTAAGAAAAAATAAAATATTTTTGGAAAATAGAGGACAATATAGCCAGACTTAAAATTGGTATATATGCAGCTAGAATTTGAAAATGAAAAGAACTGAAACAGAAAAATAAAATAAGAAAAAAAAACCCTAGAGTTATATTTATATTCCAATGTTTGTAGAGCATGGACCAAAAGAAAAGGTTCCATGGCCATTATTGAAAGAAAAAAAATTCATAAGCTTTAAAACACAAAGTTTGACTTGCATTAGAAAACATATAGGTTCTTAATACCTAAGAATACAGATTTTAAAAAATAGTAGCATTTTTAGTTTAGAAATCTGTTGAATTATTTTCCATCAGTGGCATAGTGAGAAAAGACTCTGGACAGATCTCAGAAGCTGAAGAGATTACAGGGCAGAAAATGTACTGTGCCTTAGATTAAAAGGTTGGAGTTTTCCTATACAAATTATTGAAATACAGAGACAAAAACAGAAGAATGATGATCTTGCTTCACAAAATAACTATTAGCAATAAGGTTTAAACTGCTCACTAGAAAGAGCTGTGTCACTCAAAAGGTTTGGTCTTCTATGGAACACCAGAATGCCAATTATAAGAGGAGGAAATGGTGCTTATAGATTTGAAAGACCCCCCTGAAAGACTAGTAAAAAGGAGAACCATCATTCAATTTTTTAAAATTTAAAAATAAAATTGGATATATCTCTAAAGTTCAATATGATCTTGATACATATGTACACACTGTGAAATAATTAAATCAAATTAATTAATATGTCCATTGCATTATAAACCTATTATTAAAGACTACTTAAAATACATTTTAGCAATTGTGAAACATACTTCTTTATTTAAAAACTGATATGTATTTTTAATTTATCTTGTGAAAAAGAATGGATGATTCAATAAAATTTCCCCAGGAAATGAATAATTAGTGTCACAAAATCTTTATATGAGCCATTCCTTCAAATAACTGAACAGTAAGATTTTGGCAAATTTCATGCAAATTAAATTATCCATGAATTCAAAATACATTAATATTTTCTTCTGTATTCACTTTCTATGTCTGCCAGAGAGCATTAAATATTTCTAGGGAATAGATAATACACAATTAAGTGATTTTTTAATAATTTGTATAAATGAGATAGAATTGGTGGTATTCTAAATTCCCCCCTTCATTCCTAGGTTTTTGGAAGAGCTGAAGACATGAGATACAATGGAGTAGAAATGACGATGGAAATGGAGAGGCAATGGTATCTGTCTTTGATGAAAAAAAAAAAAAACCTAAGCAGCAGCTTCAGAAAGTTGCAAAATGTTTTTATCATTCTATATTACACTGACTGTCAACTGGACTTGTGAATGGAACTAATAAAAGACAGAAAACATATGTGGAATATTTTAGAAACTTTTCTCTGCAGTAATTTGTGAAAAAGAGATATTTAAAATTGCTAGTTTATAATGCTAATAAAAAATACATAATGTGCTATACAAAGATTTGTTTCTGATTTTGAAAGACAATTTGTCCCTTTAAAGTCTTCTCCTATGGTCACCTACTCCACAGTCTAATTGAGATGTGCAAGTAGTCCTCTCGTTTCAAGTAACAATTCTGGTTTTTCTCCTTGCTTTCATTCTATTTATCCTCCTTATGTGTTTCAATCTGGTTATAATCTCAAATTTATTGGATAATATAGACATGTGTGAGAACTATTCCCTGAATTAAAGAAATATATATATGTATGTATATATATATATATATATATATATATATATATAATCCTTTAACCAAGGCAAAGACTCTGGTATTTTTCAATATGTAATACCATGATAAAGCTAAATGTATAAATTACATACAGTAAGATATTAACAAATCTTACTGTGTAAATACCATAATAAAGCTGAATTTATAAATTTTGTATATTAAGATATTAACAAAAACTAAAAATAAAATGAAGCAATTATAACAATATTCTGTGGTAAAATTTGTAATGAACTACTTTTCAGTTCCAGAGCCATTTTTTTTCAATAAAATGGATATTAGTTGAACACATGCACCAGGGCACTGAAAGAAGTAAAGAGAAATCTGAGATGGCTGTTGAGTCACAAAAGGGCAGGCAAAAAGGATGATTGTCTGAAAGACAAGGCAAAATAATGACACAAGATTGCATCATAACATGTATAACAGTAATAAAAAATTATGAATTATTCATTTTTGGAATTTCCAGTTTAATAATTTTGACCATATTTGACAGTGGTAATTAGAAAGATAGAAAGCAAAACTGTGAAGGATCAAGAATTGTAGATGAAAACTTTTTGAAACATTATAAAATATACAAAAATGTAGAAGATGAAAATTTACTACTTAAAACTAATATTATGAAAATAAATATATGTCTGTGTTTATACAATTTTCCAATGATAAAATCCTGGGAAGTTACATTTTAAATATTCTTTGTGTGAGAAAACATTTTGTGCTTTATCATTTAGAGAGTAACTATACTCCCCCACAAAGAACAATAATAGATGAAAAAATCAAATTCAAATTCTAAGTGTTCAAATATAAAAAGACAATGAATAAAACATTTCTCAAGAAACTAATCCATGTACTGTGGGAAAAAATCATTATAGAACAGAAGTCAGCAACATTCAGCCACATTTTTCTTTAATATTTTTAATTTCTAAATGTTTCCAAATGCAAGGTGATCTAGAAGATGAGTTTTAACCAAAAGTATAAAATAAATGTTTAAGTAGAAATGAAAAAAGTTCATACCTTTATTGAAGCAAACACTATTCTTTAACACAATGTGTAGAATTTAACATTGTTTCCCCCTTCTTAAGATAATAACTCAAGAGTTGTAACATCTTTCTAATTGTTTGACCTACTAGGAGAGAAATAAAATATGGTGGCTTTGTCAGTCTTCAGATCTACCATTTGTCTGGATGGATATATATATATATCAACACTACTTCTTGGAACCAACTCTTATGGTTGACAACCAAATATCATTTGCATTTACTAGTAATAGTGCTTTGTCTTTTTCTACACATACCTCTTATGACTTGTACTTTCCTCTCATCCATGAAAAAGTTAGAATTATATTGATATCTAGAAACTGAGTTTGTTAGGACTGACACAAATCTATCTTCAAAACAATTACAATTGTACTTCTGTAAACCAATCACAATCATGTTGGATGATTTCAAAAATACAAGTAAGCCCAAATAATTAAAGTTATTAAAGCTATGAAATTTTATTAATACTTCACTTGATAATCTTCTCAGTTTGCTAAGCACATATTGAATGATTCTTAATAGTATTAGCATTGTGTTGCAATGGCACATTTACATTACAATATTCCCATCAAAATAAAGGAAAACATTTATATCTGTGTTTGGCATTGTGTCATATAGCACAGCTAAGGCAGAGACATGGACAATGGACAATATATTGTATATATACAAACATATTATATATATATATATAAACAATGCAATATATATTGTATGTTTGTATAAACATTAAACAATGCAATATATATATATTGTACATGTTTGTATATATATACAAACATAAGTATATATATATATGTATTTATGAACATAAGTATATACATACACATATAAAGCTTTTTTTGAGACAGGGTCTCACTGTGTAGTTTATGCTAGCCTTAAATTTACTATATAATGCAGTATGATCTCAAACTCATAGTGATCCTCCTGCCTCAGCGTTCATGTGCGAGTGTTAAAGGCATGCACCACCACACTTCAATGTAACTAAAGTGTTTAACTGGAGTTTGGTTAAAAAATTTGGTGATTTTTCAATTATTTAATTCTTTGTAAGCAGATGAAGTAGCATTGCTCCACAAAACATGCAAAGAAATATACATAGAGAAATATAGTTTTCCATTCAGGATACACACAAAGACAAAACTAAGAACATACGAATCTAATTCAATTCATGGTACATTAAAGACATAAATAATATCAAGGAAATGACCTACATTGATGCCATCTATAGCCACCAGCTTGTTCATTCTTCAGTGAGAAATTATGTCGGTCTCTCAGGGCTCACCTAAGGCCTTCATTACTGGACTGAGACTGCATATTTGATCTTTATTCTAAAGGCATCCACCTTCTTGGACTGAACAGCACCTGGATCCTGTGGCTTTGTAGTTCGCAGGCCATCGTGAGTCTTCCTAGCCTCTGAACTGGTAAGTTATTCCAATATGTAATATGTGCATACTTTGCTTTTCCTATAAAAAAAAAACTAGTCAATACACTGCAATAACTCAATCATTTTTAAAACTTGCTTCAATGTGAATCAACTGAGATTGACCTTTCCTGGTAATCTAATGTTAACTTATACTTACTATAATCCTTTATCTATCAATATTAATGCAATATAATAAAAAATAAAAACATTCAATATCTACCATCACAATGTTGAAGATAAAGGAAAAAAATGAAGATGTAGTCCTGGGAAATTATTTCCAATTATGAGATTCCAAAATCAGAGCTTTCAGTGATCTTCAAAAGTTACCTGGAAAGTGACTTTTCAGATAGCAGTGATGTCTCAAGTTTGTTGTACGATTTTCAAAACTATGATAAAGATGTGTGATTTGAAGTATGAGACCTGAATAAATAGAACTGTCTTTCCTCTTGGTTGCTATGATGTTGTTTACCTAATAAACTTTACTTAATCACATTAGGAGAGTTTCTCTTAGTTATGGACAAGAAGAAAATTAATTTAACTAAATTTTAAAAGGTAAATTTAGAATTTTACTTACCTTCAAAATTTTATAAGAATATAGTTTAAAAAATTGTCTTAGTACCAATGTGCAGTATTTTTTTTTGTTTTTATAGCACTCATTAAATGAACTTCTATTTGAGGCTGATGCTTTGGCCCACACATGTCTGATTTTATATAATAATTAACTGAGTTCTTATGAAGTCTTATTGCTATTTTACCAGAGATAAAACAAATTAATTGTTTCTAATTATTTTTATATTTCTTGATAGGTCATTGATTACAGTAGCATTTATAGATCTCATGAAAATATAACCTTTCTTAAACCAGTTGCTTCTAGTTTCAAAGAATGAGCCAATTTTTTATGCAGAAAGAGAAAGCATTATGACAAAATTCACTAAAATTCACTGGGAAGTACTTAAACACCACTAAATATAAAATTCAGTACTGATAAATCACTTGTCATTAAAGATGAATTTTGTTTTTGGATATTGAAGATCAAACTCACAACCTCATGCTTGCCAGACAGGCACTTATGCTTCAGAGTGAAATCCCTAGCCCTTAAGAGGTAAATTTTAAAGTCAGTAAATTATATTTTAGATAAAGCAGGTATTAGATCTTATGCAGCATTACTACTAGATCACTCTGTCTCTCTCCTTCCCACCCTCTCTTTCTCATAAGTAAAACAACATTTTCAAAACTATAAATTAAGTAATCACAAATTATCATACAAAAAGATCAGAAGTGTAAAATACGTGTCTTAACTCTTTGTGAGTGGAAACTTTAAAATTTGATTTTAAATAGAATGGCATTTTTGAAAACTGAAGATATTTTAAAAGTAGCAAATGTTTTTTGTAGCAATTATAAAAAGCAGAGAATTTTAGTTCCTAAAACTAAAGTTTGTCCTCTAACAGAGACCAAATAAAAATAATTCTCATAGAAAAATATCTAAATTGTTTTTACCTTCCATGTTCAGAGGCAGGAAGAGAAAGGAATTGGTACTCTAAAAAGCATCACACATGGATATAGTAACACATTGTTTACATAGCTATAATCCAGCTGCCTGTGTATTCCAGGATACACTCATAAATACTAATTAAGAATGAGAGTGAAGAGCATATTGTGATTAATATTTTAAACTTATTTTAATCACCCAAATTCATTATTATATTTTTGAGCAACATAATATAATAAATTATTATTTCTGAAAATCTGATATAACTATGTATGACATAATGAGTGAAAGTCTAATTTTAGTACAATGTATTTTTATACTCAGATGATAGAAGCAAAAAAAGAAAATAACTTACACACTGATAGAAATGTTATAAAGTGTTTCTGTAAATAAGTTTTAAAAACACATATTTTCAACATACTTTGTCCATAAAAAACTTCCTGGTTTGAATGCAACTCCACACTTTATTAAATCTTTTTTAGCTCAGAGGTACATATTGTTTGTTAGTAAAAATGACTGTTAGATAGCATCTCCTGACAGTGAATTATTATCAGTGAAGATGTCAGCAAATTGGAAAATGTCTTTCTGTAAGAGAAAAATAACCGAGGTTTATATTCAATATGAGACATCTAGTGATCTTCTAAATGACAGAAAGGCTTTTCAAATACTATCTGGTGTATTACTGGCATTATAAATAATCTATTTGAAAGTCTTATTTTCATAAAAGTACCGATGTTGATTATTTAGTTTAAATTCTAAGACATGCTTCAAGCTGTCATTATATTTTGAACCACAAATCTCAAAGGGTATATGAGTCCCTCTTTCTTGTAAACAGAGTCATCTAGTGAATGTGATACAAAGTTGCATATTAAATCTCAGTATTTATTGATGTAAGTTTGCTTTTCATTGAGATAATGATATAATTAAGAGTTTCAGTATTTTCAGTCAACTGTCAATACAGTACACATAAGGCATAAATGCAAGGGAGTCTTATTGCTTATTATTTTATTTATTTCATTCTTGACACAATCATTCTGAGTTTTTCATTTTCACAGTTAGATTAGGTTGGATTTCCATTTCCTTTAAAAGGAAGAGATTCACTTTTTTAAAAATCTAAAGCCAGAACAAAATGAAAACAAATATGAAGCACTAGACATCAGATGAGAGAGTAATCCCTGAGAGAGAAGGGAGAATTCTGACAGTTCTGCTCTTTTCTGTTTACTACAGAAGACAGCCTGTCCAGAGGGTCCCTGAGCTGATGGGACAGAGGAGAGAGTCCAGGGAGCTCAAGGGTGTTCCTGAGTGTGTAATTTTTTTTTTAATTTTATTTTACAGAGAATAAAACAAAAGAAGACAGAACAACGCAGATCAGGACAGAAAAATACAAGCAACACAGCACTTCACAACAAGACAATTGGATATCAACAGTAGCTGCCATAATATCTCATTCTTTGAAATATTTGAGCATAGCTTCTGAGAGTGTAATTTAACCAAAGAGAGAAAGCTGGGCAGAGAAAAAACTCTGGAATTGTATGGCAGTATCCCTCAAGCATTCTAACACGGCAATGATTAGCAAATTTACATGAGGAAATTGCTCAAGAACAGAGAAAGAGGCAAATTTAAAAGGATTAGAAATAATGGTGCTTAACATTCACACAACGCTTATATGGGAAATCCAAGGTGTAAATACATTGAAAAGCAAAGTAAAAGAAGCTAAAAGGAACCAGGGAGGCAGATCTGCAGGTGGGAAGGGGATTTAGAGATAGAGACTGGAGAGAACAGAAATAAAAAGAATAAAAATGTTTTAATTATAGGTATCACTCACAATGTATATAATCATGTAAACATATAATAATGATTTTTTAAAATAAAGGAAATTAGGGGCTGGGAGTTTAGCTCTGTGGCATAAGCGCCTGCATGGCAAGCTTGAAGTCATATCAAACATAAATATGACAATTTCTTTCTCATTGAAATGTGAGACAATAATAAATTATTTAACAGTGTTTAAAAAGTTAGTGGTTTTGGTGGGTGGGCAGCATCACAGCAATGATAGCACTTTTTTGGAACTAATTTTGTTGTCAGGGAGTGCAAGAATAAGACAATACAAAACAGTTAATTTATAGCAATATTATATAATGGTCATGGAAAGAGTTAAAAACAAGAAGTGCAGGAAGTCTGTCCATGTATTAAAGATGTAGAGTATCCAGCCTTGGGAGTTAATTTGGAATGGTTTTGAGAGACTGGTCAAAGAGACAGCCTCTGTATGCTGTGAACTATATGGGAGACTCTGATCATGAGACTGGAAAATCAGAGCACTGATGGAAATGCTGCCTGCCAGTTAAGATGAAGTGCAGGAGGCTTCTACTGAGAAGCACTGCACTGGCTGGTGGAGCCCAGGTAGCATATTGTGTTTTGGCTGAAAGTTGTTTTGCATTTTGCTTGTGTTTAGAGATATTACCTGAATGGCAAAAAAAAAAAATTTTAGTGCAATCTACTGTTGGAATGGTAGCATTGTTACTGTTGAGAGTTTTTGACCAGGTCTCTGCTGGAAATTAAGAGTGAAGAGCTGGTAGAGGGATTGGAAACATTTGGCCAGATCTAAGGCTCCATGGGAATTGTGATTGCAAGAATGACACAGAGAACAGGAAAAATGAACTGAAGTCTTTCTCCTCAAGGGAAGAACATATTTGAATGGCAGGGGATCCTTATTTTTTAGTTTTGTCATGATCTACTAAAATTTAGTGGGAAGAAAGGGCTGTGATTGTAAAAGTTCTTTTAATTTGATTTTAATGTCATCTTTAGATATGTGTTGTAACTAGGTTGCTTGAAGTATTGTGATTTTAACCTTGAAGTTTGGTCACCCTTTGAATATTTTGCTTTTGGTGCAGGAATGAGTACAATAAGAATTGTACATATATAATAATTGTTGTCAGTATAAATCTGAATAGACCAAGATCATGCTGGCTTTTGAGAAACCTGCCACTAGAGACTATGATTTAAGGAAATGTGTGTTGTTATCAAGCTGACCAAGGGTGAATTGTGGTGGATGGGTAATTGGTGGTCAACTAGTAACAACCAATGAACTGAATCAGTGTCGTGCTGGATGTGGATGGCCCATCTGAGGATCATACCCAAGATAAAAAGGACAACTGAAAAAAAGTGGTGCTGTTGGTTTTCCTGTTGCCATTGGTTCTCCTGTCAAGCTTCTTTTCTGATATGCATTTGGCTGTTCTTATCTTTAGAGGAGCTTGGGAACTTGTTGTGACTGAGAATGTTTGTGGTTCACTTTGGGGGAGCTAGGGTCTTGGCTTCTTGGCTCTGAAGTGGAAGATAGTGTGCTATTCAAACTCCAGGAGGATCCCATTACACTGGCTTCCTGATATGAACTCAACTTTCCTTATCATTGGAGGAACTTGGGACCTCAGTGTTGCTGAGGATGGGTATGGTACTTTTTGGGGAGCCCTTGAACTTATTTTGAGCATTGCTTCCTAGCTCCAGCACATATGCCTCAGTTTGTTGGCTTGGAACCTTCATACCACCAGCACAGACTTTCTAGCTTCCTCAGCTGATCTTTGGGACTTCCCAGTGCAGATCAATGAAACCGACTTACATGAGTCATTGCCATGGGCTCTTGGCCTCAAATTGGACTCATGGGAAGCATTGTCTTAGGCTCAATCTAGGTCTTCAGCTGAACTCATGCAGGTCATTGCTATAGGATCCAGGCCCTCTCCTGGATTCTCTAGGTCTTTAGAGTGTGGACAGATTCACTGTACTTCTTATATTTAACTCTTTGGGTGACCATTATATAATAATACTATAAGTAATGTGTCTTGCGTTGCCTTGCTCTCCTTACAATCCCTGACTACAACAGTGACCACAAACTTTTATGTCAAAAAATGAGAGTTAAATAATTACATTTTTCAGATGCATGAAGACAGATAATATCATAAAAAAGGATCTAGTTCTTCCCCAGATGCCCTGCATGACCTTTCAGGTTTGACATAAGCAATTGTGAGGCTTTGTTTGGTAGATTATGTAGAAAGTGCCCTGGACTCTCAAGACTCAATATAGTCTCAGTGCCTTGAAGTTTCTGGAGGCCAGATGTAGTACAAAACTCAAAGACCCTAGTGAAGCAATATGCAGGCAGCAAGATACAAGAAACTTCTTGCCTTGTTGACTGGTAGTCTCATTTTGGCTTCTGTTGTAGTCATGATTTGCAAGGGAATAGGTTTCATATGGGATTCATAATTCTTAGGATTATTTTATAATATTCAACCAAATGTCAAATGTTGAAGAGTACAAGACATCTGTTCAAATGCTGGAGATCAGAAAAATCCAGCCAAGGGCCAGGAACCCATGGCAGTGTCTCCTATAAGTCTGCATCAGAAAGCTGGGGAATCTACAATGGAAGACTGACGGTCTGAGTGGAGAGCTCAGGTGCTGGTGCTGATGGCTGGAGAGCCTGTGCCAACAGGCAGGAGATGATGCCCAGGTGAAGATGAAGACTGAACTGCTCGGAAAAAAAAACAGCAGCCAAAGCTCTGCAGGCTCTGCTCTTCTGAGGGTGGGAGGCAAGTGGGAGATGGGTGGGAGTTGAATGGCAGATGAAATATTGTTTGGAGCCTCTTGCAGTCTCTAGATCAAAGAAGCAGAGACTTCCAGGATTTTGAAGCAAGGCCCTGGCAAGAAAAATCAGCAGTGTGAAATCTTCCCTTTCTGTTCTCCATTTTGTCATTTTGCAACAACCCTCATGTGGATCTTCCATGTCCAGAATCATGATGACTCAGGTCAGCTAGGCATTCCCACTTAAACTGGCCATTAATTAATCCACCACAGCTTCTGTTCCTAACTGACCACACTGACATCTGACAGCCTAATAATGAATTGAAGCACCTTAAAAGAATATTAAAATAAGTCCTCTAGGCAGAGAAATTGCTACCAATGTAAATATGATTATGTACTAGAAGAGAAAGAGTGTAGGGAATCCTAACTATGAAGATAGATGAATATGATTTTTCCTATATCTAAATTTCATTTATCAAAATATTGAAAATTAAACATGATAGTCAGTTGAAATTTTTATTTATGTATAAATAAAATGCACAAAAATATTTAGAAAACTGTGCAGAAAACAGAAAATTTCTATAGTGAGATATTTGAACCATATATAATATAGTAACTAACAGTATTATTTAGAATGAGGCTATGAAAATTTAAAGATGTACATAATAAATGTTAAAGAAATTACTACCATAAGAAATAAAGAATTAATTGAAATAAGCCAAAAAGAAATAAAAGATAATTATAGACAATAAAGTAGAAAAATAACATGATAAAAGAAAAGGATGCAAAAGAAAGATGGAATAAACTAAACATAAGCAGCAAGTAAGAATTAAATAATAATTACATTAATTATGAAAGTGCTAAACACCTGGAAGAAAACTGCAGAAACTACCATGGAGGTAGCTCAGTGACAGGGCTTTCCAGTCGGTATACGCTCTTGAGTTCCATCCTCAGTACTCCACATAGAGACAAAAAAGACAATGTCTGATTAAAAAAAAAAAACAGCAATAATATGACAAGTAGACTTTAACTTAGTAGATATAAATGCAGTAATATCTTGGGGGTCTAACAGCTCCAAATTCAAAACTACCCTCTACTCAATGAGTGAAGTTAAAAACAATCTGTTTATTGTTCATAACTTTGTTCCATAATCAAACCAAAAATCTAAGTTTTTGTTGGATCGTTGAACAGAACTGTTTGCAGACTCACTGTTTGAATGTCTACCTTTTATGCTTTAATTTTGTAACTTGAACAACTATTTCTAAGAGGACAATATGTAATCTATCAACTAGTGATTTCTTACTGTTTTTTTAAATTCTGTATTATTTCTACCTTTTTTTCTGTTTCGCTTTTTTTCCCTCTTTAAATAAAACTTTTAAAAATAGACGAATAAAAACTGAAAGATGCTTACTGCAGTTGAGAGTGCAGTTCCATAGCAGTGCATGTGCTTAGCATGTATAAGGATATGCAATCCTGGATGCAGGGCTGAAAAAAGAGAGAGGCAGACAGAAAGACACACACACACACACACACACA